>PVIA01002178.1:0-224334 GCA_004024845.1 Tonatia bakeri
GGAGGGGTTTATAGGATTAAAGTTAAAGGACACATGGATAAAAGATAGGGGGAGGGTGGTAACGGGAGGGAGGGAGGGAGGGAGGTGGGGTGGGAGGGATAGATTGGGTGGGAGGTAGGGAGGGGGGGTGGGAGGACTTGAATGGGAGTAGGGGGGTGAAAACTGTACTTGAACATTCATTTAAATAAAAAAAAAGAAAAAAAATAATAATAAAGGCATTGTTATTGCTTTGTTTTTTTTCTTTTGTTTTGTTTTTCTGCTTATAAAAAAACATACAGAATATCATTTGGTGCATTTTCTTAAAGCATTAAAATATTTTTCACCCTGGCTGGTGTAGCTCAGTGGATTGAGCGTGGGCTGTGAACCAAAGCATCGCAGGTTCGATTCCCAGTCAGGGCACATGCCTGGGCTGCAGGCCATGGTTCCCAGCAACTGCACATTGATGTTTCTCTCTCTCTCTCTCCCTCTCCCTTCCCTCTCTAAAAAAGTAAATAAATAAAATCTTTAAAAATACATATATATTTTTCAAAAGGTGTGAATTTCTCCCTAAGTGGGGAGTAAAAGTTAGGCCAATTCCTCCATGCTTGACCTATGACTTAAGTAATTTATGACTGGAAACAGCCTGCCTGCAAAGCCCACACACCTTTAACAGGCACCAGGAGATAGTCTGAAATTGAAGGCACAGTACTTAAAAAAAGAACTGAGTCAGTCCGACTTGTTTTAAAATGATCATTTTAACGACTTTATTAGACATATGACCTCATACTGAGCAAGCTGATCTGAACAATGACAAAGATAAAATGTAAGGGGATCAAAGCAATTGTCTACATGATGCTGAATATTTAGATATTTAAGGCTATGTAGAGAGAACATCTAATAAATAACCAACATTGTCATTTTCTATTCAGAGTATTACATAAAAAATATTTCCATTTATACCAAAATTATAACACTAATAGTACAAATGTAAAGATAATCCTGTTGTTTAACCCATTTATGCTTATGTATATTATTTCAGTTATCACACTAAGGAAAGTGGTTTTCATTGTGTGGTGTCTAGAATAGATGAATGAGTATCACCTAGAAACTATTTCTCAGTCTCTTACCCAATATTTAAGAAATCTTGATGTCCAGTGGTTATAATGCAGCTAACATTTGAGGACATTAGTCTAAGATTGCTGAGTATGCACATATTAACAGATATAGAAAATCAAATAATTTACAACATATGGTCATCCTAAATGATTCCGTCACTGTCTCCTCACAAAAAAACAAACAAACAAACAAACAAACAAAAATCATTTAAATTCATTTTGTCATTGGAAAGAGACCAGGATCAAGGCAGGTCTGCCCTGGCATCTTCTGGAATGTGCAGGTTCTTGACTTTGTGCAGGAAAGATTTCACAAGACAAGTCTAGGTAATTTTAAGGGCATCCTTATTAAAACTGGGGACAGTGAAACAAAGGAAGGGCCTAAGATAGAAGAGGCAAGATCAAAGCAACAGAAGTGAGGCTGGGCAGAGCTGCTTTTTGGCTTGCTTAGACAAAGGGAGGGCCCTTAGAGACAGGTTCAGGGGTTAGCCCAGGCCAAGCTGTCACTGCCTTCTGCTCCCCTGGTTGTAACCCTTGTCAGGACCTGTGGAGCTTAGGAGAAAGAGAGAAAAGACACCTGAGTAATGAGTGGGGGAAGACCCCAGCATGCTCCAGGGAGAGAGTGTGCTGGGATCCTTTCTTTTCGGGTTTTTATCTGTTTTCTAAAGGTAGGAATTTCAGAGGAAGTCTCAGGAGGATCTCAATAGAATATTCATCACCTTTCTAGGTGTGCCCTGTAATATGATTCAACAAAATGATCATATCAAGGTCATTTTCAGATCACTTTCAACTTCAAAGAATATCACAGAAGAGGGATCGGGACTGAGAGTCTGCTCTAGCAAGGTCTAGAATGTGTAATCCATTTCCTTTTAACTGTCATTGGTTAGGGAAGATAAGGTCTTGTGATTTATTATCTGGAGGTAAATTGCTGTCTGACTGTCTGTTTAGCTTTCTGTCACAGTTTCCCATTCTACTTGCCAGAGAATTTTCCTAGCTTCTTACTATTCTTCCTCTATTTGATGTCAACATCTTTTTAGATTGAGTGATTCTCCAGTGCACAACCCTAAGGGGTGCCCTTCACATCATAATCCATGTGCCGGCCCCTCCTGCAGATGTGTATTATGCTTTGTCACACTCCCACTGACAAACCACAGTGGTCCTGGTGCTAGGAACAGTTCATCAACCCCATTCTTCATTTCTCTGTGTATTCATGAGGCACCACACTAAAAACAGAACACACCACACATATACAAATAAAAACTGAGATAAATAATTGTAACATGACAGCATGTCTTCAATTTGTTTCCAAATTTTCATGTTAAGCCTCTTTTACTTTTGAATCTATAGAGCTTGACTTATGCTCAAATATACTCTTAAGCATGCATGCTCTTGTGTTTCCTCATATATGAATATATTGAAAGTTCTTTCCTTTTTTGAACATTTGGTAAAATCGGAAAACATGCTTCATGTGACTATTTCTGTTTGGGGGATATTTTAAAAATAATCAACTCGAGGGAGTGCCTACCTGAGTACATTACAACCATCTAGCATTCGAAACCAGCCTTGGAATTTCTACTTTCTTTCAATAACAGTTTGGTAAGGACAGGATTTGGCTGCAGTCTCCAGCACTCCATATGTTTGATTTAGAATATTTTCCATGTTGTCACTGTTTTTTCACAGATGCACAGATGAAAGGCAAAGTGGGTTAAGCTGCCATAAAATACTAAGCTGTATTTTACAACAAGCGCACAACTACCAATGCATCCCTGCTGAAAATTGTCACGGGAAGTCCCTTCCTTTCTGCCTTCCTATTTAGGTTGCACAGAAAAAAAAAAAAAAGAATTGGAAACAACTCGAAGAAGTCACCTTCAGTAACTTGTCTTGTTCTGATACAGCTTCTACTTTGGTCAACCCAAAAAGAAAGTTAATTTACCTTTTTGCTTTGAAGTACACTAAAAAAGTAATACTTGGTAACATTCCAGCTTACAGGTTTTTAATTTGCTTTGATACCTACTGATTACCCATGCCAGATATGTATGAAAGAAGAAGTCATAGCCCGTGTCCTTAAAAAGCTCATAATGGTCCCAAGGCATACTTAGTGAAGAAAAGGGCTTCACAACATTCCCGTGAGACGGGTATGATTATTATCCTCCTTTTGGAGAAAACTGACTTTCCCAAAGGTAGCTAACTACATTTGCAGAGTTCAGAGCCACGTCAAACTATCCTCATTCGAAAGCCTGTTCTTGCTTCACTGCACCACACTGCCGCTAAACAGGTGTTGCCACGCTAGCTGCTCTGCATGTGAGTGTCTGGAACCAGTGAGTTGGGTCTGGGCACTAACATGAGGCAGAGGCCATTCTTGGGTGTGTCTGTCTCTCCAAATGTGACTTCTGGAGGCACACAGTCTAAAACATCCACTGCACACTCAAATGGCCATATAACCCAAACATGATCTAATCCAATCCAACTTCTGAACCTGTGGCAGAGAGAGTATAAAATACATTCTTCGTGAGAATTTCTTACGATGAAGTTTCCTCTGATTTAAGTAATCTCCTCATTCTTTGTCTTGGTGTTGGTAATTTTAACAGGAGTCTAGAACCAGAATTTAGGCCACATCAGGTTGAGCCAGAAGTAGGGGGGTTTGGGTTTGAAGTGTTGAGTGCATATTACTCTATTTAAAAATTTTAGCTAAAAAATCTCTTTGTTTATTTGAAGTGGTGAAAACTCATGCAACAGGTGTAAATCATTCAAGAACAAAACAATCAAATACAAAAAAAATGCATATTTTAAATAAAACTACCTTGGCCAACAGCCCTCCATAGCTGTTGTGTAGCCTTCTGCCTCTGACATCTCACCAGATAACTGAGGACACAGAGATAGCACACAGGTTTCTAGCATCCCTCAGTCCTCAGTCTGGAGAATTCCATCCTTTGCCGAAATCAGACTATTCCTTTTCTTCTCTCTTTGCCTCTAACCCTCTTGTGCTGTGCTGTGCTGTGCTATGCTGTGCAGTGCAGCCATCATCAGTTCCATGTAGCTATTAGGCACACAAAGTGTGGCCAGTCTGGATTAGATATGCTGTAAGTTTAAAAACAATACTGTATTTCAAGAACTTTCTATAAAAACAAGAATCTTAAGTATTTCACTGACAATTTTATATGGATTGGATGTTGAAACGATATGTTAGATATATTGAGTTAAATAAAATCTATTATTAAAATTATTTGCAATTCTTTTTACTTTTAAAAATATATGGTCACCAAAATATTTAAAACTATGTGTGTGGTCAACATTGTATTTTTATCAGACAGTGCTGCTCTAGGATAATTTCAGCTAAACTGGTTGACGAACCTGTCCTTAGGAATAATGTCCTGGATTGCAACTAATTTTTCAATGTTACCACAAAAAAGGAAATCAATTATTATACATAATACCATCCCCCAGAAGAACTTTGACAAAATTTTGACTTTTAGAAGAGATGAATTGCAAACACAATTTTTTTTCCTTGAGGGACAGCTAGTGAGAAATATAGTGTTAGAACTTCTCAGGAGTTATCTCAGAACTGTCAGCACTAAGGTAAGATTTAAACATCCATCCAAGGTTTAAAAAAAGTTTCCTCTTTTGTTACAATAATTTATGTTGCACAGCACTTCTGTTCTGAGTTACTCCGGGTTTGTTTTCGTGTTTCAAACAAAGACTAGGTCCGTAAACTCTTTCGCATCTAAACCCCTGTACTCCACGAAAGCATGACCTTACTTTACATGACTTTTGGCAGAAAAATGGTCAGGTCCCACCAAAATTCAGTCAGGTTTTCACAGGAAGTTAAACTGTCCATCCTGACACAACAGGCCAAGCCACATCTAGATTATAGGGTAGGCAGATCATGGCAGAATAGAATTGCCAAACCATTGGTCACGATTCAATTCTTTTTATAATTCTGAAAACGTTTTCTTCGGTCCATGTCATGCTCCTCCTCGTGCAACAGGACCCCGTTTCCTCCCTGACTCCCTCAGTGTCACTTCTTCGGTCAAGTGATTTTCCCATCTCAGCTTCTACCTGTGGATTTCATACCCCCGTGGGTTTCATAAAATGGTATGATGTTTGTGACTTGGGTGCTGGAAACACAATTCTGATGTGTTCACGTTAAGTACTATGGGAAATGATTCTCCCCTGAAGAGGGATGCTTTGTTTCATTACTAAATCTGATCATAATTTTCATTGCCATTAATATCATTTCAATACTCATTTTAGAAAAACAAAGAGAAATGACTTTTTATTCAAATTAGAAATGTTTGGAAAAGTCTGGTATTAATCGATGTTTACAATCTTCTAATTTATGCCTAAAAATAAATAGCCAGAATCTAGAATTTTGTCTGTATTTTATCTTATAAAAGTTTTTATTTTATTTTTAGTGCTTAATTTCCAGAAAACATTATATTTTAAAACTATTTTCATATTAGTTTTGGTACAGAAAAATATATAAAAATTGACATGACTCAGCCATAATTCGACAAAATAAAATGCCATCCAAAACTTTTCCTCTCAGGAACATTAAAAGAGATATTAGACTCTCCATTACCCTGAACATTTTTTTTTTTTTTGGCAAGTGTTTACACTGGCTAGTTCCATTACCTTGTTTGTTTATGTTTTATTTATCAACTCTAATGTAGATATTATAATGATGCTTGATTTTTTTAGATATTGACATCATTCCATTAAATGGTAAGGTAGATGGTGATTAATATTTCATATGGGAGGTAATAACAGAATGATTTCTATAGCGGATAATACAATTTCAGGGACACTGTTCTATCTTGGAAGAACATTAGAGAATTATAGAGTGATTATACAAAAACCTCTTCTAGGTATATTTAAGAATCAGTTTGGTGACTGGTAATTTAAGAATAATCTTGAAGAGAAATATTCTAAATATATCCTCTATTGCTTTTATGTCCCATAAGTGGGGCTTTAATTTCAGATGATAAAGTATAATGTGTCATGCACAAACAAAAACAATGAACTGAGCGGTATTTTAGTGATCTAGGTTAACTGATTACACAGTTTTATATGGAATAAATACAACAAAGAGTTTTTGACTGAAGTTTCTAAAGAGAATAATTTATACTAACCATTTATAATCCAATATTCACCAACTCAGTCTATTGCTTCTGCCCCTAACCTTCTGCTTAAATAATTCATAATATGACCTCCAACCCATAGCCCAATCAGGTAGCTCAGTTGGTCAGAGTGTCGTCTTAATACATCAAGGTTGCAGGTTTGATCCCTGGTCAGGGTACATAGAAAAATGCATTAATAAATAGAACGACAAATCAATGATTTTCACTCTCTCTCACTTCTTCACTCTCTCTAAAAATCAATAAAAAAGACCACCAACTCACCCATGTTCTCCTAGCATTGAACACCAGATTTATTGATGTCATTGACAAATGGTATCATTTTTCTCTTCATTTTTTCTGTACAAATACTTTATGGTTTTGCCTGTACCTCCACATGTTTATTTATAAATTTCTTTTTATGTGTCCTGTCTTAATGTTCTAAATAAAGAGAATTTACTGAAGGGAATGTTGTCAGAAGTGTTAGAAGAGTTAAGGTAGCAAACAAGAAAAGAGAGAACCCAGCAGCTCACAAGAATGGGCAGCCAGTATCACCCCTGGGCCTGAAGGGGCAAAGGGGAGACAGTGTTCCTGGATTCCAGAAAGAGATGGACTCAAGGAAGAGGGTCCAGCTTACAAATGCTTTCACCATAGAAAGTTCAGCAACTGCTGTAGGCGAGTACCATGTAGGGTAGAAAGCAGGACAAGCAACTGATTCAATCTCTGATTTCTCCCTCTTTATCTCAATGCTTTCTTTTGGTCAAATTTGACTGGCAGAAAGAGCTTTGAGAGATGCATTTTCTGGAAGGTCAGAGAAACTGTCTGGATTGGGGTGGGGACAGACAGGAAGCCAAAGATTCCTGGTTAAAGTTGAGAAAATTACACACACACATCTATTCAGTTATTCTTGGAAATAAAGTAATCCCAAATCACAAACTATGAAGAGAATCTACTAACACTTTGTACTGCTATTTTATAATCTCATAGGTAGAGAACAGAATGTCATGTTAACGCATATTTTGTAGAGAGTTATCCAAGTGCACTCACTTTTTTTCTCTATGAACTGTTTGCGGGTTTACTTTTCATTTTTCCATCATTATTAATCTTCCCTATACCCTCTTCCACCTCCACCCAGCCCCCACAATAACCAATAATTACATTGTCGTTCATGTCCATGAGTTTTCTCTCTCTCCCTCACTCCCATCTCTCGCTCATCAGTGCTGGCAAGGATGTGGAGAAACGGGAACCCTCATGCACTGTTGGTGAGAATGCAGATTGGTGTAGCCAGTGTAGAAAGCAGTACGGAGTTAAAAAATTGAAAGTAGAACTGTCTTATAACTGTATTTTCTCACATATTCTTTGAGAAATTTATATGTACAGCTTTTTCATGAGAGGTATTCCTTTTAACATACATAAAAACTTAGCTTGCAAACTGTTCAGTATTTGCTTATATCATTACATTTTTTAATTAAAAAAAAAACCCTCCAGTTATTGGAGGTTTCTTCTTGATCAACAGATATCTGACTCACCATGCCAATAACATTACATTGTGTGAATATGCAATATTTTGTTGAAAAAATCCCTTGCCACTATTTCTGCTGTTTTGATACTACAAATAATATCCACATGGTACATGTATTTTGTAGTGTATAGCAGTATATCCATAGGAAATTATTGGGTGGAAAGATATGTACGGTTTCAGTCTTGATAGTTATTATCAAGTGGTTAATGAAAGAAAAGTGGCAATTTACATTCCATTAGCAGTAAGGGTGTATCTGTTAAACAAAACACTTAATTTTTGCCACCACAATAGAGTAAAAGTGAAATGCTTTTCTAATGTTAACTGGCATGCCTTTGATTCTACATGCAGTTGGGCATAGTTTAAAATTTTATAAGGCATTTGCATTTCTTCTATGCACTGTGCATAACCTTTGCTGGTTTTATGTATATTTGTATACAGGGAAACATATTTATATAAAATCTACCTTATTAATGAAATTTACATCTTTTGTATTTTGTAATTTTTGTTCCCTTGATCTTTCTTGGTGTGAGAAAGGAAGACAGATCAAAGTAACAGGATAGAGAAATCAGGAATAAAAGCAAATGCATTTGGGGATTTAGCAAAGAACAAATGTGGCATTTCACTTCAATAAAGAAAAGATGGATTTTTTTTCTTAAAGTGTTCAGAATGACTGTTAGCCACTTGGAAAAAAATAAAGCTTATCCCAACATCATTCTTCTATAAAAATATCTTTTGTAAAGATCAAAGTAGAAAATGTAAAAATTAATCTCACAGGAAATAGAAAAAAATGAGTACATTTATTCATTTTCCTAAAATAGGAAATGATACTCTTAGTGAAACAGGCATCCCAGAATGCACAGAGAAAAAATACTGTTAGAGTTACATATTCCAAAATTATTCAATGTCAGTACAGGAAAAATGGCAAATAATAAGCTAATAATATAACTTTGTTTCTTAAAGATATATAGCATTTCTATGCATTAAAAGAATAACTCAACAAGTCATTAGAATATAAGTAGATTATATAAAGTGTTATTTCATAAACCTCTCACATAATCAACAAAATGCAATTGAAAAAAATTCTATATTGTCTTTACCTTCCAGGTCAATGAAAGTGAAAATAATAATATCAATACAACATTCTCATACACTGGGCAAAGGAACCAATTTCCTTAACTTCTTTGGAAAAACAACTTGGCAATAATGAAATGTAAGAAATGCTTTTTGTTTTGTTTAGAAATTTTACTTTTTGGACTTACTATTATATGTCCATATACACAAAAATATATGCCACTAACATTGTTTCACAGTGTTGTATTCCATCAGCATGTTGTTAGGTGAGGGACATAAAGCACTGAGCAATACATAGGGAATGCTCCTATTCATGTCAATATTTGGAACCTGGGCCTACACTGGAATGGAAACTTCTTATGGCACATGTGTTCAAATGTTACTATTTGCATTTATTATTTAATTAATAGTAATGCAAGGAAGTATAAGACTTTTACTACCTATTATCTTGACATTTAATATTACAGCAGGGTTTCACCCATCACAGATGGACTGGTTAGCTGAGAGTACTGAAATTTTAACCTAAATTACATCGGCCTCCTCGTGAGATGTAAGCACAGTAAAGAAGACAAACGGCGGAAAGTACCTTTAGTCAAGAGCTGTATTTGATCCTGAACCTCAAATTTCGTAACACTTTCAAGTTATAAACTTCAAAACTTGACCAGTCACTTTCTCTATTTTACTCAAAGTTTCCTCTCACACACACCTTTTCAATCTAAAGCAAGTTGGTTTTTAAGTATTATTACATTCTAATTTCACGGCAAGAAGGGGAAGATATGCAAAAAAAAAAAAGGAGGCTCTTGGGTTGTTTAAATGGCCAAGCGGCTGAACTGTGCGAGTCGAGGAAGCGTGAGAGAGCAGTTTAATCGGCGCTGGCCCTTTAACCCACAGATTCACTTCACGTACTGGTTGTTATAGCTTCATCGGTCTCTGATATCCAATACACAGATTTCTCCTTTAGGGGAAAGGAGGAGGAGAAGGTGGGGAAAAATCTTGAAATCCTCTTTTCCCCTAGAAACTACAAAATGACAATTCAAGCCTATACTGCAAACTCAATCCTACATTCAGAGGCCGAGATTATATTTCTAACTCAACTAAATTTATGACTTTGAATACACCACCATCATCTCAAAATAGCTTGTCCTAAACTGAACCTATGATTTTCTCCTCAGTCTATTCCTCTTGCTATGATAATCCTTGCACTGGTTAACAGTAACGTGGACACTTAAGGTAAAAATACAACAGCGAGTGTTCCTCCAAGCATCACTGACTAGATCAAGAGGAACCCTGTGCTGAGCCACACAATTTAGACAGCCCTGAATATTGTACACAGACACACGAATACGTGCACCCACAAGCACACAAGTGCACACACTAAGAAAGGCACAGGCATCTCCGTTGATCTGAGTCTGGCACTCAGCCTGGCACAAGACAAACTGTGTGTTCCTCATATCCCTTGCCTTATATTTTTGAAACAAAAGGGAACTGCATTTGAATGATGGGAAGGTGTGGAGACTGTGTCACTACTGACTTCAAGGAGGCACCTTGCTGTGGAGGATGATGAAGATTTACGCTGTGGACACACTTAGGGAAATAAAAAAAATTAATGAACTTGTCAAGTTGAATGTCCTTTCACATAACATGCATTCTTGAAATAATGAAACAGCATTTCTCATTAGTGCCAAGAGTCCATTTTCTTGTTCCCTCCGTGTTCCAATTTGCAGTTCCAGAGGTACTCAAGAATTAATGTCATATTACTGACTCCTCAAAGGAGGCTGTAGAACATTTAGCAATATTAAAAATTCATATTCGTTGTAAATTTTATGTATAAAGGTCCAAAGGAAACAAGCATGAAATAAGGTAAAAATTCTTTACATTGGCAACCAGATATATGTTAAATCCTAGAATTGTATTTTAAACTATGATACTAATTATAATTTGCATTTTATATCTTAATTTTAATAGATAGCTCAGATTGCTTTTGAAGGAAAATCTTTCCAAAAAATAAGAACGGTAGCTTCTTAAGTTTAATTAAATTTACCATTTTATTGGAAATGTATTAAATTATATATACTTCAAGTACAATTACATTTTAGTTTTTAAGCTCTTGATTTCATAAAAATTGCTAACCAAGACACTAGACATGTATAATAATTAAATTTGCCTATCTTTCATACTTGCCAACACTATTATATAAAAATCACAGTTTAATTCTATAGTTAATCTGTCATCATGGATATGTAAGTGCCACAAAAGTCTATAATCCCTTTTCCACCAACATCTATATTAGTTCCTTGGAAAGTTCTGGAGGTGTTACTGTTCCTAAAAGTGAGGACTGTTCTTCCAGGTCAAGCTAGATTGTGTTCTTTCTCATGGAGCCAGAGATTTTACATAGAGTGGAGAGGAATTTGCCCAAAGGTAAGAATGCACACAAGATATATCATAGGTACTGTCCTCGTACGTAGCCTAGTAAGGTATCAAACAAAGCTCATATAATAAATTTTGACAATTAAAATTATCATTTACCTCATTATTTTTCATATTTATTTTTTGCACATACAGTTCAAACTTACTGAAAGTTTATTAACTCTCAGACCCAGTTTGAGCTGTCCATGATAGCCTTCAACAAACAGATACCCATTCACAGTTAAGAAAATGAACAGTTAGGCCTTGCAAAAATTTTGTGCCAATTTTTTCAAAAATTTCTTTAATATGACTCTTATAGTGATTTTATGATTTAATGTTTTTGAAAAGAATTCTTGCAAAAAAAAGTAACTTTAGAACACTTTGAAGTGTTTCATACCACCTGCTACTTAAAGGAGCACTAACATTTGTAACTGTATCTGCCTTGAATGTGAATTCATAACCTTCACATTGTGTGAGAACTTCGTAAGAACTGCCTGTATTTGTCTAACTCTAATCTGAAGAGTTTAGACCATTTTAACAGCATCAGCTAATAACTACATCACCTTGAAGGAGTGTTGTAGACACAATTATCTTCAGTAAAACAGTAAAACTAAAACAAAGGGAGATCTGTGGCATTTACTTACCAGGTGGCAGACAAGGCTGAAGGAAGGAGGAGATCCATCACCAGCTGTGTCTACAGAGTCCCCTGACCCATGCACTCAGGAAGGATTTATGGGGTGACAGCCTCTCACCAAGTGCCCTACTAGACACTGCACTTCTTTGCATTCTTGCAATTGTCTTCCAATGATTTCTCTCTTGTGATAACAATATAATTATTATAATCTTGATGTGTTTCTTTTTTAATGCTTTGATTGTGTTTATAACTTCTTTTTAAAATTTTGCCAACATGCATAACTATATGCAAATTATGACAGCACCCACAGAAAATTTAAAAGCTGGACATTTCAGGCAGGTGATATACAGCAAAATTTACAAAATAAAACTAGTGTTGTATAAGAGTATTGCTGATAGGGGACAAATTCTAGTTTGACACAGAATTCTAACATGTAACCATTACATATCATGTTCGCAAATATCAGCAAAAGATCCGAGAAGATGATTCATGGAAGAAGAAACAAAAAGCAGCTAAATAAAACGTAAAAGCTTCAACCTAGTTTATTATTTAAAAAAAAAATCCACTAAAACAAGGTGCCATTTTTATCTATAATATTAGCATTTAAAATTGTTACTATATTAGGCAGAGTGGTTAATGAGAGGGACCCCTTATATATAACTGATTGATACTTTTTGAAGAGAAACTTGGCACATAAATTGTGAAATTTTATATTTTTGAGGTCTTTAAGAATGTTTAATTTTAAAATAAAATCCCAAGGAAATAATCAGAGATGGGAGTAAAGATTTATGTAAAGAATTCACATTGTAGCATTACTTCTAACAGTGATGGGGAAGAATTGAAGCCATGAGGGAATAGTAAACTTATTATGATATAATCATGCATAAAATTGAGAATTATAATTCAGATAAAATTTATTTATGAGTAATTACACACATGGAAAATTCTCACTCTATAATGTTGAGATCAATGTCTGATACAAAGATGGACGTGAGCTACAGATACAGAAATAAAAGGAGATATCACTTAAAAAGCAAAATGATATAATAGATGATATCGTTGTGGATGGAGGCTTTCTTTTTTATAGGTTTCTGAGTACTACTAGTTTTCTTCAATGATTTTATATTTGTTTCAAAAATAAAATACCAATAAAATTTAGGTTTAAAAGAAACTTGTAGCTTCTGGCTCAGGATAGCTAAGTACAAATATTTCCCCCCCTCATCTCAAGGTTCTCATAATAGGATAATAAAGAGTAAAAATTATAGGTGAAAGTAATAAGTAAAGTAGAATAAGGGTGTTCAGCAGACAGACTTATCAAATATGGAAAGCAGAGAACGTTCACCCCAGAATTTAAGAAACGAGAAATGGAGGAAGCCAAGTTTCCAGATAACCTGTCTGCGTTACTTTTACAACGGTCTGAAATCACCTCCATTCACCACAAGTTTCTAGGCCATGTAGATCCATACAAAGTTGGGGGGTGGGGGAACGGAAGCATGATTCCTAATGAAACTGAAGTGGCTCTCTGTGAAAAACAAGGGTTGTAGTATTTACTTCAAAAGCAAAATTAGTCAAATTAAAGAATTCAGAAAAATTTCAGTTCCCTCATCAACTATTCTCAAGTCTGATAGTTGATAAGCTCTATCCATATACCCATTTGTGAACCCTGAGAAAGAAGACACCTATTAAGAAGGACTGCTGATGGTTAACTGGGCTAAAATTAAACAAAAACAAAAACACAGCCTAACAGCCATTTCCACACAGGAGTCTCTCATGCAAACTGCCCTGCAGGGAGAGGCCTGCACTGAACTGTCTGCCCGCGCTGCGTTTCTGCCATCCGAGCCAGCCCTTACAAAGGGGTTTCTGGAATCCCATTTCGACCTATAGGACTGAGGCTCTCCTCCATCTCATTGGAGTCATGCAGCTCTGACTAACCAGAAAGGCTTTATGCTGACCAATCAGGATAGTACCTTTGGACCAATCAAACCACAAAGATTTGCAGTCCTTAGTTGTATGACAGACCAGTCAGGTACCAGGGGCAGGGATTTCCATCGAGTAAGTCAGGCCCCCTCTGGCTCTGGAACACACTTCCCCCCTTTCAACCAGACTGTAGGCTGCTTTTCCCTCGTTGAACTGAAACACCAAAATGTCTTGCCAGAGCAGGCCAGGGCAGACTGGCAAGAGTGGAGAACAGCGCAGCTGAAAGCAAACCATTGAGCACAGCAGAGCTGCCCAATGGGAGAAGGCCCTGGCCCCAAAGTCACGGGCCCCAGGGCTGCCTCAGAGCCTTGCTGTATCAAGTTGATCTGTTCTATAGGTGGGCTGCTTTTCACAGCCATTCAAAGTCACAGCTGCACTAAATAAAGTTTCCTTCATCACAACACCACAAATGAAGCCTTTGGCATTGAACTGTTGCTAGGGCCCATCAGTGGACACAGCATTGCCAGCCACTCTCAGAGAAAGATCACGATAGACAAATATGAAGTCACCACAGTGTTAATTTCAATCATTAAAGAATTGAAGACGACTTTTTAAAAAAAGAATTTTGACTCCAACTCACAAATGTTTGAAAAGCTTTTGCAATCCTCAAAATGAGGATAGGGTGGTACAAGAAAGGAATTGCTAAATACTCATTTATCATACAAAGACACGCATAGACAATGATTGAATTAGATCAATCAAGAAATACCAGTTTAAGTCTATGAGGTACAGATACAAGAATAGAAACAGAAAAACAATTAGAAAACTGCAATGATTCTAAAGAGAGAAGGTGGTATGTGAGACTATTGTTTTTATTTTAAGCCTCTCTACACTGCTTGAGTTTTAAAAACCACGTACTTGTATTATTTTATTACATATAAAAGTAATTTCAAAAATATCAGGAAATATGTTTCAAAATGTAATAAGATTTCTAAATAAAAGGCAGGCTTCTAAATTAACATTTGCTTTAAGTCTCACTCTATATGTAGTAAAAACTGAAATGGCAATTTATTTCTGAAGTATTAATGAGGATAACTTATTTTGTTGTCATTGAAATAACATGGTCAAATACATATTCTATGTGAATTAAATATTGAGAGGAAACTTCAGGATTTCAGTGGTTTAGATAAGCTATGACTGTGAATGAAATTCCTCAAGCATTTTGCTAAGTATCTTTAATGTCATCGTTAAAGAAACAACACCAACAAAAATTAAATCCTGCTTAAAAAATATTGATACTTTTTAATGAATTCCCCTCTGCCTTTCCTACCCATGGCCTGTTTCCATCGAAGCCACGTGTGTGTTAGCTCAGTAGCACACTTGTGAGTCTCTGGTCACACACTGACATCCCCAGCTCCAGATCGATGGCAAAATGCTCCTCGGTTTACTGCCAGGAATTTCCTGCTGAGGTCAGGTTCTTTGACAGCCAGGATTTTCCCACCAGTTCAGCCTACAAAATAGCTTTGGACCAGGGGGTCCAGCTTTGAACCACTTAGAGAGCAAGCACCACAACATGCGTTTCCTGACCCAAGTTGGCACAGAGCTTGGTAAACTGAAGAGTGTGAATGGAAATCAGCTGACTATTTTGGACAAAGGGGCGAACTATCTCACAAAAACAAAACTAATGCAGAACTCTGTGAATGCTTCTCTGACGTTGTGACCCCAAAAGACTGCACCAGCAAAGAAACTCACTGGAAAAGGTCAAAGGAAATGATTAATAAATGATTGCATAAAAAACAAAATTTCACCTGTCAAAAAATATCCTGAACAAATCTAAAGGCAAACAATAAAATAAGACATTTGCAGTATATATGACTAACAGAACTGGCAGTTTGCTATATGAAAAAAGTCTTACTGTTTAGTAAGACAAGAATGTCAAAAGAAGAGATGTAAGAATATATGGATGGTACATAGACACACATGCACGCATTCACATAAAACAACCTTATATTTAAAATATCTGATGCTATTAATCAAGTAAATGAAAACATACAAATAAAATGGCATTTTTCATGTTTTTAATTTTGTTTCTTTAAAAAATGAACTTACCAATGTGACTAAGGTGTACTAAACACATATAATGCTAAAACTGCTATGAGCAAATGGTGAAAGCAGGCAAAATCTTTCTAAAAAGCACTTTGATGATATATACCATTATGCCTAATAATGTCTCTCATAAAACTCTACTTAAAAGTACTAGATCCAACTTAAAAGGGTGCAGATCCAAGATTTGCATATAAGGCCGCTTCACACAATATCATATTATTTCTAATAGTAACAAAGGAGGGCTTACTATGTCTAACAGGAGAGAAATAACTTTGACATGCAATAATGCTATTTAATAATTATTAACTATCAGTATTAAAAGTACTCATTCACTAATAAAGTTGCAACTGAAATTTTTATCACCTTCTACCACTAATTACATACAATGGCAGAAAGGTAAGCAGTTGAAAGAGTAAAGGCTTTGAAATCAAACGAATGGGAATAATCATAAAAATATTACATGCTTACTGAGGAAACTTAGACAAACAATGCATTTGAAGTGCATTTACAGGGATCAAAACACCACAGTGCTCAAAGGAAAGGCACTTCGTCACCACTATTAATCACTATGATTCCCAACAAAGCATACTATAAAAGAATGTACTAAAATATTTTTATTGTGGCACATTTAAAAAGCAAGCTATAAATACAAAAATAGAATAAGAAAATGAAATCCCATGCACAAAATTCTAACTTTGAGCATTTTCCACAAACGGACACTCTTGCTTCGTTCCTGTGCCCAGCGCTAACACACACACTGGACTGTTCTGAAGCGAATTCTGGACAGAATTTTATTTATGAATGTCTCCGGGTGCATCTCTCAAATATGAACATTCTTTTGATTTTAACATGGCCATATCATTATACCCAAAACAATTATTTAAACTCATCTCATGTTCAGTCAGTATTCAAGTCCCCTATTGTCTTATGTTTTTAGTTGTTTCTTTGAATCAGACTCCAAGGATGGTCCACAACATTGAATTTTACCTCGTTTCATTTTACACATGCATATGCTCCCACGTACTTCCTCTATGTCTTTGATATTGATTGGCAGAAGAAAATGGATATTTGGTCAAAAGAGTTTTCTAGTCATTTTTTTCTTACTGTAGCCACATGGTATCCAAAATGCTGCTGTCTCCTTATCTCCTGTAAATGGGTAGATTTATATTCAACCTTTTTCATCTTTGGCAGTAGCAGTTCATAGACAGTGTGGGTTCTTCCACCAGCAGACATAATGTCTGACTTTCCCTTGTTTTAGGATACAGTAGTCACTAATTATTGCTTAAAGCCATTCTTTCATTTGAATGGCTGTGTTTTAATTCTCATTGTTTTTACTTATGAGCTAGAATAATATTAAAAGGAAGCAAACTTCTCCCCATTTGTTTATCCTTTGTTAAAATTCATAGAGAAGCAGGATGAATGCGAGATTCCCTTTTACATATATTCTAGTATTCCAAGTACTGAAATAATTTCCTAATGTTCTCTAAAAGGAGTTGATTCCGTAAGAGAGCTTTTTTTCTAATTCTCAGAGACAGACTCTTAGTCATGCTCCATCAGATAACAAGCCTGCTGACTGCCCTTCATCGGAGGTCTGGGCAGCTCCGCAAGACTCCAACCTCAAAGCCGCTGGCACCAGACATGCAATGCTGGTTCTTCAGAAGCCCAAGTACCATTTCTGCTGACCCCTCTTTATGCTTCCGAGTTTCAATAACTAAAACTTTCCCCTTTTGTTTCCCTTGTCACGGTTGTCATTTCCTATTATTATGCATGTGATAGGTTAGCGTCTGCATTTTCTTTCACTTTTATGATTTCATTTTTAAAATATGTAAATCTCAGTGCAATTTGGAACCGATCCTGTGAACAGTGCCAGAAATGGAATCAATGTATCTGTTTTTCCTATGGTTAAATAGTCCAACATTACTTATTAAAACGTTCAGGTTTTTCTAGATGTTTGTTCTTACAAATGAATTGTATAATCAACATATCAAGCTCCTGACAAAAGCATGTAGTACGGGGTAAAAGGCAGTATTTAAATCAGTGGGGAACAAACCCTTATGGTCGGAGCAAAAGGGTGCTGCGGCTGTAACTCTCAAAGCGAGCGGAGGGAAGCAGAAAGGCTGACTAGCCAGCATCCTTCATTCCCCGTTCAGAGCACCAGTCTCGGGGTACTCGGTAGTGCCACCTGCAGGCGGAGACTAACAGAAGCGAGGAGGCAAACAAGTGTCACTGTAGGCCCAGAGACAAGAGTTTAATAACTGGCTATATACAATATTTGGGCATTACAAAACAGTGTTACCATAAGTAGCATTCTGCATATACATTTTCACATATTTGCCAGTGCATTTTAAGACAGATTTCCAGAAATGAGATTGCTGGGTCAAAGGGTAAATGGAGAATATTGCCAAATTCTCCTCTAGGGAGATGTACCGTTTTGCATTTCCAATAGCTGTGTTTGACAGTGTCTGTTTTCCCTCAGCCTCATCAACATACAGTCGAAGTTTGGGATATTTGCAGGTCTGATTGGTGAGAAGAGTATCTCAGTTTAGCTTTAATTAGCACATTTCCTTTATTATGGAAAGTTGTGAATATTTTCATATATAGGAGCAATTTGCATCTCATTTTCTGTGAACTCTGATCATTCTCTTTGCCCACTTGTTCTTTTACTTTTCTCCCCTCAAAAGGCTTTTATATTTATTAGGGATAGTAACTCTTTACACAGACCTAATTTTGAAACACCTTTTCTGATTAGTCACTTTATTTTTAACTTTACTTATTGGATTTTTGCAACGCAAAAGCTATTATACTTAATAGAGTTAAATTTATCAACAATTTTTCTTAATGCATATAGATTTTAACTCACAATTAGGACATTTTTTCTCATAAATTCCCCATGTTTTCTTGTTTTACAATCCTTTTTAAATTTATAGCTCTAAACCAGTTTGAATTTATCTTTAGTGTTAAAAATGGACATTTTCTCTATTTTTTCTATAGCTGCCTAGTTACCCCAACACTACTCATTAAAAGTTCATCTGTTCTCCAGTTTAAATAGTGCCTTTATCATTTATTAAATTTCTGTACAAAATAAGGTCTATCTATAAATTCCCTACTCTCTCATATTGGTTTTCCTTCCATTTGTTCACAACCGCATAATGCTTTAGAAAGAGAGACTCTGGAAAGTGTTAGTAACTTACAGTCACTCTCTCTGGAATTTTCATGTGTCCCAATTATTAACTGGTCTGCTAAATGAGTTTTATCTTAACTTGCCAAATTCCAAAGAAATATTGCTTTTAAATATTATCTTGGGGATGTTTTAATGTTATAAATTACCTGAGGGAAGATTAAATTCTATATGACATCAAGTCTTGCTGTCCAAGAACACTGTGTGTTTTCATCTGTTCATATCGACACACATACATCTGTTGGACCTAAGTTTTCATATAAGCATTCTGTGTATTTATTTTCCCCTTGACTCATCCCTATCATCTTTTTGAATATTGATTTTGTTTGTATAATCTGATTTCACCGTAAAATGATCTTATTATTTGTAGTTTCCCCATTAATTCTATCAGTTTCCCACATAATTCAACCACCTGCAAATGAATGTCAACTCCTGCTTTCCAATTCTTATGCCTCTAATTGTTCTTTTCTTGACAATTTTGATAAGCTAATAACTGCAATAAAATGTTAAATAATAAGAGTAAAAAAAGGGATTGGAACAAACTTAAGTTTTTTTCTACTATATGCCCCTTATACATATTAGCATTTGAATGTGTTTCCTTGAGTAAAATGTGTGTGGCCAAATACAATGCACTTGAAATTGTGATAGAACTGCAAGTTTATCTTAACCTGAGGAAAGAAAAGTTTTAAACATAGTTTTGTAACATCCCTGAGATAAACATAAGTTGTCATATGGCTCATGAATCTTTAGTTATTTCCTTCAAAACACTCTGAGAAACGTTATAATCAATGTAATTTGTATGCTTAAAATATTTTTATGAATACATATGACTTCTTAACCCAGAAAATATGTTCTTATTGTTTTCCCTATTTTGGAGAAATTAAAATCTGAATTCATAGAAGTTTGTCATAAATTCATCATTCAGCATGTGTTTCAGCCAAAGAAGTTGAAACGTTCCCTAAATTGTTTACATGGTAATATGGTGGAGTAACACCGTATATGCATTTAACCTAATCAGGTTTAACCACATACGCTTGGAGACAGAGAGACAGAAACGCAGAGTGTAAACAGAGACAGGAGTGGGGAGAAATAAAGACTGGATCATAGATACAGAATGATAGAGACAAAAAAGGTAACAGACTGCATATAGGGAGGAACATTCCATCTACTGCTCTGCTCCATAAGTCTAAACGCTCCTCCGACGTTTCTCACTTTCCCTTTGCTCTCACAAAAGGGCATGTCCTCACACTCTGTGGGGGTCTACTGTGCAGCTGCATTTGCCACGCATGTGTCTTGGTAAATGTATATCGCTGCATACATTCCATATATAACAGAACACTACATTAAATGAATGCTATTTTATGTCTAATTTAAAATAATTTTGAACATACAATTTTTACCTTACAGGTTTATTTTAGAGCCCACTCTTACAATACAATGGAACCCCTCAGCCAGCCCACTTATGTGACCCAAATTCCAAACAATTTCAAAAATGAAGTCGGATTTTTTAAGATCCGACTTTTAAACTAGGGTTAGTCTTTGTCTGTATTAGCAAAGGCAAATCGCAGTGGCAGCTCTTGACATTAAAGAATGTGCATCCCTATTTAGTCTCCACCACCTAGATTAGTGCTGTTCTTTAACCATTCAGTAAGGGATGAAATCATCCTCATCATCAAACTTCCATCACTCATTTATTCATTTTGCCAGATACAAATTTACCATTTTAATTAAACATTTAGCTCAACTCTTTTAATCTGCAAGTTCTGTATATCAGGTGTTCTTTCCCTCAACTTTATGAGGAGAAAGTGGGAGAGGTGAGCCAGCAGAAAGAGGCAGAGCCAGACTGTGAATATCATTCTTTGTGAATTGAAAGTCCATACTCTTTTAGGAACTTACTTTTACTGTAAACACCAAGGAAGAACAATATTTAAAGAGTGACAGAACATTGTTTTCAAAACTGTATGTCTGTAGTTCACATCACACTTACCATTTAAATGTTCTCATTTGTAAAGTAGATTTAAAACTCTCCTGTATGTATTATCTAACAAAACATCCATATATTTTTTTGTTGTTATACTTGTCAGACATTCATCAGTTATGGGTGTGTGTCTGATTGGAAAATCTTTCATTTCAAGAAAATGTGAAATGTTTCCATGGAGATCAGCTTGAGATAGCCCAGTGACGAATTTCTTAGCTATAATTTCACATTGGTTTCTATGGTTTCCAGATAGGGGAAGAAAATGAAGTTGCAGATTATTTTTTGTAATGTAAAAGGTTATTGGAAAATAAGAGATACTGCTCAAATTAATGTCAATTCCCCAGGAAAGCAACTGCTGTTACTGCAAAACATGAAAAATTTCACGATGTTGTACATCTACGCACTTTTCTATACTTGTAGCAAATGAGGAACTATCGTGGTATTTCTACAATTTCCACAATTAGCAGAAACTTATCTTAGAAACAGTGAATTCATAGTTGAAATATCTTTTTAACAAGGTTACTAATAACTGGTTTGCAATCTCCCCTGCATTTTTATATCACATCCTTAAAGATACCACACAGTGCATCTGTTAAATCAGTTAAGGACATGAGTGAAGACTCTCACACAAAGATACCTCCTTATTCATTATAGCTGAGATCAGAATTTATAGTTTTTTTGACAGTTCTTGTCATTGTTATGATCTTAAGGGTGTATCATGAAGCAACAACTAGTAAACACTAGACCTGATATTTAAATCTGACTAAAGTGCCTGCATGTAAATCAGACTGACCATACACACACCACCCTTTGGCCCTCTTATGCAGCCCGACTCTTACTTACAAACCCTTCCATTAGTCTGCATGCAGCCCCCATTTATTCACCAGCTGACCATCGACACTTGGGATAAGATTAGGGATGTCTTACCTAAGAAAGCAGGTGGAATTCTCACTGGAACAGCAGTAGACCAAAAGCCTAGCAATGTGGATTCTGTTTCTACTTCATATTTAAGTGACTTCATGTCACTTAACCAAATCCATGATAATACTGGGTACCCATCTATTCTATAGGATATATGACCAGCCCATGGACTCCACAGAATTATTGTAAGCTCCACATGAGAAAAACATTCAATCCTTTAATAACCATTAGAGCACACAGAATAAAAAACTTTAATTATTTATTCTTAACTTACTATTTATACATATTCACAGTCCAGTAGGAAAATGTAGCTCTAGTACCTCAGTTTTTCCAAAAAAAGAAGAATATGTACCAAAACGAACTTCTTCTTCTGACAGCAAGGTAATGTATACACTAACTGCCGAGTAATATTTTCCTTATAATAATAATACATAATTTTCCAAGAAGTGTGTATTCAAAAGTTAATTTTAAGACACACAGAGAACAAAATACCTTGCATCTGATGTTTTTCATATGATCGTGATCAGAATATAATAACCAGTGAGGATTTTAGAAATAGTAAAAGATTCAATATTTACATTTATTATAAGAAAGCAGTGGCCATAAATTTTAATAAGTTTTAAGCATATATAGGTATACATATATTCCCTAAAATAAATTGTGCTATTAAAAATATCTGTATATGCATGTGTGTACAGCTATGTCTTTATCTAAATTGTATACTACAGACACACATACACATTCTCTCCGAACATGCACACACATTGAGATATACGTACATAAACTTAAATAGGTAGGCTTTAATCTTCATTTCAAATGAGGAAATATCCAGAGGGAAGGTAAGAAAGAAACTACTCTTTTTAAATACTCACACATACCACATGCATCCCCTATCCCTACTTTATCACTGACACACTCTCTTGATGATGTTTTCCCTGCTGTGGTTTTCACAATTATCTTTAATGGCTTTCTATCTCCTCTAGCTTCAGCCTGAACCCTTCTCCAGAAAGCCCAACCTCTGAGCCTGAAGAAAGACTATTAAGACAGTCTGGCTTGGAAGTAAAGTAACAGGTCCTCAAGTGTGACTCTTGGCTCCACTGTTCATAAGTCATATGTTGGGGAAAGTTGCATATCACTTTAAACTTACAGTTTATTGGTATATAAACCTATAGCCCCACAGAGTTCCCTACTACCAGGTGACTGTGGGAGACAGAAATCAGACCTGTGTCTACAAAACATGCTGACCATACCTGAAAGTGAACAGTTTCAAAAACAGCTTCATTCCAGGTAGGCCCTGAGGAAGAGGGGAAATCTGCGTGCTGGGCAGTATGTTGAATAGTGTATGTAGTTGCTCATTTGCTTGGAAGAAGAAATGCCCAGAGGTACAATTCTATACCACATGATGAATAGCAGCTAAAGGCTTGGCAGGTTGTTCAAGGAATGAAAAGAAATGCTATTGGAAAATTGGTAACAAGAAGTCTAGAAGAAAAAAAAAGACTCCTCTAAATGAACACAGAGTGAAAAGATATTCATGTATCACCTAAATACTCACCAAAAGGATACTGAGCAGAGGAGTACTGATCATCACATGGTCAAGATAACGCATTTTTATGGCCATCACTCTCTGTCTCAGCACTGAGCTTCACAGTTGCTCAGAGACAAAAGGCTCTGGACGGCAGGAATGGAGGTTATGTGTGGGCTCAACAAGGTAGATTTGCACTCATAAAGAATAGTCTGCTTACAGTCACTATTGGGTGCCCAATCTACCAAATGGACAGACCAATAATGTACCTCCACTTGCAGCATTCCTTGGGGGAGGGAAAGGAAGCAGGTAGGCATCAGTGCCAGGTTGACTTCATTGGACCATTTCCATCATGGGAAAGGTGTCACTTTGTTCTCATTTGAATACACAGTTACTAACAATGTAAATTTATCTTCTCTCCCTGTGAGTTTTCTGTGAATGCCATAATCCACAAATTTGCAAAATGACTTCTTTAACACCATGGTGTACAACAGAGCAGATTCTGACCAAGAGACTTATTTTGCAGCAGTGATGTACAGTAATGGGCTCATGTTTATGGGAGTCACCAACCTCACCATGCTTCCCATCACTGACTGAGTGGTAGAATGACCTTTTTAAGTATTAGTTGCAGCAATGGTTGGATAGCATCACCTTGCAAGGCTGAGGCAGTGTCTTCTAAGATGCTGGACATGCTCTAAATAACCAACAAATATATGGTACTATTTTTCCCCAAGCCAGATTTATAGGACTCAGATTCAATTGCAGCTGCTCCACAATTACCCCTAGTGACCCACTACAGAAATATTTTACTTTCTGTTCCCATGACTTTGGGCTTTGCTGCTGTACAAGTCTTAGGCTTCTACCAAAGGAACCACAGCAATGCTTCCATTAAACTGAAGTTGAGAGTGCCACATTTCCATGGGAAAGGGACTTTGTGTCCTCTTTCGGAGATAAAATCAGTGAGCTGTTCTATCAGGAAAAGTTGCATCATGCTAGGTGAAAGCATGTTTTTGCTATTGTCTTCTTTTGAAATATAAGCGTGATTAGGAAAAATATATACATTGATGTCAGTTTACATTGACAAGAGGTAGATTACTGTGGCTTCCAAGTGTCAAATTAGTTAAGTATTAGTTCTAATTTCAATAATTAATCCTATATTCTATAATGCTCGTACCATAGTAAATCCTAATATTAGTATGCAGAATACATAAAAAGCTTATTCAAATAAGCAAGAAAAACAACTGAATAGAAAAAGTGAAAAAAGAAACAAATGGAAAAGTCACACAAAATTAAAACAAAAAAAAAAACCTAACACAGGATGTTCAACCTCTTCAGTGATCAGGGGAATACAAATTAAAGCATAAAGCAAATAAAGCTACTATTGCACAGTCATAAAAGTAGCAATTATTAAAATGATTGAAAATTCTAAGACTGAGCTTGGATGTATAGCCAGAGTAAATTGTATATAATGCTTGTGAGAATATAAACTATTTTAACCACTATAATTAACAATACTTATAAAGCTACATGTGGGTATTCCTTAAGATCGGCAAATTCTATTCTTGGGAAGAACCCTAAAGAAACTTTCACATAGTAATGTGGGTAAGAACATGTAATGTCATCTATCTAGAGAATAATAATAGGAATACATAATATGAGATTGAGACACAACGCAATTACCATGAAGTCAGTCATTTGGGGAAGGAGTTGGTCTTCACTGTCAACTGTGGCTGGCAGCCTATAAAATAATCCCCAATGGTCCTTGCTTTCAGGTAATCAAACACTTGTATAATCTCCTCCCCTTTTGTATGGCCTTGATTTAATAATTCATTTCTAGTGGAAAAAGAAAAACTCACTTCAAGTGGTAGAATTGATGAAATGTCAATTGAAAGATTAGGCTACAAAAAGACTCTGACTTCTTGCTTTGTTACCCACACTCACTTTGAGGAGTGCCAGCTGGTACACCGTGAGCTCCCCTATGAAAAGACCCATGTAACAAGGAATGGATATTTCTAGTCAATATCCAGTGAGGTCCTGAGGCCAATCGATAACCAGCTAGAGAGTTTAGATGTGGACCCTCCATGAGCTGTGTCTTGAGATGGTTACAGGCCTGTCTGACACACTGATTGCAGAAGTGGGAGATCCTGGGCCAGAGACATCCAGCGAAGTCATCCTCAGATTCTTGACAAACAGAAACTGTGAGCTAATTCTTACTGTTTTAAGCCACTGAGTTTGGGGTGATTTGTAAGACAGCAATAGATAACTAACTAATATGCCCTCTTCTAATCATTGCAAACCTATGGTGGTAAACAAATTCATCATTTTCACACTAACAGAGACTCGGAGTTATTTAAAGGCACCCATTAATTCAACCAATAATTACTGAAAGCCTAATTTCTCAGGCTCTGCTATAGGGATGAAGTCATAAAAAAAAGACATCCTCAGTCTATGCTTTTATGGAGTTTTGGACACAGGCAATAAACAATAAAATATATCTTGTGCCAGATGATGATACTTTCTACGGAGATAAAGCAAGTTAGCAGGACAGACAAAGCCCGGCCTAAGTAGGAGCTGCAATTTTAAAAAGAGTAGCCAAAGCTTTCTCTAAAAAGATGATATATGAACAAGACCCTGAGAAGTATGATAGAGTGTGAGTACTTCTGGAGGAAGTGCATTCCAAACAGAAGGAAAAGCAAATGGGAAAGTCTTGATGCAGGAGTGAAACTGACCAGCACAGAATTTTAAGGGCCCTGTGTACCTTTTGAAGGATGTTACCTTTCACTCTGCAGTGAAACAAAAGTGGGTTTAGAAAACAGGAGTGATATCACTAAGCTAATATTTTAAGTGATCATTCTGGTTACTGTATTGCTGTGCTTAAAAAGACTGTGTGTGGCAGGGTAGAGGAGGCAGGCTTGGGGGACATTAAGTATAGAAGCAAGGAGACCAGCTAGAAAGTTTGTATACTAATCCCAGTGAGAGATGGTGGTTCAGACCAGGAAGAAAAAGATGAAAATGTGAATAATGGTCAGATCATGAATATGTTTTAAGGAAGATTCAAAAGAAACCACCAGATAATTAATTCATGAAGTACATGTGTGTATATCCACTGAAGGATACCTGGTAAAAATCATTAAACCAGCAGAACACATGCCATATTAATTCTACTTTCACATATTTGTTACTCATAATTTCCTGTGATTTATACCCACTCTTAAAGCATTGTTTCTAGACATTATAATGATCACTTTCAATGAGTTTTTAAAAGTTTCAAATGTATTTTAATTTTTAAATTATGTCATAGTTACATGAGCTGTGGAGTGCTTAAATGACAGATTGATTTTGAAACAATTCTGTATTACAGCAACAGTGATGGTTACTGATCATTCCACTTTTGAGGGGTGACTCTGCCAACAGGGGACAGATTCCATTCTATTCCAATCTGTGTGTTTGTAATTATCCATGCAACAGCACAGAAAATGGTTCCACTGACTAGTATAGTATTACCATATTGGTCATGAAAATCTGGGGAGTGGTTTCCATGGCTATGCTTTGCCCTAATTTGCTGAATGCTTTGATTCCTGAGACTTCTTAGTATACTTCTAGTCAAGGGAAACATCATGAAGGTGTGACAGGATTACAGTTGATTGCAGATACAGGTCAATTTCCTTGTAGAGAGACCTGAAAAAACAAAGGATGAGCAATGAAATCTGATCTGCATTATTTTCCTCCCTCCTTGAACGTTTGTTCCACTACCTCTCCAAGCCTGGCCAGGCATCTGGGTTTTGATGTCATGATATCTGCATTTGAGGCTCAGCTTTGCCCCTATGTACTTGGCCAGTTATTCAACCTCTCTTTGCCTTAGTTTTTTCAGTGGCAAACTAAGACAATAATGTTCAACTCCAAGGGGTGTAGTGAGGATTATATGTGATAATCCATAACAAAAATAACCACAAAAGTAAGCACACAATACGTGTTAGCTTTTCTATTCTTTGCAAATAGCTAGTGGCTTGTTCCAGAGAAAAACTCCAAACTCATCAGCATGGCTGATAGAGTGGCTAACATCCCCAACTTGTCCCACTGGTCCAATGGTATGCCTATGTCTACAATAAATCCTAACTTCCGTCAGAATTACAAAGCATTCACAGACTGTCATACTCTGCCTCCTTTCCCTCCTCCTTTTCTCCCTTCCTACTAATCCCTTTCTTCTATTCCTTCCTTTTTCTGTACCCAAAATTTTTCTTGCCCTGCACCTTCCTACAAGTAAAATTCTACCTGTCCCTTAAATCCCAGTCTAAAATCATGGCTTCTGTGATTTTTCACAGAAAAGTGGAATTTTTCTCCCAAACCTCTTTAGGCTAGATAAGCCTCCTCTTTTCTAGACTACCACTCTTCTTAAAACCCTCTTTTTACACAGAATGATGCACTGAATTATTATTATTATTTTAATCCTCACCCTACGATATGTTTACTGTTTTTGAAGGAAAAGGAAGGGGGCAGGGAGAGAGAGGTACACAGATGTGAGAGAGAAGCAGGGTGGGCTGCCTCCTGTACACACTGCAACCAGGGATCGAACTGCCACCTTTTCATGTGCAGGACAATGCTTCAACCAACTGAGCTGCCCTGCCAGGGCTTTATTATTTTTTTAAATATTTACTTTATAGAGCAGTTTTGGGTTCTCAGCATAACTGGAAAGTACAGAGTCCCCACGTACACCCGGACGTCACACATGCACAGCCCCACCCTCCTGCACCAGAGGGGCACATGTGTTGCGATCAATGAGCCTACACAGCAGTCCTTGACCAGCTACGTCTTTTGCAAATATTTTCTCCCAGCCTGTGGCTTGCCTTGTCATTCTTTTTAGGAATTATCTTTATATTCTCCTCCAGTACATAGTAAGGTCTTCAAGAGCAAGGGATCTAAGTTTGCATAAACTGTCATGGACATGAAGCATGGAAACAACTTTTCTGAAACAATGAGAAATATAAATAAATTTGGTATCTTCATGAAAAGTTAAACACTGAGAACCAGTTGAAAACTGCAAAATCAGTGTACATGTCATAATAGCCCTAATAATTTTATTTGTAAACAGATAGTTATATCTGTTTAAAGATACACTTCGAGAGAGAGATCTAGAAGCAAAAACAAATGGAGGAGATCTGTCAGTGTCTCCTCTTTGTGCGAGCTGTCAGAAAGTGCTGTCTCTAGCAATGACATATGTTAACTGTAGCCCAAATGCAAGCAACATAGATACAAAAGGGCCTGAGGTCAGTTCCCGTAAACTTATGACTGTTCACCACGATTTGCCAACTCAAATGATTTTACTCCCAACTTAGAAAACAAGACCCTAAGGTTCTCTTTTATTTCTCACCAGATGGTAAAATGGTACTCTTCGTGATTATGACCAACAGAGCAAAAACAGAACAAAATGTAACAAAAAAAACCACAAACGTATTTCTTCTGAGGTTCCAAATATTCAGAGTTTTTTCCTGTTAATCACAAATCTCTTCACTACAAGATGCCAAGGTTTTAAATTTGTACCGAATTCAGAGGGTGGGTCGAAGGAGAAATGGGTCAGTGTACGGCAGATGCAGCCTTAACCAACACAGAAACACTCGTTCCACATGCTACTTCAATCTTTAGGATGACACATAGTCAGAGAATGATGTGCGATAACAGGGATCTCTTCTGGGTCACTGACTCATGTCTGCTGCTTTATGACAAATTGATTTCATTATGCCTATCCTCCAAATGTTAAGTTGAAACTCATAATTTGTCTCTTGTGACATTGATCACCTCCTTTCATAGCTTAGTTCATCCTCTGTCTATTCCCATATCTGAGCATCTTTTCTTTTCTATCTAGTCTGAATTTTCTTGTACCAATAAATGCCCATTACTTAGAATTTTCCTTTAAGAATGCTTTCTGTCATTTGTAGTTGCCATTTCATTGTATAATAATCAAATGCAGGCTTTTCATTCTTTTTTTTTTTTGTTTTGTTTTTCTTTGTCAGCACTAGCTACATCTGTCTCTGTTGCTTTTATACCTACTTCATACTTTTGTTTATAACACACACCTACGAGCCAGGAACCCACCAGTTAGAACCCACTGGTAAAATATTCCACATTGCTGAACTCCACATAACTTACTTCAACAATAATTTTTGTGTTACTAGAAAGCCCCAAGCTTATTACTGAAAGAACTGAAGCAACAGGTTGTAATAGCCATACGGAAGCATGAAAAGGGGAAATTCACTAAAAAATGCAGGTAAAAAATATTTCCTAATGTAGATGCTTTCTGATGAAAACAGACTACAAAAATATAGCAGAAGAGAGACATCTCTAAGTAATAAGAACAAAGTAAAGGTCCTCTCATGCCTGTGGCAATAAAATAAAAGAAATATGCACTGAATAAATATAAACAGTTCAAGGAAGTGGAGTAACCTGTGAGGGTGAAGAGAAAGACTGATTGTGTCACCTATCTGTATGGTAATTCTGAAGCTCATTTCGGGAAAAACAACTACTACTAGACCTCAATCTAACTGTGAGAAGGAGGTTTATAGATATGAAGCTTCACTGGTAACAATAATAATTTCAAATCACTAAAGGCCATAAAAGTAAAGAAGTAAAGCAGTAATACAGAAAGTAAAGCAGTAATACAGAAAGAAAAGTAATATTGACTGAATACATGTCAGAATTTCGCACATCTGCAGAAGTGGTGTGAAATGAGAATTATGTATCTGCACTTTATATAGAAAGACAGATCACAGGACAAGATGGGGATTCAAGTCCTTTGAATCTAAATCCAGTGCACTTGTCAATTGGGTCATGTTTTCTTAAAGTATATTCAATTCTCTGTACTGGAAACAAACAAACAAAATAATCAAAAATCACCCAGTGTGCTTGCTAGAGTTGGCTTTTTATTTGAAAATGGTTCAGTTCAATTTACTCTATATTTATTGAATGACTGCTATGCATCAGGGCCTGGGCTGGCTGCCACCAGTAGCATGCCTGCTCTTGAGAAGCTTGATAGAATGAGGAAAGGAATGGATCCCCTTTCCTAAGGGAGAAGATGGGCCAGAGATGGGTACAGCATGCCCTTAGTCCACAGAGTACCAGGTAAATTTCAACCTGGAGCTCCAGTAATGCTTTTAGAGGACATGAAGCTAGGCTGGACTCTGAAGGATAATGAAGAAACAGAAAACACAAAACTGGGAGAATATATGTACATGATGTAACACAAGCAAAAACTCAGAGGACTGAGTTTTAGAATGGGGCAGGCCATCCGGTGAGGTCACTAACACTGGTGGTTGTAGGTGTCGAAGCAGCAAATGCCCCAAGGATGAGCCTGGAGGGACAAGGAAAGGACAGTGCATTAGGACTCCATATGCCTTGCCATGTAGGTCAGCTTTTCTCATTTTTGAGAAAACATCACTCAAACTCAGCCTTTTCTGTGTGTTAACAGTAAGAATTCTTAATTTTGTTTTTACTTTCATTATATATATAAAAAATACAATGAAATAATGTGAGACCTGGACCATGTAGCTTATTAGTTTCTAGTGCCTGTTTTTATTTTTGTCCTGCATTTTTGTTGTACTTAGTGCGTAACATTCTCTTGCCCTGGGGCTGTGAGAAGAATGGAGGGAGCTTTTATATTTGCATCACATGTCCATGCCAGAGACCAAATGAAGAATTAGACAAATCAAGTCATGCCGCATTCACTATATGCCACTGCAAGCAGTGTTACAGTTTCAAGACAGTATGAACTGTCATACTGAATTAATACTGCATATTTGAATTTTCTTTTTTGCACAGTTTGGTTTATTTTTCATTTGAAAATATGTTTTGGTTTCATAGTTGTACTAAACATAAACAGAATGAATTTTTTATGTTCACACATATATAAGTAATTTTATGATATAATAACTTAAAATGGTAAAAGTGATAGGAAATAATTTGTTTCCCCCTTAAAAATGCACCATATGTAATCCAAGTTTGAGAAACACTCTTATAGATAAGGAGACATTACCAGTCGATTAAATCAGGAAAAGTATGCGGTGGGGAAAAATATGGGAGGAAAAGCACTTTACAGAGATAGTTGGTCGGTGGAGAATGGGTACGAAGACCACAAAAGTGGCAGAAAAGTTAATAGGTCAGCTAAGTGTTGGCTTCAAGTGTTCATGAAAACGATGATGAGGATCTGAATTAAGTACTGGCAAAAGACACAGAAAGGAGGCAGAATTATAAATATTAGAAAATAAAATCAGACTGATTAGGAAAATTAGTTACTCTAGGTAAACTGAATATTCCATTCACTTAACCTCTGGGCTAAGATTTAACCAAACACTCTGTCTCAGTCTCTGTTAAAAATCACCAGCATTGACACCATAGCTTCTAACTACCTCCAGGGAATTTGAGGTTGGGTAAACTAAGTAGAAACTACGGCAAGTTCAACACTGAGGTCCTCCAGGATTAGGTAGGTGTAGATATTTAAGTAGAAGGAGAAGGGATCCTAAAAGTATTTACTGTATGGTTCTAAGGGGAAAAAAACAACTTCATCCAATCTAAGTATAGCCTAACATTGACCTGCTTAGCTTTGATATAAGGCTGTTTACATAACTTCAGGAAGAAAATAACAAACTGTGTCCTACTTCTCAAATGTGCCCACATATGAGAGATGCAGTATCTCACCGGTAGGTGATGTTTAAGAAGGAATTGAGTGAATACCAGAATTTCCTGACCTGTGCACTCCTGACATTTGGTCCAGGTCATTCTTTGTCGTGGGTGACTGTCCTCTGCACTGCAGGGTGTGTAGCAGCATCCCACCTCTGTGCACTACATACCAGGAGCACCTAACTCAGTTGTGACACCAAAAATACATCTGCAGACACTGCCAAACATCACCTGAGAGCAAACTCATCACTTGTTAAGAACCACTGTTGTATACAGAACAGTGTCCCCTGTTGACTTTCCCCACAATCTTTGAAATGGCACTGTTCTACTCAATACAGAAGGCTGAAATTCTTAGAGCACACACTCTCCCATTCCCAGCCATGGAATGCATAAAGGAGGCCATCAGAATTTTTTCCTAAACTAATCTCAAAAATTTTTGCAGTGCAATTTAGATGAATTAATTACTTAATCTATCACAGCATCTGCTTCCTCATCCATAAAACAACAACAACAAAAAAAGTGGAACTAATTTAGCTTTTCCTAAACCTGTCTGATCCTGCATCATCTGGAATCAAAATGTAGATCCCTGTGCTTCATGTCAAACTTACAGTAACAGAGAATCCGGGGAAGTAGCCTGAAAATCTGTATTTTTAAAACAAATTCTCAGGGAAGTCTTTTTATTGGACAAGTTTATGGAATTCTGCATCAGATACTCTCTAAGGTCTTACCCGATTCTTTTAACACTCTAGACTTTTCCAAAGATAAAAGAAATATTTTAGGAAGGCCATTTATTCTTTCAGGCCACTGAAGAAGTACAGCAGTAACTGAACTCACCACCATGGTAATTTAGAAAGCAGAACCTGAGTGACCTGAAAGTTATATGGGCCCCTTGGGAATGTCAGTCAACAGAAATATCTGGCAACATTTAAAAGCATTAAAAGCACTACTTATATTGGTATTTGGCTGTATACTGAATGATGCACGTGGAAAGCTAAGGCCCCCATGCTCCATAATTCAATTGTAATGCCTTCATTTCCACCTGCTTCTATTTCTACTCTTCTTTTTACAGCTTGTGAATATCGACACAAAATAGAAACAAGAAAAAGGCAATCTTCTTGAAATGAAAAGGCACAAACCTGCAGTGTCTTCCATTCATTTATGTATTTCTCAGAAGACCAGGCTGCTCAAGAAGGGATTAAGTGTACACAGTGCAAAGTGGCTCACATCAGGACTACTTAAGCCTTCAGCCTTTTCATATCAGGAAATATGGGAACCCTGCAAGAAGCAATGCTGCTGGTGGAAATGCCGAACAATGGTTCTATTTCATATGTAATGGCTTCATCTCCTGAGTCACTAAATTGATGGATGGTGCAGCCATTTGCTTAAGGCTGTGTATTATGTCACTTTATTAAGCCTAGAAAGTTACATAAATGGATGCTATCTGAACTAATAAAAAGGCAGATCACAGTAGTGAATTGTTATGCCAGGAGGGAGAAATAACAGAATGGACACCTTGTGAGTTGTCCTCAAACGGCAAATGTTGCCTGAAAAATGATGGGACAGAAGTATGTCCTCTCCCTCACATTTTCCCCACAAAGTTTAAATGAACAGGCAGTTTCTATCTTGTGTAGAATGCTGACAGTGTTCAATAATCCCCATCCTGGGAATAATCACAGCACTCAGTCAGGCAGTTTCTTATATGAACCTGATCACATTAATGTGGTTCACTCATTAAGTACCCATTATATTTTCTTTAGTCACCAAGTGCTTTCAGCTGTGTCATTTTCTCCCTCTACAGGCTTTTCTCCCTGTCACATTGCAAGTCAGTGGCAGTATTGTGCAATAACTCTTAGTTTGTTTTCTATTAAACTTTAGCAGGCCCAGTGAATTTCCTCACAAGAGTAACCACAACAGCCATCTTTCTAAAAATTAACACATTGCCTGAAATAACAGGGTCACCAATTCCCAACATTTGAAATGGATGGGAACGTAAAAATAATATGGACATCTGCTCTGAGGAAATTGGCTGCATTCAATGGCACAGGATTGATGCACAGTCAGATCCCGCTTCAAGGGTGAATCCAGCAAGTCAAAATATCTGGATAAATGCACATTTTCTACAACCTAATTTTGGAAAAGAATGAGATCATGGATATGATAAATTCTAGAAACTTTAAAAATTTTATACAAAAAATGATATGGAGTCATTGCAAGACATTAGGAATGTGAGTTACATGGTCCAATCTGCAGTTCAGACATCACTCTGGTGTGCGTGTGGGGAAGGTTTTGCAGGGCAATGCTGCAAATGCTCCACTGAGAAACAATAAGGACTTGCACTTGAACAGGTCACCCAGTGAGGTCTTAAAATGAGCCAGTCCTTTATTTCCTCAGTCACCGTATTTCTGCATCCAATCCTCAGCTTCGCACAGACAAACACACTGCTCTTGTGTGGGCGTCACATCGTAACCACCTCTGAGAACCCACCTCATGCCAACGGAACTCTCAGAACCTTATATATCAACTAAAATGTTGGAATTCAGTTTATTAATTAAAAAAAGATATTACATCCAGTGACTAAAATAATAATCCATCTGTTAGCTTTACTCGCTTCCCATCATTCCAATCATAGCACTGCCTTGTATCAGTACTTCCCCCAAATGTTTCTACCTCACTAGCTCTGCTTGATGTTAACCGGTGTTACTTAAAAAAGAGGGGGGCTTCAATTTCATCCAAGTGTGAGAAATATACAGGTAACAAAGTGAAATTTTTTTCTTTAATGAACTATTTTCCATGCCTCTTTGTGTTAATGTACACAGTGACTCTCTGGGAAGGATGGCGTGTCCTGCCTTCCAAACTCAGCTGAACATGCCATACTTCCCCCCAACCCAAGGGCGTATCTCTGTATTAGTGTCTTCTAGAACATACTTTGGGGAATACCAAAGGGTGTCTCTGTTCTCAATGCTGTAACATCACTGTACTCATTTCCAGTGGCTTAATAGTTCCAGGAGGTATTTCACAAACTAATCACGTCCCTGTGGGGACATTTAACATATGACTCAAGGAGTACACAGTGGAAACAACACTCATAGGAGAAATTAACTCTGGCCTTCATTATGTGATTCTAATTTCTGCAATTTTAATATTTGTGCAGATATTTCTCTCCTCTCTGCATCTACCTTTACTCATTAAACACTCTATGAATAGAAAGATTGCATGGTTCTTCAGTGCTCATTACATTTGAATCGATGACCTCTAACTGCATAATTTGAAACTTTCATTTAAATCCTGAACTGAAAACATACAACCAATTTCTGCCTTTCATCTTAGTATGTCACTGGTAGATTTATGTATCAGTGTTTAAAATTAAAATGTTTAACTTCTAGATATCAAAGACATGTTAATTTTGAAAGACATATATAATATAAAATATTTCCATTTTTCATGAAAACTGTTTGCTATTTCTAACCAGAAATCAGGCTAGTAATGGTCTACTCCAGAGTTACTATTGCTCAGATTCCAAATTCAGATGAAATATTTAGTCCTGCAAAATAATTCTTTTCTCCTTGTTTCTGAAGTCTACAGATTTTTCATTTCCAACTTGGACTATGTCTCTGCTCCTAAGCTCTGCTCAAAATATAGCTGTAAATAAACCTTTATGAGTAAGTCTTTTGTTGTTGCCATCACCTGGGCAACTCATGGAGCATTTCCAGAGAAATTCCATTTGATGAGAAGAGCAATTTAGAGCCCTGAAGTAGTGACCGTGATAGCTTTGCAAGTTGTTTTACCAAGCCAGCTCTGTATTTCAGCGTAATTGTTTTTCTTTTCACTTTCATAACTTGTAGAAACTTTTAAAAAACTTTTAACAAGATGTTGGCGTTTTACCTTTTTTTTCCTTCCAATTTAGAATCATTATCTGGAAGTGAGAAAGACTTTTGCCAGAGGGTCTGACTTTGGTAAACTACTTTTTTTTTCTTTGTAGGTACCGCAGAAGAAAAAGAGACAGCATGCACTTTGCCAAACCTTGGGGCAGAGTGCCTACTTTAGTGAACTGATTATTTCATGTTAGTTTTTAGGTTCCTGAGGGAAGGATGCTAAAGAAGAAAGCAAGCCTGAAAAAGGTTACCCATCTAAACACATCTGAACAGAAATTCAGAACACAGATTCTTGTGCTGAAATCCTCACATTTCCAATTAAAATTCTACTATCAGAGAGGTTATCTTCAGTTTCTCTTTTTTTAAATGGAGTCTAAAACTTCATAGATGAAAAAGACATTCTTAAACTAAATTAGCATCATATAACCACTTGAATATTTCTTAATTGGAAAAGTATGATTTCTATGCAAAGAGGCCAAAATTTTGATTACAAATATAATTTATATAGCTTAGAACATTGCTGATGATGGAACTGTGGGCTTCTTCCTTTTTAATTCCTCGCCTAAGATATGTTTATTGATTTTAGTAAGAAAGGGGCAGGGAGAGAGAGAGAGAAACACTGTGAGAGAAAAACATCTTCTCATGTGTGCCCCAACCGGGGATCGAACCCACATTCTAAGTGAGAATCAAACCCACAACATTCTGGTGTACAGGACAATGCTCCAAGCAACAGATCCAACCTGGCGAAGGCTCTGGTGACTTCTTTATATAGATAATGTACCTTATCACATTCATGTAATCCAAGTCATAAGATCTGAAAGAGCCAGACATTGCTTTAAATTGCCCTTTAACATTTCCAGTCATCTTTTGGTCACCATTCACTTATGACTTGATATTATAAACATATGATGAGCAAGAACATGAGTAGAAACAGAAGGATGGAGAGAAGATAGTAAGTATGTAGATCCCACTACTCCTTTCTTAAATTCACATCCTAATTGAGGGAGAGGTGAAGAACCAAATACACACACACACACACACACACACACATTCTTCTAAGGCAAGTCAGTTATGAAAGAGGTACAGAGATCTATATTTAGAAAGAGATGAGAGACCTGAATCTTTTCCTTTGCTCTAGAATCAGAAAAATAAAATTGAGAATAAAAGATGGATAGCTTCCTAAGAGCAACAGGATGCTCTTCCCAGAAGGAGGAATGCCTAGTGAATGGGGAAAAAAAGATGTCCATTATACTGAAAGAAAAATTTTATCTAATTTAAGGTCCACTGGGACTGAAGAAAACAAAGATTTACTCATTAAATGACAGGGACCACTGGATTAGATTCTCTCTAGTTACCTCCGTCTCCAATGATTTGTCTCTATAGTAATAGTTTCCAATAAAGGTGCTGCACTGGCCCGGAGAAGTCAGTGCGAGGAGCAACCAGTACTGTGTGAGGACGCGCTCATGTGTATTATTCTTTCTGCTCCTTACTGAAAGGCCAAAACAGAAAGTTACCCTTTCAAGCTTTTTGAATAATGAAAAGACTCTCTGGGAAACTCTAAATACCACTGCAGTTATTTTGTTGTTTAAACATGATTCAATTAAACTCCTATGATGTGACTGCATTCTGCTAAAAATGCTAGTTTTCTATCCAGATATGCTCAGTTAGCAGGAGAGATAGACCGATAATCATAAGGTTTCCGTGTGAAAAATGTTGTAACAGGTATGATATCAGGATGCCACATCACCAAAAATAAGAGGCACCTTTCCCACCCAAAGAGCTTTTGAGAGCTTCCTTGGAGCAATGAGTGAATAAGCTAAGTTCTTAATCAAGCATAACCAGATGAAAAGAAGTGGGAGTGGAAAGGTTTACGCAGGGCTTTTCTGCAACTATCAAGGCTGAAATTTAGTTTCTCAAACACTTCATGTTTGAAGATGACCTTCAGGTTTGACCATGTATAAATCAAGAGACTCTAGTGGCAAATTCGTAACAACAGCATATGTAATGATGGCACATAAGCATCACATTGGAATAAAGCTCCTTCTGGCTTTTTGCCAATTCTATATACATTTTCATTATTCTTGAACATCATACTGTAGTCATAAAAATCTTTTTAATGTTACTAAGAATAATAGCAGATAACCCACATACTTGTTTGAGAACAAATGTACCCAATTTTTATGACTCAATAGGCACAAAATAATCAGAGTCAAGATAGTTAGAATCTAATTGTTTTTAGAATTAATAATATATAAAGTGAAGCCATTTCCCACATTCACTTCAGAATTCATAATGTTGCAATATCACCTATAACTATGTAATTTACATGAAGGAACCAGAGAGAATAACTAAGAAAACCTTGGAATTAACTCTGGGAAGATAAATAGTAGCCATGCTTCAGCCAGGATTTACCGTACAAACGGAAAACTGTGCACCTTTTTACCAACAGCTCCCTCCCCCCACACCTCCTGCCCCTGGCAAAAACCAATCTACTCTTTATTTTTTTGAGTTCAGGGTTTTTTAAATTTTATTCCACATAAAAACAGGATCATGAGGATTTTTCTTTCTCTGTCTGACTTATCACACTTAGCAGAATGCCCTCCAGATTCTTCCATGTTGTCCCAAGTGGCAGGATTTCCTTTCACTGCTGTGGCTGAATAATAAGCCGTTGAACAGATATACACCACATTGTCTTTATGGATTAATTTGCCAACTAACACAAGTTGTTTCCACGTCTTGACTATTGTAAACAAATCTAGAGAAGTGGGTGGTTGGCATGGCCCTTGGAGAGAGTCCCCCGGTGTTTCTCAATTAGCCATCATCTCAGTCACATATTGGCAAGTGATGGATGAGAGTCAATTTATGTCTCTGCATCATGGTAAGTGTCAAAGTGTTCAGAGAGTCTCTGTGTGTTTTTTATTGATGAACGTTTTATATATTTTTATCCCTATAAGTGCAGGTAGTAAAGCTGATATTACCTGGAGAAAAGAATAAAGAGACATTTTACCTCAGCAAAATAAACAAATAAATTGGAATAAAAGCTGTATATAAATCCAAATCTGTTTCCTTGAGTCTTTCTGATTAAGATTGCAATTTATAATAATGTGGCAGGATCCATGAAAGTATGTATATGTATGTATGTGTGGGTATATATATATATATGAAAATGTATATAAAATATATGAAAGTATATATATACTTATATATTTTTTTTCTCAAAGCAGAGGTTTAGTGATGGAGGAACCCAAATAACCATAGTTCAGCCAGTATTTATTCTGAAGTCTCTTCCCCAAAAGATGATTTTGAATTTCAGTGTTTACGGTTTCACAGTGTATGAAGACCAGCAACCAAAACCCAACACTCTCCAAGCAGGAAATTTATCTTCTTACGTCAGAGATGCCAAAGGGTTGTCTTCAGAGAAAGGTGGGTCAGAAATAACCTATTTTGCAGAAAACAGCAAAAAAACCCCCAAAACTTCAAAACTTGAAAATATCTAGAGGACACTGGTTAAAAATGATTGATATGTTGGAATCACAAGCTAGTCCTCCTCCAGATTTACAACCCATTTCATGCTGTCTTGATAGTCTGAAAACTTTCAAATTGAGAATATAAAGATCCCAGAGTCACAGAAGAATATACTTTTATCGCAAATCTCAGAGGATCTCACAATTAAAAGTCTAAGGAAAATGCACAGCTCATGGACAAAAGTACCAAACGCAAAGGAAATAGGTCACCACAAGCAAGAACCAAATGAAGTAACAGAAGAAACCCACTCCCAAGTACTTCAGATAATGGAATTACCACAGACTGTCTCCAAATTAAACATATTTGTCACATTTAAAGACTACTTAAAAGTCTTAATATATATCCTGTTAACTAGAAACTGTGAAGAATGACTAGGAAGATTTGAAAAGAAACCCATCTGACAGGTGTGAGATGATACCTCAGAGTGGTTTTAATTTGCATTTCTCTGATGATTAATGACATTGAGCATATTTTCATATGTCTATTGGTCATCTGTATGTCCTCTTTGGTAAATGTTTATTCAGGTCCTGTGCCCAATTTTTATTTTTTTTATTTTTTTTGGTGCTGAGTTTTATAAGTTTTATATAAATTTTGAATATTAACCCCTTATCAGGGGTTACATTCTCCCATTCTATGGATTGTCTTTTTATTTTGTTGATGTTTTCCTTTGCTGTGCAAAAACTTTTTAGTGTTGTGCCATTAGCTTATCTGTTCTTTTGACAAAATATTGCTATGAGCAATGTGTTGCACTGTCAGTGGGAATGCAGACTGGTGCAGCCACTGTGGAAAGCAGGGTAGAGATACCTCAAAAATAAAAATGGATCTGCCTTTTGACCTAGCAATTCCACTTCTGGGAATATAGCTGGAGGAACCCCAAAAGGTAATTCAAAAGAACATAAGCACCTCTATGTTCACTGCAATGTTATTTACCAGTATAAGCTGTGGAAGCAGCCCAAGTGTCCATCAGCAAATGAGTGGATAAAACAACTATGGGGCATTTACATAACAGAATACTACTTGGCCATAAAAAAGCAAAAATGTACTCTTTGCAACAGTATGGATAGACATGGAGAACAATATGCTAAGTGAAACAAGCCAGTCAGGGAAAGACAAATACCGTATGATTACATGTATACGTATACTCTCAGGAACAAACTGACTAACAAGGAAAACAAAGACAGACTCATAGAGAGCAGGATGACACCTAAGGTAGAGAGGGGAGGTTAGGGAAGGAGGGATTGAGCAAAAAGAGAAAAGGACTCATGTGCATGGGCAACAGTGGTGATTGCTGGGGGGAGGGATGTGTGAGGGGACTAAATAGCAATGGAAAAAATACAAAATAATAAAATTAAATTAAATTTTATAAAAGAAACCAAAAAGAATTTCTATAAATATTAAAATTAAAAATACAGCAAATGCATTTAATGGCAGTATGTCATGACTAGAGAGTTAGTGAAAAAGAGGGTAACTAAGAAGAAATTCTTCAAAATTCAATAGAGAGAAACAAAGAAAAATTTTGAAAAAAGGGTTTTGATGTGTTCAGATGCCTAGGAGAAAACACAGAATTACACCGATGAGTGTAAATGGTAGCAAATTACAGTAAAATATGTCTTCCAACAGGGCCTCCTAGATATTTCTTCCTCCTTTTGATCCTTACAACCACTCTGACTTAATTTCTCAGTCACTCAAGCTGGCTGCAAATCAAACACAAGAAAACTTCTTGGAAGGCAGGTGTGTTACTTACAGAGCAAGCTAAGTGTTCTCTTAGCAAGTGAGTAGGAAAAATTTTAAAAAGGATGCTGTGCCAGCAGAAGCCAGAGCTCCCTAAAAAATAGCCCTTGCTTCTATGTGTTCAACTGGCTTGTCAGCAGAGCCAGTAGCAGAGGGCCACCGAAATGGCAGCATCTGGAGTGCAGTATAGTTTCCTGCCGTTTCCCTGCTGCCAAGGTGTCCATTACAGAGCTGGCACAGATTCCAGACGCACATTAGAAGTGGCCTTTACCAAATACACAGTCTCCTCTTGCTTCCATGTATAGATTATATTACTTTAATTGGTCAATCACTCCTACTGTGTCCTCCTTGTCCCAGGACAGAGGAGAGAGCTGAACTGTTCCTGGATGTGTTATGGCACCACTGTTTCTTACTATGAAATTATGAAAAGAATTAAGGTTGAGAATGCATTTTCCGGGGACTATTAGTTTTATGTCTGAAATTTGAATGTTTAGACGCAATATCCTAGATGTTTGAAACTCAAAGATTCATTGCTTTGCTCCAGGGAAATATGGATCTCTGCTGGCCAATATGATGAATTGCTTTTTCTTATGCCCTTCTCAGACCTTTGAATGTATTAGGGATTAAAAATCAAAAGAGCCCAGGAGAAATCAGAAATTCTAACTATAGGTCAGAATTTGTTGAGAAGAGTGAATTATAAGAGATCTAAAAATTCCATCATCCATTAAGGCACTTTACTGATCTCTTTCATCACAACTGTCATCTATTCATCTATTGTCTATATCTTTTAAAACTATGGCAAGACTACAAATAACCATGTGAACAGTTTGATCCTGGATGTAGATCCGGGAAATTCTAGTCTTAGCTCTGCAATTAACAGGTGACCATGATCAAGATGAAAACTCTCTTAGCTTCATTTTCATCATATGTAAGTAAGGATAATAATTATTATTGGAGTGTAAGAATAAATGGTTTATAAGAGGTTTAATAGGAGTAGGAATGTACAACAGGTAACAGAGGAATACAGTGTACAGGAGGGAACAAAAGGGCTCTTAGCTCTATAATTATGTACACTAAACTTTATTAACAATGCTGGCCCTCTGATTTTTTTCCACTTAATCATAAATTTATTGACAATAGGGACTCTCTCATTCATATTTGAATTCCTAACTCCTGTGGTGTATCGTATCAATAAAAGTTCTCAATAAATGTTTGCTGAATGAATAAATTCTGATAGAGTTAAGTCAAAATAGATTTCCAGCTATAGGGCCATAATAAAGATAAGGGGATAGGGAATAAAAGGAGAGTTATACAGTTCTGATGTGTCATACCAGTTAAAGGGAAACATATACATATAAAGGGAAACCTACTTTTGCCCACCCCTGTATATATAAATTGATTGTTTCAATTTCCATTTCAATAAAGGGTATAACTTCATAAACATAGAAGGAAACATTTACTGTTCTTTTTTATTTTGTGTGTGTGTGTGTGTGTGTGTTGTCTTCATGTCAGATGATCTTAGAACAGATCGAAGGTAGAATCCTCTTCCTACTAATGGTGACCCAGGTGGACTAGTTAGTCTTAATATTTTTCTTTAATATATTTTCCAGAGGACAACATTTAAATTGTCATGCATTCAGTGAGGCCTCTCATATTGCTTCTATCAGTTTATGAATATGATCATTATTCAGCCAAATTTAGCCCTTATTTAAACAAACTTGACATAGTAATCTTCCAACCCTTGCCAAGTCCTATGAACTTAAGAGGCAACAGATACAGCACAAGGCAGGTGTGGAGTATATGTTCTACATGGTCTCTTAGGTGGAAAACCAGACCTTCAATTAGATGAACCAAAGACGAAACCATCAGAGAATTCAAATATCATTTATATACAAAGTTGCATCTACATATGTGTGAATATATAAACTTATATGCAATTTAAGAACATTTATTTAGAGATTTAAATTGAAAACACTGCCACATTAAGTGTATATACTGGTTGTCAGATAATTCTGATTTCTGAAATGCTGGCATGGAAAACTTGAAATAATACAATGTATTTTTTTCACTTAAAGAAATGCCAAAAACAGAGTAGTCAGCTGCTGTAGGTGCTTGAGTGGAGTCATCATACACACACACAAATCAGACAAATGACTGACGACACCAGCAGTGAATGGAGTCTCTGTCCAAGTTTTACTTAAGCCAATATTCCAGTCTCATGAGGAAGGTAATGCAAAGTCTGGCAGTACATTGGAGAAGACAGAAAATAGTGTGAAATTAAAAACATGGCCAGTGACAACACACTTAGGTCAGTCTCATGACTGAACTGAACTGATCTCAAAGATTACCTTTCCAGACTGGTTTCTTTTCTCAAAGTGCTACTATGCCAGAATTATTTAGCTTTTTTTTTTTTATTTTTAGTGTACATACTAAGGCAATGAATATTTCCCAATTTCCTCTTTTTTAAGATGTTATCAATTTTTTTTATTGTTGTTCAGTTATAGTTGTCCCACCTTTTCCCCATTGCTCTCCCCTACCCCGCCCCCTACTCCCACAATCAATCCCCCCACAATGTCTGTGCCCTGGAGTCCTCTATTCATGTTCCTTGACTTGCCCCTTTCCCTTCTTTCCCCTGTTATCCTTCTCCCCCCTTCACTTTGGTCACTGTAAGTCGTTCTTTATTTCCAAGTCTCTGGTTCCATATTTGCTCATTTGCTTGTTTTGTTGATTAGATGCTATCAATTTAATAACATTCTTGTAGAAATTTATAAAGAATATACTGCCACATTAAATATATATAGGTTATCAGATAATTTTGATTTTAGAAGTGCTAAAATGAAAAAAATTAAAAACACTGAAGTTATTTTCCTTTCATTTAAATGCCAAAGAACAGAACAGTCAGCTACCTCAGGTGTTTGAGTGGAGGGATCACAGTCGAGTACCTGATCTTTATCCTCACAGAGGTTTATTACTTGTTTCCAACAACTTGCGCAGGTTGTTTAGGTTTCAGATGCTCAGATCACACTGCCCAAACTCCGACTCTTGGGCGCCGGGGCGGTTTACTGCGGGCGCCCACTCGGGGCCGCATTCGGGGTGCGCATCTCCTCTGACGCCCCAGGAAACCGAGTCACTTGAGAAGTTTGTGTGATGAATTTTAAATAAGAGGGACTTTTGTTTTGTTTTAATTTTGGATCAATAAGTCTACAGCATGGGACATGGATTTAATGTCTGCAGAAGCTAAAAAAGTAATAGAAAAATGGTAAATTGGTTGAAGGTTTTCATAAGAATCATGTAGAAAATGTTTACACTTCAATAAAAATATAGATCTTCTATTTTCTTGAAACACATGAAATACAAAACATATTTTTAAGTTGATTAGATTTTTCCGTTCTAGATAAAGACACAGGCACAGAGAAATACTCCACTACAACAACAACAACAACAATAAAAACCCACATGGTGTAAGCATGATAAAGAAAAGAACTGACCCACAGCTTCAGTGTCCAGGAGATGATATAAGCTATGTTGGAAACCATGGCAGACTAATGGAATAATTTTCTTTCCACAAAAAGCAACTGTGCTTAACCATCACCTTGTTGGATTTTGAACTGGGTTTCTGGATCTTATTTTTTAGGAGAAACTGAACATCTGGAATATAAATGTAAAACTCCTGATTTTTAAAGGAGTAGATTTAGTTTCCAAAAATGAGGTATAGGGCAAACGAAACACATCTGGGGGCCCCATTCACTGTAAGGACTGCCTCCGTAAAATTCTTACCTAGAAGAACACTGCTATGGCCTGCATGTTTGTGTTCCCCCCAAATCTGTAGGTTGAAACCCTAACCCCAAAGGTAATGGCCCTAGGAGATGGAACGCTGGGGAGGTGTCACGAAGGCGGAGCCCTCATGAGTGAGATAATGTCTTATGAAAGAGATTCCAGAGAGACTCCTAGACTCTTTCACCATATGGGTCACCGTGAGAAGTCTGCAACCCAGAAGAGGGCCTTCACCTAATCGTGTCAGCACCCTGATCTCAGAACTCTGCGAGACAATGCAGAACTTCCAGCCTCCAGAACTGTTGACTATAACTGACTCATTGTGTGGTATTTTATTAAAGCATCTTAAAAAGACTAAGATAAATGTTACAGCAAGATAATGTTTAAACTTCATTTCATGACCCAGAGAAAGCTATACATCCTACAGTAACTGGAAACAAGGGGCCTCCTAACTTATTTTGTTGTTCTCTTTGGGCTAACCTGAATTTTTGCTCTCAGTCTCTGGATTTTCAGGAATTCACGGACAGCCCATTAACAGTTTCTTTCTGGAAAATCAGATCCAGAATTGGTTATTTTATTCTTGCAGTGGTTACTTTTCAATCAAGATGTTCACCCTTTTAATGATTTCAATAGCTTAAAATAGCCATGATTCCCTTGTAGGAAGGGGCTTGCCATTTTTACAAGTGATTCTGTTAGAAAATATCCTCTTTTTTATTTGCCTTGGCTAGCAACACATTCATGACTCTGTTGGATTTTCCATTTGCCTGACCTTTTATTCAAAGTCAGGGAAATTATACTAACTCCCTATCTGACTATATTCAGCACTATTCCTGTGTTCTAGTTTTATTAATTTTTCATGTACATCACCAACTCTCCACTCTAAATCTTTTGTGGATAGTCTTACTGTGTTGGCACGAAGTGGCATACTTGCCTTTAAAGGGAAAGTGATCTCTCTTAGCCCTTTTCCATCAGTAAACTGTTGTCTATTTCCTCTAATCCCATGTATAAAGTACCATTTATTGGTACTGAGGCTCTATAGAGTCTACCCATTGTTTCTCTTTTCTACTCCTGTGTTACACATCCTGTCCGTCTTACATCCCTCCATGATCTTCAAAGCTCAGTATTTACCTGGACCTATCATCCCCCTCAACTCTTACTGTTGGTAGGTAACAATGGTAGCTGATTATAAACTTGTCTGTGGTAAAGGAACCATTTTTCCTAAGGCTGATCCTGACTAGAACACGGAAATAATTTAAATGTATCAGAGTTTTAACTAAAAGTAAAATTTTCACTTTTCACCACTCACTTCACATAGCAAATAATCAGAAACATAAGGCACTATGTGTAAAGACAGCTTACTTTTACTGTGAAATGTAAATAAAGATGCACTATTCAATTTTTCAAATAAATAACTGACTTCCATGGCTCTGAAACAAAATTAGGTTTCTATAAATTTTAGTATTCTGCTTTGAAACCTCAACCACATAATTACTGCAACCCTAAACAATATATGTGTTACTGATTGATACTTAAGCTGCAAGTATACATGGTTAACCAGATTCTTCAGTATTATTTAAGATAATGACTTTAAAAAAAGATGTTATATTCTTCATAGGGAGGTAGAAATATGACTTCCAGTATGTTATGGAAAGCATATCTTATAAAACTGAATTTTACAAACCAGAGCATCAGGGTTTATGAAGCCAAATTTTAGCATTTTAATTATATATTGTTAAAAGAATCATTTCTATTCGGTTTGGTGTTGTAATGCAAATGCAGAAAGTCATTGTATTTTAGGATGACTTTAAATCTTTCATCATGGAAAGCATAATGCCCAGTTTTCAAAATTTTATATTCCCTGAAGTATAATGCACATTACTGTGCACTACTTTTATTAGCATAATATTTTACCGTTCAGTGATAAATATGTTGTTTAAATGCTTTTGTCTAATTGGGCGATATTGCAGTGAAGAACCCCTTGCAGTAGGTATGGATGTATAATAGGAAGCTCCTGAATATCTTTTTTTTCCCGCATACAAAATAAAATCTGTGATACTAGCAAGATACATAGAGACCAAAAACTTTCCATTATTTACGATGTCTGCAAGAACAGTAGATGGGGTTCAATGGGGCAAAACTAAGACATGCTATAACAGAACTATAGAGGTAGACTTTGGCTCAACATGAAGAGGACTATAAATATTAAAGCTATCTTACAAGAAAACAGCCTTCCCTGGGAAGCAGTGAGATCCCTGTTATGTGAGGTGTTTCAAAGAGGCTTGATAACAATGGAAATTGCAAATAATAGGCAGGACAACAGTCAATATTATTTCCAAGCTCCCGTCAAAAGGTGAGATTGTTATGGTAGAATTAGCAGCCAAAGGGGAAACAAACGCAGGGAGGAAGAGGGATACATGTCCCACCCACTGACTCAGCAGTCATTAAAACTCTACATATATTTTCCATCATCTGGGAAAGAAAGCCTTTGAAACTGTGCTTTCATCCCAAGGCCTGAAAGCTCAAAGGGGCCCACACTGCCTACAGGAAGAAGTCCATTAACACCTTTGGTTACTCTCTTCCCATCCTGGAAAGCTGACACCACCTTTACCTATCAATCCATGTAACTTCTTTCCCCTCCCCCATCCCACCAACTGTGTAAGTCCTCAGAACGAAGGTTCTTGCTCTTGCTCTCTCACTCTTGCCACCCCTGCTCTCCCGTAACTCATTCTCTTCCATGAGAACCTATCACCAACACACCATTTGTGCCTTAATAGATTCGCTGGTCTGTAATTCTTTACTACATTGCTTGGAAGAACTGAGTTTCTGGGAGTTTCTCCCATATGACAATAATTGGAAATTTTATAAAAGACTGTAGAATATGTATTTAAATTCGAAAATATTTATCTGAGCATATATTTTTTGTGTGTAAGTAATTTTCCTGTGCTCCAGAGATAAAACAGTGAATAAGACATACATACTATTCTCATTTCACAAAGCTTTTACTTATACCCCTTTGGAGAAACTGGCAATAGACAACTACAGACAACTACAGACAGGACGAAAGCATAAGACTGTGGGGCAGTGAAGGACTATCTGGTAGAAAGAGAAAAATTCATGCTTGCAGCATTAAGAAATCTGAGGGGTGGTGGGGGGAGAGAAGATGCTTTCAAAAGAATTTGCATGTGATATAAAACAGCAATGTAGTCATGTTGGCAAAAACAGAACTTTTGGGGACTTATTTCTCCATTTCCTGTCAGGGTGTCTGGACCAGATCCTGATGACCATGAAGGGCCACTACAAAATCTCAAGCTGGAGAGGAGTCTGATAATATATATGTGTTACAGAAAGATAACTGTATGCACAACATGAAAAGGGGCACACAGGGAAGCAAGATGAACACTGCAGTAAACTCAGCAGGAAGTGATTAAGAGTTTAAGGTAGTAGTAATGGGAATCCAGAAAAGGGGAGAAGATCAAGAAGTATTAGCCTCTCCTGAATTTGGCAACTGATTAGTTATGGAGAAGAAAGATAAAAGAGTAACTAATAATGTAAGAGGGTGCAGCCAGGAGACTCCCGCAAAGAAGGACTGTAATGGTGTCCAGAACTCAGGGTGTCCAGGAAATATTAAAAATATGGGATGTCCTCACCTCCACAAGTCTGAACTAGGAAATGGGACACATGGAGCAGGGCCATTGAGGGTTGTTTTGCATAGCAACAGTTTTGCAAATAACCTCTAGAACGGTCATTTAACATACTATAACTTTTGACCGGTTTCATGGATACGTTAAATAGCTCTGGCCATGCTTTGAGCCAGGGAGGTGGAAGTGACTTCCACCAAAGATGTAACTGGGAGTCAACTCTTGTTGGTTACAGAGCCTGTATAAGAGCTTAGAGATGACTGGCTCCATGCCACAGGGCCACGCCTGCCCAGACTTAATATAGCAGCTCAGAAAAGCTGGAAAAATACAGGAATACTGGCAGATGTAACTGATTGTGAAAGGAGTCAGAAATGGGGCTGCAGAGGAAGACTGGTACTGGGATTTAAACCCAGGCATGGCAGCCATGACAAGAAGAACCACATAGCTTTGGCAGGGGAGAACCACGTGGCTTTGGGCCTCCCTCTGCCACACAGCTTAGGAAGCCAGAAAGAAAGATGTAGCAGTGATACAGAGTCCTCTCTTAGCAGTTTGGAAGAATGCAGGAGAGATGCTGAGGGAAGGAAAGGGGTGAAAGGACTCTTGCTGGTGGGCCATGAGAAAGTACAATGTGGTTTTGGATTAAGAACTAGAGATCTTGGTGACACAGATGATGGTGCTGGGAACCGAGGGAGGCCTACCACCCAAGCATGGACTACTGGGAAGAACTGGGGGCTACCTGAGCCACAGACCTCTATTTCTTTTTCTGAGATAAGGTACCCTGGACAAGGGAAAGGGAGGAAGGAAGGATTGTGTGTGTTTGTGGGTGTTTTAAGGGACTTTGGGATTTTAATGAAGACATTAAGTCATTACTCTTAAGGCTGTATAACTTTTGAAAAAGTAATTCCTTTTCACCAATCTCTGACATTGAGAGCTATAATTCCCTGGTGGTGGGCAAGTTGAACCAAATACAGAGGGACCCCAGGAGAAGGGGGGATCCATTCAGTAGCATTGTGTGACCCCTTTTCCAGGGGCCAATCAAGAAAAATCATGGGAGACCGCATGTGCAGTAGCTTGAAAGTAACATAAATACTTATACAGGTGCAATAAAAGCCGGCCAAAATTAGCCAGGAACAATCTGCCCTATAAGAATAGAATCCCTCCAGCCCATGAGGTCAGCCTGTGCTTGGACTTGGCCTGCTCCCATGTTTTCTGCTATAAACTCTGTGTGTTCGATTCAATCTTTGTTCCAATCACCAAGAACCTGGTTACCTGTGCCCACCTGTAACAATAATGCTTCTTGGATTTCGGCCTCCTTTCTTCAATCAATTCATTTCAGCAGCTGGAGATGGAGCAATTAAACAAGCCGTTGGACTTGCCGTACCAGGAACAACTCAGTAGAGATTGTGAACCACACCCATTACTTCCTCTAGCAAAGCAGAAGAGGATCTCCAAGAATTCTATCCCATAGATACAGGGTTTGTCTAGATCACCATACAACAGCTAGTTAAAAATTAAGTACTATACACTGTTTTCCTTCTTTTAACCTTCACAGTAAAACAAATAATCTATAACAGATCACAGTATGGTAGTCTTAGTCAACCTTATTTTTAAGTTGACAGCCCAATTTCCCCTTAGCAGTTTTGCTCTTCCACTGGATGCATATTAAATACAAATATTTTAAAGGTACAGAAAGACAGCTGCATTGTATAGAGTGAACATGATGCATATATTTGTTAGTATGCATAACTATGAAGAAAAGGGTCCTATATAGAACTAAAGACACTAAACTATCTGAAAAATGCATTTTATGACAATAAGATTTTTTTTTTGGGGAAAATTTACTCCAAGGGAAAAAACCCATAAATTTTTAATATAATTACCCTACCATTAAAGGATACTTGTTCCAATGCACAAGGATACCCACCTGCTAGGCTGAAAGAAAAGGTTATATAGTAGTTCACTTGATGTCTACATGATTAAACATCAAGAGTTTTCAGGGTATCTCTGATGTGTCAAAATATACTGATTTGGTAGTGATGATATTTCCCTGAAATTTATCCTCAAGCAAGGTAAGAACAAAGTCTGAAAAACATTTTGGGAACTTAACAGATGATGTAGAGTTTCATTACAGTTTAAGAAAATATATGTCTTAGCTTATAACACAATACCATAAATTAGGTGGCTTAAAATAAGAAATTATAAGACATCCTCGCAGTTCTGGAGGATGGAAAGTCCAAGAACTAGGGGCTGGCTGTCCCACTTTCTGGTTCGAGTCCTCTTTGGGGTCTATTGTCACTGTGTCTGTACTCTGGTTTCTCCTCTTCTTAAAAGGATTTTAATCCCATCAGGGAGGCCCCACCCTGATGACATCATCTAAATATTATTAACCCCCCAAAGGCCCCAACTCCAAGCACTGTCATATTAGGGTTACTGTTTCAACATATGGATTTGGAGGAAACATGAAAATTCTGTCTATTCTGAATCCTTGCCCCCCAAAAAAATTTGTCCTTCTCACATGAAGTATATAATCATTCCAACCAAACAGCTCACAAGTCTTAACTTGTTCTACTATCAACTCTAAAGTCTTCAGTCCAAAGTTTTATCTAAAGATCACTTAAATCAGATATGAATGAGACTTGAGTTATAACTTATTCTGAAGCAAAATTCCTCTCTAGCTGTAAAACTATAAAACCAAACAAGTTATCTTCTTTCCAAATACAATTGTGGGACAGATACTAGATAGATATTCTCACTCCAAAAGAAAAAAATAAGAATGAAGGACAGGAAGACAGCTTTGAGGAAAGTCTAAAACCTAGCAAGGTGAATCCACCAGATTTTAAGGCTCAAGAATAATCCTCTTTGATTTGATGCTCTGCTCTCAGGGTCCACACTGGAGCAGTAGTAATATCTCCATGGTCTGCCCTAAGGTTATCCAGGTTGGTCCTTGCCCCCCCAAGGCTTCAATTGGAGGTCATTTGGTCTGTTGAAACCAAGGCAGCAGCCCATCTCTGAAATACCTTGGTTCATTTTTCCTTCTTCTTGAAGAATACTGCCCCACAGCAGGAGAATGACTTAATCATATCATCCTGTCAAATACAAGGAGCCTGACAGTCTTCCTTCATTTAATCCCATATCTGCCCCCCTTCAATTCAAATTAGTGTTTTTGTCACTTTAAAGATTTTGGTCTACTTCTGAATGAGATGCAGAGCTAATGAACAGTAAGGGCAAAAGAACGACAATTTCACACTATACTGCTCTGTGAAAAGAGGCTGAGGAGTAAAGATAGAACCAAGGAGGTTCTTTTAAACCCAGGAAATAAATAACTGTGGTTTAGACTAGAATAGTTAAGAAGTGGCAGGGTTATGAAGATACTTTCAAAGTAGAGCTAAGAGTGTTTCTTGATTGGAAGGTGGGGGTAACGATAAAGAGAAGAATCAAGGATAAGCCCATGTTTCGGCCTGAGCAAGTGAAAGGGTGGCATCCATGGAAGAGGGGCTAGGAGAATGTTGAGGAAAGGACAGGAATTTGGTTTTGGATATGTTAGGTTTGAGATGTCTATTAGTCATCCAGTTAAAAATTGTTCAGTAAATGCCTGAACATGTAGGTGTGGAGAAAAGAAAGGTCTAGCTAAATACAGGACTTAGGGAGCTCTGCTACAGTGACAACCCTGTTCCCCACACCTCACTGGGTTAAAACAACAAATATTTATGTCTCACTCACATTACTTCTTGGTAGCTTTATGGGCTTCATGCTGCACTTCTGTTTCTGTTTTCTATTTCAGCATCCCAGCAGAAGGATACACTAATCTTATTTCTTATGAAAAACACGAGTGAAAATTGTTTATACATAAAGTTTCTGCTTAGAACTCGCATACTGTTGCTTCCATTCACAATTCCTTGGCCTAACCCAGTCAATCACATTACCGAGCCAGAGAAAGGACATATACTCCACCTACAGGGAGACAATGTTCAGTGCTAGTCACACTGCAAGAGAAAAGAATGCAGTCTTGTTACAGGAACACAGAGGATGAATGGCTGAGTACAATGGTGTGATCTATCAGAGATTATATAAAAAGTATTTAAAATCCAAAACTAGATGAAATCACCGAATAGGTGAACACAGCAAAACAGAAATTATCAAGCACTGGGCTATGCATTATTCTGTCATTAGAAGGGTGACTAGATGAGGAAAAACTGATGGAGATTGAGAGGAACCTATTGGTAAAATAAAAAAGAAGAATGGGGTCAACTGGAAGACAAATATAGACAGAATTCAAGGAGAAGGGTGTTATTATTTGTGTAAACTATTAATAAGTTAATAGGAACTAACAAATGACTGATAGGTTTAGCAATATAGAATCCCATGGACTTAGGCAAGGAAATTTCAGTGGAGAAAAGGGGAAAAATAGTCTAAATTACAATGATTTTAAGAAAAAAGTGAAGTATGACTGAATATAGTCAGTATAGATAACTCATGAAGTATTTCATTTTGAACAAAGAGGAGATAAACAGGTCAGAAACTGAAGGTGGGGTGGAGAAAAGAAGGGAAAGGAAAGAGAGATGGATTGATTGACCGATTTCAATAATAAGGAATAATAACACCTATGTCCTCTGATGGGGAAAGTTCCAGTAGAGAGATAGGAAAAACTAATGTAGAAGATAAATGGAGAAAATTGCTAGAACAAGGCCTTTGACTAGATAAGAAGAAAGTGATCCAAGGCACAAACGGAGGGGCTCTCCTCAGAGTGGTACATAGAGAATTCATCTGTATTATAATAATGAAGGTTTAATATGTGGGTACAAATGCTGACAGGCAGATAGCTTCAGTTTTCTGAAGAAATGCATAGACCTATAAATTAAGAAGCAGTAGACTAGGAAAAGCAGAATAGCTTGGTAGACCAAGATATTGCAGGGTGTTACCTAGCCATATGACTTAAAGCAAATTACCGCACTTCATGTCTCAATTTCTTCAATGGTAGATGGCGATAATACTGGAGCCAACTTCATAAAGTTGAAAAGATTTAAATGACATGATGTTATCTATCTTCCCCCAATAAAATATAAGCTCCATGAGGATAATGATTTCCATCTTTTTTTTTCTTTTTTATGTTATGTCTTTAGGGTTTAAGTATTCAAGACTAAGTAGGCATGTAAGTGTTCAAGACTCAGTAGGCAAACAACTAATAATGAATAAATAAACATGAAAAGTACTTACATGGTACCTGGAATATAGCACATGTTCAATAAATGTGACCTATTATTATTGTCACCACTTACTAATTTTGACACCATTGTCATTCACTGGTTTGGGGGACAAAAGATCTCTCTCAAGGAACACTTCTCTGTGGTTAACGTGGGTGTCCAATGGTGGAAAGGCATGTGTGAGAGGTGTGATTTAAAAATCAAATTCTCTAACACATACTTTGACTACTTCCAGATTCTCTCTGAAGAGTTTCCATGAACAATTCTACAAACTTTTCTGTCTCTATCACTTCTGTTTATATTTCTCCTAAAATGATTTACAATGTCTCTTACTCTCATTAATTTTCCTTTCTTAGTACAAAATAACCATGCATTTGAAAATCAGATTATTTTCTGAATTTTCTATGGTATCAGTATTTTCTCCTGTTAAGACTGCAGTTATAGGTAAAGGCATACAGACCTTGAGTTTCATTATTTTTCATAACTACCCAACCAAAATGTTTGATGACTAGAACAAAAAAATTAAATAAACACCGTATATCAAGTTCAATTATGAGTGACCTACTTAAACAGTTTCCTACTGTTACACTCAAATTAAAAAATGTGCCTTTTATGCTAATGCATTAAATGAAGCATATAGAATCAGTAGACATTTTTTAAGTATAACTTATGTCTTGCATATTTAATCACATCAGCTGATGATCCATTGAATAAGTTGATGTATCAATTAGCTCCATCAGCATTAAAATATGTGCTAGTATTTTTAGCATCGGTTAGTTCAGCCAGCAGAATAATCAATGGAACTAAATTTTCACTGTAATATTTCAACAGCCCCTTTGCCTAGTTTATTTATTTGTATACTCCCATTCTTTTCAAATAATATTTAAGGGAGCATGCATATGTTCTTATTATACTAAGTTTTCATAATTACATATGTTCAAAACTCAATATAAAACACATATTAGATGTTACTCTTACATTGTAAACACTGGAAATATATACACTCATTGATATACCTCTTTTGACAAAAAGAATGACTTTTACCAAGAACAGCCCAGAAGTCATTCACATAACAATCCAGAAATGATAACTGAATAACAGATATTACTATCTGCAATTCATTTAAAACTTATATGCACAGACTGTTATTAGAAGTTTACTTACATCACTACATGTAATTCTTCACACTACCCAAGTAAGAATTTAGTAAGTTTGATTAGATTCAATGACTACCCATGGTTACATGGCTAGAATATGGTAAATCCAGTAACAAAACTCAGGTGTGACTAAAGCCAAAAAACTTTCCCTAAGTCTGTAACTATCACGTCCTATGCATTCACACCCCCAACTACAGAGCAGGTTATGCGACGTAAAAGTGAATAGCACAGCCCCTGCCTCTCAGTCTGGTTGGGGGGCACAGAATATGAAACCAAATACTGTGTGTGAGTAGCTCTTCTAGATGAAAGTACAGGTGAGGCTAAGTAGTCAACACTTCCTGGTAAACACCCACTGAGTCATGAGAATCACTACCTGTCATGACAGAACTGTCACAAAAAAGAAATATTAACATTAAAGCAAAACCAATACTAAGTTAATATTTTCCCCGTTAATGAAATACTGCAGAAAACTATGAGAAATTCACAGAAAACATGATTTTATCAATCTTAATGCAAAGCAAAAAAGTGTGTTGACCTAAGTCAGCCCATGAACGATCCATGGAACAAAATTATTTATCCTCAGAACTATAGAGAGACTTAGGTCTTAGGTGTGGAGGCTACCATACCTAACAAGCACCATGTTGACTCAGCTAAGTCACCCCTGGGGTGTGTTCTTAGTATGTGGTTTCTAAACTTCACAGGGTGTTTTTTATTTTTTAAACTGGGAAGCAAAATTAAGTTGAGGCTTATAGAGAAAAACCTTACAAGACTCCATTTCATGACCTGTGAATCCAATCAATGCTCAAAAATTAGGAGGTTGATTACCTAGTATACAGATTATTGAGGCCATTTACTTCTATGCCTTTGGTTGCTTGCTTCTCCTCTAATTAGTCGTCTACCTGGACTTCTACCAGGTAAGACCCAGCTATAGAAAAGTTCATAAACAAACAAGTAAATAAGACTACTGAATCACAGAATGTAACAGATGAATATTGTGCCTCTCCAACTTGTTATGTGAGTGCTGGTTAAAACCAACAATTACAAAAAAAAATCTCAAAACAAAAATCAGTTAAAAATGAAGAATACTAAATCTCATAGAATGCTAAAATTGTTTATAGAATGAACAAATACCACTGCATTATCTGTCAATTTCGTTAATCTACCACTGCTTACCATTACTATAGAAATCTTAGAATGAGCTGTTTCTGGTGGGCATTTTACTGTAATGTCATGATCTTGGAACACTGAAGAAAAATACCTAAAATGACGAAAGATTATAAATTTATCCCAACCTAAGGGGGAAAAAATCAATTCTCATCCAAACGAACCACTAACGCTTCATTCCTCAGTCTTTCCCTACTACACATAAGAGAAGACATCACTTTCAGACTTTTATTTTTTCTCTCTGTAAATTCTGAACTGGTTTCTGTAAACTGGTCAGAGTACATACTCTTTGGAGAATTATTTTTACAGATCCAATTAAAGTGTATCCTACTAGTGTTCTGAAAGTTCAGGTTTAGTAAACACACCAATGCAGGTGACACTTGCTGAAATTCTAAAGAAAATAAGGTTATTGTACATTTTTCATCAAAAGATTTTTTTGTTAAGTATGTCTTTAAAAGGACAGCAAAAAACAATTCTGGTTTGACAATGACATCTTAAAATCAAAGTAACTTTATGCGAAAAAGTATGATGTCTATAATTTTTATATCTGTCATCTAATCACATATTTGTACAAACAACATCACTTTACAATACAGAAAGAAGGATTTGAGGAAGAGAATATGCAATTTCTCAGTATTAGGTCTGTTCTTTGTGATTCTAACTGGACAAGTGTTTATTAAGCCCTAGCTTAAGGCTAGGTTCTATAGATGATTCATAGTCTGTGCCCTAAATGTATGGGTTTTATTTCATTTGGGGACAGCTAAATAGCTCCTGAAGAATCAGACGCCCGAGTCTTTTATTCATAGATATAACATTTGAAGTGTTTGGAATATTTTTACCAATAATTTGGATCACTTAACTTTCAAAACTCAAATTTAGGTGCATAGGTAATTTATCACTTTATCATTGCTATGTTTATCTTACTTTTTCTTCCTTTTTCATTGTCACTACCACCCCACTTCAAGGTTGTGCCAGGTCAGAAAAAGATGGTCAGAGTCACCCCAACCTATCCTAGTTCTCTTTATCCTCAGGGCACTTCCAAGCTAAGTCTCTTACTATTCCTGAGACAAATCTGTTTAAAGAAAACAACGCGTCAGCAGTCTCCTGGGGTCTGCTGAAGTAAACACTAGTGGGTGACCTTTGGACACACACACCTGACAATCATTTGGAACCATTTATCAATTCCATACTCTGTTGACAAAACACCTGATTCTTCTTGCTTATGAGTCAAACTGTAGCCTATTCTCATTTTTCTGATTCTTTTTTCCTCCAGAACTTCCTTACTGGGAGTGGAATTCTATTTTATACTTTGCATTAGCCCCAACTAATATCTGAAGTCTTAATATTTTGTACTAATTAATTATTCCAGTTTTGAATAGAAATAGTATCAAGAAATACACAGCATTTTATAATTTTAATGTTAACAAGATAATGCTATTTTGAATGAAGGTGATGGTTTTAAATAGATTTGTGGGTAACTTTTGACTAACCTTCAAATTTCCATTTGTCTCTTTTACTTCACATTGTATATAATTGTCTAGGGAATGGCCTTGGGACGTTCCTCTGGACTCCTTTTCAGTTTGTTAGCTAAGACCAAGCACTCTCTTTCTTCAAAACTAAATCCCCAAAGGGATTGGTACTCTCAAAAATCTCCAAGTGCAGGACAACAGGTTTTCTAATGCTGACTACATAGCTAGCACCTAAGCCCAAATTGTTCACTTTTTCCTATAAAATATCATTTTCTCATTTGCCCTATTTAAAGAAAGCAACAGGTATTGGAATCCCTCTCCTGGAACCCAAACCCACGGAGAAAATAGCTGCACTATTACTCAAGTGTTCCTTCCCACAAGACACTGAAAGAACAGGGGACCTCTCTATCTGCTGACCCTCCTGCCTGCAAGTTCCAGCTTACTACACCCAACTCTTTACTACACACTATGAAAAAAAGTGGTATTATAATTAACAGCTATTTTCAATTTTTGCCTTTAGTATATACTGATCAAATAATATAATATAGTTCAAATGTGTACAGAACCAAAGAGCATCTTAAATTCCTGAAATATTTCGGCACAAAGATCCAAGTAAACATACCTAACTAATTTCCAGAATTAGGTTTCCACATCCGTAGTAAGAATTTCTATTATGTCCTTGAAAGATCAGGGATGCTTTAAGATAGTAAATACTTTTGTTCGGATTCTTCCAGGTTCTCAACTAGATTGTCTAAGACCTTGACCTTCAGGTGCTAACCGAGAATCTAAAGGGCGCCTACACCCAGATTAGATGTAAGTTACTTCTATATTTGAACCAGGTATTTGTGCAAGAAGTTCTCAAGATCAATTACCCCCATTCCAGATTCCAGGAAGCCAACGAGAATATGATTCATTAGGCGTTGGTATAATAGGATCGCACAACCCCAATGAAGTATTTGGCAGTGAAGTCACCCAAACCAGATCGTAAATGCTCTCTTTAACATTCATTGCTCTCATTTATCAATGAGTTAGATTCATCTTGGAAATCTAGTTTAGTGAATTTTCTAATTTTCCCCACTCCATCTGACAGATTAGATTGAAAATGAGTAAGTGTGAGCAGACTGAGGAACAACCGAGGCCCCAAATTAAGGACCTAATACTAATACTCAGAAGAACTGTACCTTTGCCAGGAAGATCAAGGACTTATACAAAATTTGCCTCAAGAAGCTCTAAATGCATGATTTATATGCATAGAGCTTTAGAGCTTTAGAGCTTAGAGCAGATATACTTACTCTTAGAAAAGTGAGCTCCAGGCCCAATGTCAACAGAGTATGGACTGCACTTTCCTGGAAACGCTTCAATAGCCAACAACCATCAGCGAAGGAACCACTGTAAAGAAAGTTCAGTCTGAGGTGGTTTCCATTTTGTGACTAGAATAAACCAGGCAGGTGTGGTATGTCAGTGTCAGTCTAAAGCAGGGGTGTCAAACTCATTTTCACCAGGGGCCACATCAGCCTCACTGTTGCCTTCAAAAGCCTGAATGTAATTTCAACTCCTTAACAGTTAAGGAGTAGTTAAATTTATACAGTCCTAACCCAGGAGGCTGATGTGGCCGCCGGTGAAAATGAGTTTGACACCCCTGGTGTAAAGGCCCAGTGCTTAGGTGAGGAGCAGAATCCCAGAAGCCAAAAAAATGTTGGGGTTATAATAAGTTGTTTAGGCTGCATGTTAAATGAGCAGGTCTACTGGTCTAAAGGAGATATACAGGACTAGACGAGACTTAGGCTGAATATGCAGGACATTTCTTGGAAGGTGTCCTTCAATATGACGAGAACATGTTTATTTAGCTAGTTTCTATGGCTTCTTTCATAAAATGTCAAATGAACACTGGTTTTACAAAAGTGCTGATGTTGAAAAAATCATGCATAATAGAGAGTTTTACAGGTTTTCATCCATGGCCTTTTTGGGCACACAACTCTAATTATAATTCAGGTAATCACCAACTCCAACATTATTGTCATTTCACATAAGTTACTCAAGAAACAATCTATTTGAGGGATTCCTACTTTGAGTTAGTTCTCCAAAAGTTAGCCACAAGAGTTTCTAACCACAGGAGAGGCTGAAAACTAGGCTGTCACATTTGCAAAGTGCCTCACGCTGGAGTTATTTTGCAGAGAAAATGTGGAAAAGGAAATTGGAGGACTATGGGGCTTACTTAAATCATCCCCACAACTATTTGTAGTGAAATTACTGGAACATCAGGGACCGGTGAGCTGAAGAATTTAGTCTTATAAATTTGGGGAGGGATTACACAATACTTGAAGGGGGATTCTGGTGGGGCAAAAAATTCAGTTTCCAGAATTAAAAGGTACCTTAAATAGTCTACCTTCCAGTCCTTGATGCATTGGTAGGATTGCTTTTATGTGGTTTTGAATGACCTATAATAAAGAAGGTTCTATAAGCCTCTTTTGTGTGGCAAATAACTTTCTATTTCATTATGCTCCATCTTAGAAAAAAAGTAAATAATCCATTTTGCTTTTAAAATTAAGAAATTGCCTGGATGTCACAGAGGGGTTTCTTTCAGTCTTGTGATTCTATGGATTCTAGCACTTAATAATCTTGACAAAGCCACTGAAGTCAGGTCTCTGAGGAGATCTGGGCTGTGCTGGTAATTTCTTCATTCACAATTCCTTACATCCTTAGGAAAAAGCGCAAATCAAGTCAGAGATTTATTTAAAAAATGTCATGTTGCCCTCTAGAAAAGTGTTGCCAGATAAAATATTTTGGATACACTTACACTAAAAAATTATTCATTGCTTATCTAAAATTCTAATTTTATCAGGTATCCTATATTTTTACTTGATAAATCTGGCAACACTACTCTAGAATAAACTGACCTTAATCTCAATTAGAACTGCAGAATCTTAGCATTGGCAGGGAATTTAAATATACTCTAACTCAAGCTTCCACTCAGCTATATTGAATAAAATTAACAATGAGACTATAAACACAACCTTTACTTGGGCACTTCTAGAAATGAAGGTTTTACTACCTCCTGAACCAAACCATCAGATTTTTAGTTATTACAAATTTCTAGCATGTTCCACCTTTCATTGTATCTATATCTGCCTAGATGTAACTTTTTCCAGTGGTTCCAAATATGCTATGTGGAGTAAAGAGAACCTGATTTTCAACCAATTTCTACTTGTTGGAGAAGATGCAGTTCATATAAGACCACAACATGCATCTAACTCCTTGTTTTCATATGATAACATCATGACATTCTTACCTAGCTAGGATCCTGTCCAACCTTTCTTATTACAGATAGAAATTCTCTGCTTTTTCGTATTTAACACTTTTCTCAAATTGTAACTCATTCTGGGCTGTTTGCTTCCTTCATGATACTCTGTGGTAACTGAGACTCCTTTCATCTTTTTTGAAAATCCTTTATTAAAAACCTGAGTTCAATTAGTCCTCCTTGTCTTGCTACCATGATCCAGTTATTATGCTTCCAACTTCCCCAAATATTTTATTTCACTGGAGTCAATATTTTTAAGATTCTCACCTGTCTTGAGCCAATGTTCCTTTAAAATTCTCAGATCATACAACCATACTTTTACATTTTCTCCCAAACCCCCCACAAAAATATTTAGCACTTATAAATATAATGTCTTTATTTTCAGATAACTTAGACGCATTTTTTCATGTTCCCCGTGCTTCGATACGACAATGTTATTGTTCACTGGCCAAAATTAAACCTGTGTTACTTACTTTTTAAAGAGATTTTATTTATTCATTTTTAGAAAGAGGAGAAGGGAAGGAGAAAGAGAGGGAGAGAAAAATCAATGTGAGAAACATCAGTGCTTGCTTCTTTTATGGGCCCCAAAATGGAACTGAACCCTCAACCCAGACATGTGCCCTAAATGGGAGTAGAACCGGTGAGCTTTCACTTTGTGGGCCAATGCACAGCCGACTGAGACACACCAGCCAGCGCAGTTACTCTTTCCGCTTTCTGAGAGATACAGTTGTTCACAAAGAAATTCAAATATTTATTAGAGTTTACACCCCCCTCATTTTAAAAAAATCAGAATGAGACGAATGAGACCTTCTAAAGCTACCTTCCCTATTGAATCTTGCCTTTGCTACTTTTGAGCTCTCTGTTAGAAAAATATCATCCATATACTCCTTCTATAAAGACTCAAAATATTAATTAAACAATGTAATTCCAAAACTATTTAAGTGTATATGAGACTGTTTTATCAGCTGCAAAGTTATTTCACATCTGTTATTCTATATGCTTTACAATCCTGTAAGGTACATACATCAAGAATACTTATTCTTTTTTCATAGATGGGAATTCTAAAATTAAGACTGGTGAAGTGCACTGTTATGTGGTAAGCAAACGGGAAACATATGGGTTGAACCCAGATTTAAAAAACTTTCAAATCTAGTATGTTAATGATGTTAACTTTTGTTTTGTTCTTCTCTTTGTCCTGTTTGGTTCTCCATTTACCTTCATACAATGTTTTCCTTTCCCCATATTCTCAGGCACTTTTTGGATTTTCATAGTTAATGGGATGTTTTATATACTGTCACTCCTTTCTGCTTCTAATAGATGTTGCTTTAAGAAAACACATCAGAAAGGATGCCCTTCCATGTCTTCATGTAGCCTCTGAATATTTCAGTAGATGGGAAGACATAAGCCCTTAACTCTCCTTATAATTTGTTCACCTGGGGTCCAGGTCCTCTTATTCATCTCCAGCTTCCTAATCCTTGGCAGAGCACGCATGTGCAATTCATATGGACAGGCAAGTGCACATGCACACACACATATCAGAGGCATTGTCAGTGCCTTTGTAATTTGCCTAAGAAATAACTGTTTGGTTCAAATTCATTCTTCTTGTCACTGTGTATTCACCTTATTTCTTTGCTGCTACTGTATGTTACTTGAATTCATACTGGCTTTTAATGTAGTAGTCTTAATTATCCTCCTTTAATTTATGCCTATATTCATATAGCCAACAGAGTCCAATGGCAATAAGCATGACTGAGGGCCTCTAAATGGAAGGGTAAGGTCACAATACTAAGGACTGACTTCCATAGGATAAAAAATAAAATCAAATAAATACCCTTCCATAGCTTCATGTAACCAGCATGAGTTGGTTTCATTTTTTTGGTTTTTTTCTTATTTTTAATAAATGTTTACCTAAATTATATGGATCCCCTGTTTTCAGTATTGAATCAGAATAGCATTCTGCCTGATTATTATTAATAAATATCTGTTAGTTAGGGTAGCCTATTGGTTATAACCAAACACTCCAAAATACAGCATAAGTTAAACACATTAGCAACTTATTTCTTGCCCGGTTGAACACACTGGGTGGTAAACAGTGAGACTGACCTCCCACATGCAAAATATAGTCTCAACTCCAGGCCAGCAAAAGGACCAATGAGCATGGAGGTACATACATAAGAAGTATTATTTCTTTTTTAGGTCTGTGAGTAGCATGAATCACTTTTGTTCTCATTCCATTTGCTGGCACTCAGTCATACAGCCATGCTTTTTAGTAAAACAGCTTGGCAAATATATACCAATATAACCAGAAAGAAAATTAGAACATGAATTTTGGTCAGTAACCAACAATCTCCATAACAAATGACTGGTTGAATCTCTACTTGAAGTAAATTTGATGATATTTCCTTAGTCATATGACTAACTTAAAAAAAAAAAAACTCCTTATTTGCCTAACTCTTGGTCTGTCATTTAATATCATACTTGTGAAGCACTGCTTATTTCAGAATTAGACTTCCATATTGCTTTCTCCAGTTCACTGGATAATCTTCCTGTGTGAGGTAATAATATGATTCTACTTTCTTTTCGGTGGATCAACCAGGGAAAAGTGATCTGTAATGGGTCTCTTTAACTGTTTCTTTCCTGGATGTAATCATCTATAACAGTTACTAAATGCACAGTTGATCAGTGCAAACTATAGATCATTTATAAAACAAAATGTGCCCTTTAGGAAATGAACTATTTTTTTTAATCAAAGCACCTTAGAAAAGTTTCCCTCTTTAAAGATGTGTATGTGAAGTAAGAGTTATGACTCGTACTAATAAATGATGATGAGTTATAGTAAGGTTCCTGACAATGATGGTTTTGCAGTGGGATGCTGAGGTAGAGTTCCCCCAAAATGGGGAGATGGATGAGGGAAGCAGAGCAGAGCCATTGAGAGTAATTTTGCATACCTGGAGAACTTAGCCAATGTTTTAGTAATGTTAAAAGCTGTGACTGCTCAGAGCCAAAGAGATGGGTGTGACTCTAACCCATAATGCAATGTAGCTGGGTTGTACTTGCAAGAGCAACTTTGAGATGGTTTCTGTGTCAAGGGGCTACACTTGGCCAGACAAACAATGGCAACTGAGAAAGGAGGAAGAAACCAGACTGCTAGCAGGTGTAACCCAGTGTAGGAGGAGTCAGAGATGGGGTTATGGAGGGAGATCCATGGCTGTATTTAAAACCCAGGCACAGCAGCCATACTGGAGCTTAACCATGCGGTTTGAGAGTAGATAGAGAACTCTCTCTCTTAGTCACACTCTTTCAGCCATGCTGGAGCTCTGGTTTATGGGGGAAGGAGAATAGGAGAGCTATGAGAGGTTCTCTCTCTCATGCACACTCTTTACCATGTAGCTGGGGAACAAGTCTGTTGACCAAGTAGTAGCAATGCAGGGTCTTGGCCACAGAGTTTGAAAGGATGCAGAAGGATTCCCCGGCCCACCATGAGGATGTGGTTTAGAATTAAAAGCAGGAGTCTAACTAGCTGAGCACAGATGACTGGAGGAAACCAGGATACAGACGGGAATCCACCCAGCTAAGCTGCGGACTTCTGTTTCTTTTCCTAAGAGACAGTACCTCTGATTGGCCTGGTTTGGCAAGACGGGGCAAGACTGTGTGATTGTGGGTATTTTTTTAGTTTCTAAAGTGAGTGAGATTTAATGGCAGAATTCTGCCATTCTAAACCTGTATAACTTTTAAATAAATAATTTCCTTTCCTTTTCATAAGACTCTGGCATTGGGAATCCCAGTTCTTATCGACGGCAATCACTGGAACCCAGAACAATAGAACCTAGTGGTTCTGTTACAGTTTCATAGAACACAATGTAAGAGTTGTCAATTTTTTACATAATGTATTACTGATGAGATAAACATCACTGGACACTAGTTGAAAAGTTATTCACATTACTTATGAATGCACAGTAGTTTAATATTTTAGATGCTAGTGAATTTGTATGTGTTGGTAACAAAAAATTCTAACAATCTTATCATTCTTTTTTCAGTATATTCCAAAAAATTATATTTGCTTTAAGAAAATGTCACTCAGAAGTATGCAAATTATTCAAATAGCAAATAAAAATTTTATCCAGTTAGGGTTGAAGTTGAATAACTCTTTACATGATGGAGTTATAATCAATTAATGTTACAAAATAAGTATGAACAATTACATTCTGCAATTAAAACAATATGTAGAATTACTGCAGTCATAAATGCATGTGAAAAAAATTATAGCTTGATACTCAATGCCCTTATAATACAGTCAAACCTTAGATCATACTCTTCCACTAAGCTTCACGCTTAAATCTCGGCCTTCGTTAGCATACGCTTCATCATCTCCAGCCTCCAGGTTTTGCTTTGGCTGTTCCCTTGCCTAGAGTGCCGTTTTTTCCTATTCCTTTCTCTGCATCTATCATACTCGAATGGCCATCTTAAACGTCACCATCTTTCAAAAAATTGCACCCTTCCTTAAGTAATGATGTTCTTCTCTGAATTCTCACAGTGTATTCCTAGAAATTCTTAAAATGATCTCTCTGTGTTATAATTTAGTATTTGTTATATCTGTTACTATATTGTAATCATTTTGACATGATGATTGGTGTTTGGTTCTTTTTCAGGCCCCTGCAATTCGTAACAAAATATCCTATACACAGTAGGAACTCAATCAAATGTTAAAAACATTATTTTATTTCAAAAAATATTTAATTTTAAAATAATATTCTATTTGAATTAAGATGGTTTTTCACAGGCAGAAAATAATACACTATGCAATTTGGTAAAGAAATCACAAATTTTCACATTATTCACTTGGAGAGAATATTACGTATCTCACTGATTTGTTTTCACTGTAATCCTGCTGCGTGTGGACCAGAACCGCCTACGTACAGTAGGAGGCATCCAGATAATAAGAAGTTGCTGCGCTGTCACAATTTACTAATTGAGATCCTCCTCTGAAGGCCTTGTAGCTTGTTTTTGAACCTTTTAAAAGTGTATGGTAGAATCCAGATTTTGCTTCATTTTGCCTGTTAGATTTAGTGTAATGGAGACAAAGAGTGATTCAACCTTACCTCTGACAGCAGCTCATGAGTGGGAAGTTAAAAGAAAAGATAGGAAAATGGGTATAGAAGGGAAGCAACACATTTTAAACCTCAATTATACAGATTAAATAGTGAACGAATAACATATTACCTTTCTTTGCTAGAATCTATTTTGTTTGACATGTGTATGGATGAGAAATAGAAAAAGAAAGGAACTAACACTTATTTAAATGTTTACTGAGAGTCAGGCATTCTCTGAAGTGATTTGCATAAATTATTTTATTTAATTCTAACATCGCTTTGTAGCACGGGTAGAATCGTGATCCTCTTTCTGTTGATGAGGAAACTGAGATTGAGGATTTAAGTATGTAGCTACAAGGTCAATTGCCAAGCCAAGGTCCACATTTCAGCGCATCAGTCCCCTAAGTCTATGACCTCTCCACTACAACATGCTGAATAAACTCAATATTGACATTTTCGCTGTACACTTTTTTCTTCTGACACTCTTTAATTGGGCAACTTTAATTCAATATATAACTACAGGTTCTAAACATTCTGAATTATTACCTCATCGAGGCATAATCCTCGGTCACAAAGTAAATAGCACTTTATGAAATGAAATACTTTCCCCTCCTGAAGAAACATGATGAAGTTGAAACAAAAGAGCATGAAAAGCTTAAAATCCAGTTGCAGAGTAGGCTCACTAAATTTAAAGAAAAACAAGGTGGGGAAAAACCCTCAAACCAGAGCAGCTGGAAGAGGCTGGATTTTCTAATCAGGTCCATGGATTAGATCTTTGCTGTTGAGAAGAGCTGTCACCCTACCAAGACCTCCTTCAAACCCATTTTCTCCCTCAGTTTCAGAACTTGCTTTGTCTATGAGACTTTTGAATGACTCTCTGAAACCTACGCCTTTCTTAGCAGAAAATAGAAAGACTTGATTAGAAATTTAAATTTCAGAAACATTCAAAATTGCAAAAGAGATATTTCTTCACAAAGTACTGTGCAGTGGCTTCCAGGAGTCTTGTTATGCCCCTTACGAAGGGAAACTGCACCAGCATCCATGCCAGAATGGACTGTCTGAAAACATCCAGAATGGCTGGACAAGTTTGGATGAGTAAAGAGAAAAATTATATGTTATTTCTCAATTGTTCAACGTCCCTGCATGTACTCAGCAGCCTTTATTGAATCAGCTGATTTATTAATCTTTGGCACATCCAGAACGTAGAAGGGATCAATTTGTCAACATTTTTTGTTGTTGTTGTTGAAGGTCCACTATGTTTAAAGTACTGCAGTGAACTTTGTAGAGAATGATATAAAAAAATACTTTGCACAGAAGACAGACTCCTAGATTTTAGCCAACTTTCAGTAGAATGGAAAACCAAAATAACAAAAATGTGCTCATTACTAGATTAATGCACTCTGACAAGATACACATATTTGTTGTTATCAAAATGTACCACCAATGGCAAATCCGTCTTGTCTGTGCCACAAACACAGACCCTCTGTCCTATGCTAACTACTTCAGACATGCCATTGTTGTGGACAGCACGCACTGTGTTTTAATTACTCACTTGGCTCTCTTTCTTCCCCGAACACCAAGAGATTCAAAAATAGAGACTGTGATTTCTACCTATTAATGTATATTTGGTGCTTTATATATTATAGATATTCAATATCTATTTTTGAATGAATGATTGATTAAATAAATAAAATGTTTTCAGAGTTGCTTGGCATGTTCACAACCACCCCAAATTTTGCCCTTTTTAAAACAAAGCCTTTTAGAAAAACACATTGGCTTCTTTTGGCTGACAGATAATATAGTTTTCTATAATAATAGGGATTTGAAATGATCACTTCCCACAGGAAAAAAATTGTAAAATAAGGGTGATTTGGAGAACTTCCAAATCCACCTTTGTTCATCAAAAGCCACTTTTGTGCTATCACTTCAGGGTCACAGCCCATTCATTCTTTCTTCATATGTTCATTAAGCAGCTGTACTAAGGGCTGGAAGGAGAGTAGCACATCAATCTCAGGAAGCTTATAGTCCAGAGGGAGACAAATCAATAAAAGGAACAAGTAAAAATTACAAACTATGGTTAAATGCTAAAGTAAAGCAGAGTTGTGACAGGAAATCCCAGCCCAGTCCCTAATAGAGACTTGAATGATCAGGGCCAAATTCAAGACCTTTCCATTAACTGCCTTCATTCCAACAGGCATTTCAATTGCACCATTTTTTCAAGGTTGACTACTAGGTACTCAGACTAAAATAATCCTCTAACGAATCTGATGATTTGCTTCCTGATAAAATATAACAGCATTTAAGCAATATGTCTCAAGGAGTAGTCTAATCTAAGGTAAAAGTTCCGTTTATTCAATAGTCTATTACATAAAGTACACCAGAATTAATACAATTGAAGCCTGAAATCTGATTTTTAACAAGTGCTTCAAGTAGGCTTTATGCCTACTAAAGTTAGGGCCACTACCTTATTCTGACCTTGTTTACTTAAAAACCACCTCTGCATTGCATACCTGATTGTTTAGTTGACATTCTTTTGCTCTGAATTCAACTCAAATATGGATTATCAATTAATTATTTTTAACAAAGTATCACATAACCTCAATAGAAAATCATGAGCTAAAAGCCATGAGAGGCACTTTGAACAAGGCACTAGAGATGATTCAGCCATTCTCATCAAAGAAAATAACAGCAGTTAACATAGATAATTTCTTCTGACAGAAATTACTTTCCTAGAGGAAAACATGAACCATATTTGGCAGCAACAATCTTTGAAGTTTTCAGTAAACCCCAAACTAACCTCAAATATATTTGCTTTTACATGTTATAGGCTATATGTAAACTAAGACACAACACAATAAGGAAAAAGAGTGATCAAATGCAGTCATGCTTTTGGTGACACAAGAACTGGATTTGGAATATGCAGATCTGGTGGGTATCTCTACCATTTACTTTTTTTATATTAAGCAGATCACTTAACCCATTGGAACACTAAGATCCCTAATCTTTGATATTTGGACAATAAAATATGCCACACTTCTAGAAAGGAGAATGATTTGAATAATGAGCACAAACAGCATAAACTCTGAAATGTCCTTCAAATGTATAAGTTAAGTAATAATCATTGTGACAAATGTCAAATTCTGGGCTTGTAACAGAACATGAGAAGAGTCTTTGTTGATGAACTGTATTATAAACTAAGCTTAGGAAACAAAAATCATGTCTTATACCTCCTTTTCACTGTCAAGTGTTTAATGCACTTTAAGTACTCAACTCAATTCCTTCAATTGCTTTTAATAAAAAATATGGGAGCTTCTGTTCCTCAAGGGGAGGCCATGACCATGAACTGAATTCTTTTCACATACAATATAGAACATGACTCAAAAGTGAGAGGATTTTACTAAAAGAGCCCAAAACACAACATACAAACTATGAGAAACCCCTAAGGAAACAAAACATAACATGAAAAGAATGCAGGTGGGATGAGAGCTGTGGGACACAAGGTAGGGGAAAAGTACCTTATTTTCTATTGGTGAATTTTTTCTCCTTCCATGACCTACACGAATTTGAGCTCACTCATAGTCACAGGCAGGAAAACAACAGCACCATGCAAAATTCACATGGAAATGAAAAAATTAACTAGATAAAAATAAATAAATAAACTGAGATTATATTTAAAAACCTGCCCTCCTTTACCAAAACTGCCTGCCTTTTATTTTCCCTTATAAAAATGTCTGGATTTTTGTAAACAACTGTATATTTAAAAAAAAAAAAACAGACAATATCTATCTCATATAAATTTCCATAGAAAAAGAAACGATGCTACCCCACTTATTTCATGGGTCTACTAAAACCCAGTCTCTAAAACTAAATGAAGAATGTTCATAAATGCAGAGACAAATTATTAGATAACTGAATACAATAATACATTAAAAATAACAGCTTAGCAATGAATAGAACTGGAGAGATCTTCACTCCTGCTTTTATGCAACAAAAGCGAAAGTTCAACAAACTGCACATTAACAATTTCCTTTAACCTATCAAAGAACTGTGGTCTCGATACAAACAACAAATCCAAAACCTGGAGAGAAATAGGTGCCTGCAGGGAGAAACAAAGACCAACATTTGTTTACCTGTACAGATATGATCCTATGCCACGTAAGCTGGTTAAGAAGGATCCACCAGAAATATTTAACAAATGCTAAAGGCCAGCGGTGGGACAGCATTAAAGTGTGAAGTCCCTGAGGACCTAGAGACATAGGGATGTTCTTTGGTTTTACAGTTTTTGTTCCAGAAACTCTGCTGATGCTATTTGGGAAGATCAGGAAAAATCCTCAGCGAGCTTCCTCCATGCTGCTAGCTGGGAGAGGACAGCAGAACTACTTTGAAAATCCCATCCAGACACCATCATTATTTCTCCTGCAGAACAAAAACATTGACCTGCAAGGAGAGAATTAAAACAACAACAAAACCTGTATCCTGTGTGACCCTGTACCCTGATGGAAACCCACCACAGGTGGAGAAGAGAACTGAAGCCAACATCAAACTCCACCACAGGTCTTACGTCTTCACAGGGACAAAAGCCTTAATCTACAGGGTGTTGGGCAATAAAATCCAAGCACTGGTGGAAACTTCAAGCTTGTGGATGGCATCAGGATTTAAAACAAACAAACAAATAAACAAACCAAAAAGCTCTATCTCTGGGGTATGGGATGATGACACAAGAATTTGTGCTACCTCCATAACTACATCTGGAGAAGAAACAGAGAGAATTGTGAAGACCTAGGTTCAAAATGCCAACCTAGAAAAGACTTAACTTAAAGTATACAAAAATCACGAATTCCCCTAATCCTCACCACCATGCTAATGAGCATAAAGTAAAACAACACATGGAATACAAGCACAACATGATTAGGTTAACACACCCTCAACACTACAGGTTTAGTGGGAGGAAAAGTGTGTTACTTTCTAGGCTTACAGTAAAAGCAAAACAAACATGACAATCTACTTTCTTACACGGTATATTTTACCTTCACCACCAACAAAAAAATCACAAGGCAGGTGAAAAAGCAATGGAAAAATTTTATAGAGATAAAACAATAATTAGATTAAGATTCAGATCTGATATGACATATTTCTGAACAATCACACAGGGAATATAAAAGAATTATAATTAATATGTTACAGGCTAGAAAGAAGAGAAAACAAGCAAGATTGGATAGTTAATTTGAGCAGAGGGAAAGAAATAATAAGAAGAATCAAATAATGCAAGGGTCAGATATATGAATAAAATAATAATAAAAATAAAGACTCTGCCTCACATATCACCCAAAGAAAGAATCTGTGTAACTCAAGAGAGATTAGCAGAAATTACCTTAATTTAAAGGTAAAGAGAATGAAAATACAGAGCAAAACAACAAAAGAACACAGATATGACATAAGAGCTGTGAGACAGTATCACAGAGATTAATATGAGTAACTGGAATACCTGAAGTAGACAGTGTGAATGAGGTAAAAAAAATATTTGAAGAATATAATAGCTCAGCAATTTCTAAAATTAGTGAAAGATGGCAAATTACAGATCTAAAACCCTGAAGGACACCACTAAGAAAATACAAAAAAAAATGTACTTTTCAAACAGCTAAAAACAAAAGTTATAAAGAAAATCTTGAAGACACCAAAGAAATAAAATATTTTAGAGGAACATGGGTAAGAGTTACAGCAGGCTTCCCATTAGAAACCAAGCAAGAACAAAACCAAGAGTAACATATAAAGGTGAAAAGTGTACAAAACAAGAAGACAAAAATTTGTCAACCAAGCATGCTATACCCTCAAAATATATTCTTCAAACGTGAAAATAGGGAAGAAAGGCTTCCTCAACCTAACAAAAACTGACACTGCATGCTAACAGGCCTCTATAAGGAAAAAAAGGAAGTTCTTAAAGTTAAAGAGACATGAATGATATGAGTCAGAAACTTAGATTTACACAAACACATGAAGAGCACTGAAAATGGAATAAATAATGGTAAAATGTTCATTATGTTTTTATTTGTCCTAAAAAGGTAACTATTTAAACCAATGATATAGTTGTGTTTAATAGTATATGTACAAAAGAAATGTGTGATAAATAGCACAAGGGATGGGAGGGAGGAACGGGGAATACACTATTACAAGGTCCTCACACTACACATAGTGACATACTATACGTGAAGACAGACACAGATTATTTTTAAGTGTATGTTATAAATACTAAGACAAAAAATGTAACAGAGAAAGAAAAGAAAGGAGAGGAAGGAAGGGAAAGGTAAATAATCAGTAAGAGATAAAATCAAACAAAGACCAAAAATAATAATTAGAAAACAGCTAGCATGATGGTAGATTTTGATCCAACTATATAGAGAATCACTTGAAATATGAATGATTTTTAAAAAGCAGTAAAATGATGGGTATTATCAGGTTGGGGAGAAAAAGCAAAACCCCGTTAACTGTATGTTATCCACAAGAAAGCCAATTTAAAAATTAAGTCTTAGTCTAAAACTAAAATGATGGAGAAAGGTGTATCATGAAAACAAAACATAAAAGAAGCTGTTGTAGCCTTTATAATTTCAAAACAGTCTTAAGGACTAGGGAAATTATCTGATATGAAGAGAAACATCCCATAATTATAAAGGGGTCACTTCTCAGAGAAGATGAAACAATTCTAAATGTACATGAATCGAACAAGAAGACTTCAAAATACATAAAATACAGATGAATAAATCTGAAAGGAAAATATTAAAAATCATAATTATGCTTGGAAACTGCAATACTCTTCTCTCAGTAATACAGAAAAAAATTAACCAGGAAATCTTTAAGTATATAAATAACTTTATTAAAGCACTATAAACCACCCAGCCCTAATAGATTTGCATAAAATAATTCACAAAAAAGAGATTACACATTTTTCTCAAGAGCACTTGAAACATTAAAAATATCATATTCCACATATTAAACTTGAACAAATGTTTAAAAATAGGAATAAAACAAAGTACATTTACAGACCATAAAGGAATCAAATTTAACCCTTGTAACAGAAAGATACCTAGAAAATCCCCAAATATTTGGAAATGAAACATTTATAATAACTAATAAACCAAAAAGGAATTTTCAAGAGAATTTTTTTAAATGATGGACTAAAACATAATAAAAATAGACATATGAAAATATATGAGACACAGCTAAAGCAGGGACCAGAAGGACATGTAAAGCATTAAATGCTTATATTTAAAAAAATATATACTATCAGCAATCTAAGTTTCCACCTTAAGAAACTAAAGAGGAGAAAATTAAATATAAAGCCAGCAGAAGAAATGAAAGAAAAAAGATTAAAGCAAAATCCAATAAAATTAAAACAGAAAACAATAAAAAAAATTAAAGAACAAACCACAGGTTCTTAGGAAATATAGTAAAATAGAAAAACCTATAGCAAGTTTGACAAAGAGAAAAGAGAGAAGACACAAATCACCAGCATAATGAATGAAAACGGGGAGATCAGCACGGATACAACAGGTCACCCAAAGACAGTAAGGAAATACTACAAAACTCTATACCCAGAAATTCAACAACTTCACTGAAATTAACCAATTCCTTAAAATACTCAAACTCAAAACTCACTAAGTGCAAAACAGATAACCCAAATAATCCTATGTTTAGTAAATAAATTTACAGTAAATAAAACTTCCAAAAAGAAAACTTCAGACCCAGAAATTTCCAGTGGTAAATTCTACCAAACATTCAAAGAAGAAATAAAAGCAATTACACACCATATCTTTCATAATATGAAAGAAATTTCTAGTTTAATCTATGAGGCCAGCATTATCTTAACACCAAAATGAGACAAATATATTTCAAGAAAATACAATTCTAGACAAATAACTCTCATAAGTATAGGTGGGAAAAGGATTAACAGGTATTTGTAAATCAAATCCAGCAATATATAAAATGGATAACACATTACAACCAAATAAAGTTCATTCCATTAATTTCAGATTAATTCAATACTGGAATATTGATCACTGTAGTTTATCATGTTAGTAGACTAAATATGTAAAAAAATATGATTACCTCAATAAATATCAAAAAATTCAATGAAATTAAACACCCATCCATAATTTAAAAAAAAAAACAATTTTAAGCAAACTAGGAACTTCCTTAATTTAATGAAACAAACATATGAAAACTTTCACTTAACAATACAAAATTATGAAAGAATGAATTTTGTTCCTAAAATCAGGAAAAAGACAAGTATATCTTCTCTCACCACTCCTATTCTTTATTGATTGGAAGCCCTGCCCAACTGCAATATGACAAAGAAAAAGAAGTAAAAGGCATACAAATTGGAAGGGAGAAATAAAACTGCCTCCATTCACAGATACATGAGTATCTCTGGAGAAAACCCCAAAGAACCTAAATACAAGAATCCTAGTACTGCTGAGTTTAGCAAAGATTAAGGACAAAGTTTAATATAAAAGAGTGAATAGAATGCCTACATAGAATCAATGAAAAATTGAAATTTTAAAAAGAGTATCCCATTTGAAACAGTACCCCCAAATTTACATAAAAATTATCCAAATATATGCAAGATCTGTGTATTAGATTCTCCAGAGAAACAGCAGTGAGAGAGAGAGAGAACACCACAGTTGGTGACATTAAGATGCCAGGTTTTGCTGGTAGGCCTGTAAATTGATTATGCAAAGTGATCAGAAAAGACTTAGTGAAACTGTATGTACCTATGACATAAAAAACTCTCCTCTAGTGTTACTAGGTGTTAATCATAAGAGATAAATAAAATGAGGTATGTGCATGAGATGGAAGTCAAGGCAACAATCAGAAAAATAAAATTAGATGCACAGAGTACAATTAATAAATCATAAGAAAAAATAGTAGAGTTGAAACCTATTAAAAAGAATGAAATGATTCAATGCGCTTTACATAAACTAAAAACATATTGACACACACACATATAGATAACATAAAATTTTCAAGTGTACATTTAACTCAAAATCTAACATGAGTATGAGTGGAGAGGAATGTCAGTGGAAAGGAGAAATCAAGTAAAAGAAGTATTTGTGAAAAAATAAAAAGAGACATCAGAGAAGTATAATTAATTCTCTGCACATGAGGAAAAAATGTGTTTGTATTTGTCCATGCTGCTCAACATTTTTGCAATGTTGTGTCCATCTATCTTATATCTGAACTATTGCTCCTTCCCCAAGTGACAGTCTAAAATATGAGGACATGAGCAGTATTCTGAGCATGTGCTTGGGATTACTGTCTTTCTGCCCATCAAAATGGATACAGCATTCCTTGGGGAATATCAAAGGATCATTTAATCACTACTTTTTTCCTCTCTGAAGAGAATATTATTTATTTTTCATGATGTGTAACATATTGCCAAGATACATCTTGTTTTAAATTGAAAAATATGTCAAGAATTATGATTCGTTTTTTGAACATTATGAAGTAACAATGTTTCTCATTTCATAATAATCATTTGGTGACCATGGAGTAAGTTTATCTCCTGGTATCTGTGAATAAGCTATTTACAAGTCCTTTGAAGATCTTTTTTCTACCACAACATGCTCCCACTTTTAACTCTTTTGCAAAAAAATGTCGACACCTATATTTGCATGTTCACTTTATTTCCAGGTAAAATACTACTCAGAATAGTTTAAGGGAAGAGTGTCATCATAAAGCTCTTTCTTCACTGGAAGAGGTAAGACATATGCAAGAACAAGTGTAAGAAAACAGTGTGCTATAAATGACACGCCACGCTTGGGAGGGTGAATAAATTATTAAAGAGGGGGGTCAAAGAAGCTTTTTGAGCAAAATAACATTTGAACTAAACATTTGAAAGTTATGGAGGATTCAGATTTTCTGAGATGGAGAGGCAAGATATTCCAAGTAAAGAGAACAACAGAAGGTAGGAAAATAAAGAGCGTGCAAAGGAACTGCAAGTACTTACTTTAGTTCACACACTATACTATACAATAGGGGAGCTGTATGAAGTAAGACAGCAAAATTAAGTTGAAGGACAGATCACAGATAAAAGAATTTAATTTGAACTTGGGTAAAAAGTAATGGCATATCAGAAACAAGTTAAGAATATTAATCAGTTGCATGGGAAAAGCTTGAAAAAAGTGGAATAAAATGTTTATGACAACAGTCCTATTAAGACGTAATAAAAGCCTGAAATAGAGATGCTAGGAAAATGGTAAGGATGATTTTCTAGGAAATGGGAAGCAACTGGGTGAAGGAGATAAGAAAAATGTTAAAGTGCCTAATTTTGTTAGTCTATGTGACTGGTAGTACACAATTTTCATTAATAGGAAGAAAGAAAAGAAGAAAGATCAGGTAGGAAATAATATGTATATTGGTCTCTACCCCTGGTTCCTGTTAATATTTGGTCTTTGATCTCAATTCCTAACACAGAATTTCTAAAATCCTTATATTTTTCTGAGTGATAGGAGTGTCTGACAAACAGTTCCTAATAAACCCCTCGGAATGACTGAAAACAACAGCTTTGGTTCTAATAAGTTAATTCTTACTGGGCTCTTGGATGGGAGGGGGTCATAAGACCAAGTTAGATTAGAATCTTGGGACTTGAACAGCAAACCCCCCCTTGGCTGGAGAAGGGAGAGGGAGTGAAGCTGAGTCAACAATGGATCCCACCTACATGATGAAGCCTCCATAAAGATCTCAAAAGTAAAGTCTGGAGAGTGCCCAGGCTGGTGAGCACATCTACCTGCCCAGAGGGTGGTGCACCCCGAGTCCACGGGGACAGCAGCTACACCCTTCTGGACCTCTCCCTGTACTGCCCTTTCTGTCTATTCATCTGGCTGTTCATTTTCATTCTTCAAAATATACTTTGTAATAAAATGGCAATGGTAAGTAAACTATTCCACTCTAGCAGATTATCAAACATGAGGAGTGTGCTGTGGGAACCTATGAGTAGTAGCAAAATCGGACAGAAGCTGTGAGTGACCTGGAGACCTACTACTTTTTTAATCAACTTATGAAGTGGGGGGCAGTCTTGTGGGACTGAACCTTTAGCCTATGTGGTCTATGCTAACTCTGGTTAGTGTCAGAATTGAATTGAATTACAGACCACTGAGTTTATGTTGAAAAATTAAATTGTTCTGGGAAAAAATAGCCCATACATTTGGTACCCAGTAGTGGAGAGGAAACAGGTGAATTTTTCCTTTCCAGAAATCAGGTTAGGCAGAAGATAAACAAATATATTCTGGACATAATGAGTTTGAAGTACCTAAAATGCATTTAAAAGGAACTGTTCAAAAGGCAACGGTATCTGTTAACGTAATGCTAGCTGCTATAACAGGAAAACCTTGACATCTAAGTGGTTTAACATAAAATGTTTATTTCTTGCTCATGGAAAGCCTAGTAAGGGTGTAAGATAGAGGGGATGGTCTTCTCTGCAGAAATTTTGGAGCTTTGGCCAAAAAGTTTTTACCATCTTTAACACATGACTCCCAATGTTTCTCCGGGCAGTGGGAAGCGTATTCTTAAATAAAAAGAATTCATAAGAAAAGTTGAAGCTGTGTAAGAGAGTAAAGAAAGAGTGGAGTCAAAATACAGACTACTAGAAATCATATACTTCTTGCACTAAGATTCAGGAGAAAAACTCCAAAACATTAAACATAATGGAAAGGTTCCAGAAAGAAGAAGTAATAAAGCCATCAAATCCTGGAGAGCAGGGTACACTAGAGGAAGACAGAGAAACACTGATGAGAATTAATAACTATGAGATGATTATGTCACTTCATAATCATGCGAATTTAATAGTTCTTGAGGAGAAACCATATGAAAAGTGATGAAATAAGTAAATTGTGAGAAACTTCCGTCCGTGTAGATATTAATCATTATAGATAACAGTTTAAGAAAAAAGAAGTATGCACAAAAAAAAATGCTGAATGTTGAAGATATGTTGTTTGGTTGGCAAACTGGACTTCCATGAAAATATTCTCAGTTTGGAAAAAAACCCAGTTTATGTAGCTATAAACTGTAGTCTGATAAGCAAGGTCACAGGGAAGGTGAAGAAAAGTTGGGAGAATTACTGAAGTAAAATGCATAAGAAATCTAGAAAAAGCAATAAGTGGACAAAAAAATATCCTCACAAAGAATATGTGACTTGTTTATGAAGAAAATATTAAAATGACTGAAAACAAAATATGCAAACATACACACATATTCTGGGGTACTCAACACCATAAACATCATTATTTCTAAGTCAAAGTACAATGTAATATGATCTCAATTTTAAAATGCCAACAAGTTTTGTTTTGTTTTGGAGAGTTAGATATGCCACTTACAGAGTTCAGATGGTAAAACAAACAAGAAAAAAACTGGGAAATTTATTTTAAAAGACAAGAAAAAATATGTGAATAATAGTCTTCTCAAACATTATATAATTTCTTTTTCACCTTGATTATGACTCTGCCTCATCAGTTCAACAGTATACATTTTCAATAACTAAAGACTTAAGTCTAAAAAATGTCCATAAAGTTACTAAAAGTAGCCATGAAAAATTTAAATAAGCTCACTTAGAAGGATTCTGTTCACTAAACATAGATTTTTTAATTAAAAAGTAATAAATGGCAAAATCCTAGAGGTATACAATATCAAAAGACAAGCAAATTGCAAAAAAAGTAATGGCAACTAATATTACAAGCAATGTACAAATCTCCAAATCCTTTAAAAAAATCCTTCAAAAATGGGCAAGTATATAAACTATTAATTCATCAAAATGAAAATATGAATGATTCTTAAACATGAACAAATTTTCAATCATAATAAGAGAAATAAAAGTCAAGAGTATAATGAAAACATCTGTTTCCCCCCTCAAGAAATTGGTAAAGACTCCAGAAATTAAAAATGCACTGTGTTGAAGGAGGATGATGTTAGGAAATGGGTGTTCTCACATATTGCTAGTGGAAATGCGTATGACAGTATAACTTACAGGAAAATTTGGAAGCATCTATCAAAATTACAAATGCATGTAATTTCTACCTTAAGGTATGTCTGCACACAGACACAATGGTATGTATGAAGCTCTTTGATACATTGTTTATTATAGCAAAATTAGCAAACCAAATGATCCTTGACTTTGTAAACATCCTACGATGAAAGTGGATTGTTTTTACAATCAAAAAAATGAAGTAACTGTCTTGAGATACACAAATACATCTTTTTTTCTCAACCACAGTTTACATTCAATACCATTCTGCACCAGTTTTAGAAGCACATCGAAGTGGCTAGAAACCATGAACTCTACAGAGTGGTCCTTCTGCTGCCTCAAGCACCCACCTGGTCCCATATTCCATTACCTCAACATTACTGACTATATTCTGTATGCTGTAATCTGCATCTCTGTGGCTATTGTGCAACTGCAAATCTGTACTGTTTAATACCTTCACCTTTTTCACCTAGGCCCCAAAACCTCTCCTCTCTGACAGCTGTCAGTCTGTTCTATGCAACTATGAGTCTGTTTCTATTTTGTTTTATTATGTTCATTTAGCTTCCATATATAAGTGAAATCATATGGTTTATTTTAGCCTATGTCAATTTCTTAAATTCTGTTTTACATACTTTCCGTAGACTAATGAGTACTGTGATGAAAGTGTCAATCTCTTCATTGTAAATTGAATTACTGAAAAATACATTTAACAACGGAGATTTGAAATACACCTGTAGTCTTTTTATTTTTCAGTAAAATATGAATTGAAAATTTTGGTTATCTAGAATTTTCTACATTCCTTTAGTGCACAGAATGGCAAGTAACACACATGCAAAAAATGATATTAAAGAATTCTATTGCAAATAAATACACATTTTCATCTTAATCCCTTAATAGTACCATAGAATGAGAAATCTGCTTCAGAGCAGAAGTTTCCAAATGTAAAAAAGATTCACTTATGATTGATATTAAGGGAAAGAAGATAAGGACAGCATTACTTGAAGAACATTTTCAACAATGACTGAACCACAAAGGAAATCCAGCTCAACTTTGATCAAAGATCCAATTAATTAGAAAACTGTTCTCTAGGCATTCTATTTAACCATGTTTTTACCATACTGAAATTTAGTTATAAACAATATCTGCACTACATTTTCCAAAACATGTTATTTCTTAACAGATCACATTTTCAATAATGCCCACCACTCGTTATTTGGTTATCAGCTTTACTGATACTTGAAGGTGGTTGTGAGTTTAGTAACCAACCTTACAAACAGATCTGAAGTTTTTCAAATTGTTCCTGGCTTCTAATTCATACTGCATTAACCTGCTCAGTGCACTATAACAAAATACCATAGACTTTGTTGCTTAAACAACAGAAATCCATCTCAGAGCTCTGGAGGCTGAAAACCTGAGACCAAAGTGGTGACAGAACTAGCTCCTAGTGAAAGCCCTCTTCCTGGCTTGCTGTGTTTCCTATCTCATTGTGTCCTCAACACAGAGCTCCAGTCTCATCCTCTTCTTATATTGATTGTAGTTATAATTTTTCTAGTAAGAATTTCATTATGGGAGTTCCAACATCATGGCCTCCTCTAAAGTTAAGACCCACCTCCTAATAAATCACACTGGAGGTCAGGATTTTAACACATGAACTTTAAAGAAACAAACATTCATCCCATAGCACAGACTCTGCAATTACATTTAATTTGAATTCAACACAGAACCTTAAACACATTTCCATGAATCATCTCATCATAAAAATTGTCACTGTGTGCAATATTATTGAATATTTTTAAATGTTCTCATATACTGCTATGCATGGGACTCACCTGGGGGACCTTGTGCAACATAAAAATGAAATATAATCCAAACACAGAAGTATATATATAAATTATTAAGCAATTAACTTGGCTTCTCTATGTATGAAAACTACTGGCAAAAAAATCTCTTCCTGTATAAATAATCTTATGAGGACATTGGAAAGTTAAAAAACACTACTTTAAATCAAATTCCTTTGCAAATGCATAACTAATTCTTGATTATTATATGCCCCTGATCTCTTTTGGATCTCTAATGTAATCATCAAGTCATATTCATCAAATATTAATTGTTCATTATATCTATACATTTGTTAATGAAAATCAAGAATATGATTTTGGGAATACAATTCACCACAAGGATGAGATGGGGCTCTTAGAAAAATAATGACTATTAAATACCCAAAAAGATTTGTTTGTTTTTTTGTAACATTCTGTGTTATGTATTCATATACTGCCTGATGCTGTTTGTTGTCAAATTTCAGAAATACCAAGTAACAAGGTAATGTATGGAGAACATTAATAATAATGAACCATTATGATTATTTATAAATGAAGAAAGGTAAAGGAGGTCAGAACTCCTCATTCTGAAAGACTGAAGTTGAAATACTGCAAAGATACATGAATAGTGTAAACACCGGCAAATCCTAGATGGCTAGAAAATAAATCTAGAAAACATTACCCTCTTTGAAAGTACACTACTATGTTTCACAGATGAAGCAAAGCAGCCTGCCAACTACACGAAAAATTATTTCAAAAAATTTTAGACAAATTTATAGGTACTAGATCAGCATCAAATTATAAAGGAAAGTTAAAAGGTGGAGTCACACCTCAGTACTCATCAGCTTCAGAACTCCTCAAGCCCTGTACTGGTAGCATTTTGATTAGGAAAAATGTTTCAGCACTTGGTGCTGGCTTGGAAGTCAGCACTTGCTAGAACCTGTATGAGTCATGATGCTCCCCACCCCTCACCCCACCCCCTGAAAGAGAAAATGCTTCATCTCTGGATACTCTTCATTTAGGCCCTTGTCACAAGTTCTGGGACAAATTAATGACAAGTACTGATAATGATTACGCTGCCTTGGAGGTAGCATTTTCAAAATAAAAAATCATGAATGAACTACTTATGTGCCTTACATTGAAAATAATTTAGATGATTTATAATACTATATTATACACTGTAATATTATACATGATCTAACATAGATAGAAAATATGTAAAAATGCAAACAATATAAGATTTATTTCAGGAAACCATTCAAGTCAAATTTAGTTAGGTGAGTTAATCAGATTCCTCAGCAGATGAAGACTGTAAATGGAATACGGTCATAGAAGCCTAGACACCTGTCATCTATGTTAGTTGCTCTCTGTTTTATCACGAAGATTAGACCTGTGTCATAGAAGAGTATCTATAATTCTCTATCAGACCGCAGCTGTCACACATTAAAGCATATCTCAGTTCATTGTTCCTACATAGAGTAAAAGTAGGGAGTATTCTGCGATTGCACAAACATGTACTGATGCCTTATTGGTATTCATAGCTCTCCTCAGTTTGTGGTGGCCTGGAGACGCTAAGCCCTTATCATTCAAACCTGGATCACTGGCAGCTTTCCTTTCATTTCATCTGGGAAAACCCCATGTGTCACACTTAGAAGAAATGGTAATAAGCTCAAATTTCCTTCTATTCCTTATCCCAAGTCCTGACAATTCTGAATGGCATCTGGCCCAGTCCCAAAAATTTTACTCCATGTTGATTTTTCCTTTCCTTTTTTTTTTTTTTTTTCATTTCAAAATCTGTACCCAAAGTATCACAAAATCAAGTACTGAAAGCAATGCCAATATCCCTGGACCCTCTTTTTCAATCAGATTCCTAGAGCATTTAGTGTCTTTTTAAAACATCAACTGATTATAATTTTTTGCTTTATTTTGAGACCACTTTCTCATTTTAACTCCTTTGAGTCTCTATGACTTTATAAATAGTGTCCTTATTATGGTCTGCTTCTGGCTTTCCCCACAGACGCTGTCAAAAGTGCAAGAGCAGCCTATTTCTGTGCTCTCTTCAAGAGCTTTGTTCCCTCTCTCATTGTGAGTTTGTTTCAGGGCCGCGGGCTGCCTGATGTTCTGATGTCTCTCTCCACTAACTTGCTTTTCAGCCACTGAGCTGCAGTTTCTTGTTTACTGCCTTCCTGGTTACAGCCCTTGGCTTTCTGCTTTAGTCTGTGTGTCAACAGAATTCTTAGCAACTTCCTGTGTCATTTCTTGCCCCTCCTTCTCCACAGATTGCTTTTCACCAATTTGTCTTTTCAAAGATAGCCTGTCAGCAGTTCAAAGTGTGGATTCTATCTCTGGCCTCCTAGGCTGTTCATTTTAATTATTAGTAAGAGGCAGCAAGGCTGACACATAAGAGTAAGGGACCACCTACACTGTGTCACCGAAAAGGCACAAGGATCAAGGCCTGTTCAGAGTGCCTGAAATTCCAAAGGAGAGACTTATGTCTCTGATTTCAAAAAATTTAATATTTTAGGAGAGCTTAATTAAATTGCAAATGCTCTTTTCTGCTTATAGTTAGATTATCTGCACACATTAGAGTGTTGCTTATGTATCCTATTTTGTATCGTACACTGTACTTAATTTTATGTTTCTGTAACCCCTGACATGAGATTGTAAGACATCTACATAGGAATAGTGTTCCAGTCTCTGTATCTTAGGACCCGGGATAGCACATGGTGACAGCAGGTCTAAATACATGGTTGTTAACAAACATAAAATGCAGGTGGAGATGTCGGAAAGATACACTTCTAATGAATTCATTTTAACTGTAATACTAACAAGTAATAATTAGAAAACGAAGTCAGTCAATGAAACAGAAAATTCAAATAACAATGGCTTAAACACAACATGATAAATTTTCCTCATGTAAGGAGAAGTCTAAAGAAAGGAAATTACTGGTTAACGATTTGGAAGTTCAAGGATATCATCACTAAACTCTCACTAACATCCTAGCCTTTTAATGTTGCAAGGTAGCTGCTCCAGTTCCAGCCACCACGTGTGAGTTTCAAGAATGAGCAAGAACCAGAAGGAAGATAAGGCGACATCTATATCAAGAAAGCAAAACCTTCCCAGATAGTCTATCAGATTTCTCTTTCTTTTTCACTGGACATAATTATGGTAAATTGTCTCCCCTAACAACAAGAAAGATAAGAAAATGGGGGGCTTATATTTTCTTTTTTGCTTTCTCTTTCTCTCTCTTTTCTTTGCCTGCAAAAATATCAGGACTTCTCAAGTAAGAAGGAGAGGAAAATGAGTATCGAGTGAATCACAGCAAATCTGTCGCAGAGGGGTACTGAGTATATGAATACGGGGAAACTCAATGTCAATGAAAATGTAAAAGAGTCAATGTAGATGAGAGAGCACATGATGTCAACTAATGGCTGCCTCACCATCCTGCCCAGTATGGCTGACAGGAAATCAGGCATTCTGATCTGTAAGCTTTAAAGCCTGATTGAGACATGGGCTTGACGGGAATTCTAAACCCATTTAGCTTCTTCATGGGCTTCATAAATAAAATTTTCCCAAGCAGTTTCTGTGTCTGGTACTGTGATAGAAAGAGTAATATAACACAATACTTGCCTTCACGGGCCCACTTTAAACCTAATTTTGCAGTGACAGAACTGAGCACAGGGTTTTGCAGGGATCCACTGAAGAAGCACTAATTCAGACTGCATGTATCCTTGTGGCATGGGAGTTTGGTTGGGATGATCCTAGAAGAAAATGGAGCACACCAAATGTGCAGAAGGGTGCTAGTGGCATACAGCATTAGTGCATAAAGGTACAGGAAGGGAAAGTAAAAAGCATTTTGGGATGTACAATTTTTTTCAGTGGCACAAAGTACAGGATGCAAAGAGTGATGACAATGGTAGTGAGGCAAATTACAAGAGAAGTAAGCAAGAACCAAAGGGTCATTTTCAACAAAAAAAGACACTGAATGGATTTAAGTTGTTATTAGTTCTCAACTTTAGGAAAATTATCCCGTCCCACTGAGAAAAACTTACTGGAGAGAGGTAACATGTCCATTGGATGGAGGTAACATTGGACAGAGAACTCAGTTAAAGGACTATTCTAATTGTTCAAGTGAAAAATAAAGGCCTAACCCAAAAAATCAGAGGATTTGGAGAAATAGGGAGTGATTCCACAGACATTAAATAAATGTAAGTTAAAGAACACATTCAATAAATATTGCATTAAAAAGAAAAGAAATATTGTTTGTGTGTGGTGGGCAGGCATGGGGAACAAGTGTAGCGATGGGGTAAACAATAAGGGAGGAAATCTAAGATGACTCCTATTGCTTTATTCATTCATTAATTCAATCATGATAACTGAGCCACCTTTCCTAAGAATATATGCATTTGGGGTAAGGTGCTACCTAAGTAAGATATAACCATACACACACTTGTTCATATTTATGCCTATATACCTATTCCAAGAGTAACAGGAGGCAACATCAACAAGAAGACAGTCATTCAGCCATTGAAACTGATGCCACTGAACCAAGTGGCATTCAATGTACTCTTGAATCATGGTTGAACAACCTACTTCCTAGAGTAAATCTCAAGGACCAAGGGAATAATATGAAACATCAGATTTTACAAGCAAAAAACAGGCCTGATCCTTCCATGTTTTCATGATGAGTTACTTAGTAGACTTCAAAATGAATCATTAACAAAATGAGAAACTTATCACATTGGCCTCTACAGCAATTAAAGAATAAAAGCTATTATCTAAAATATCAGGAAAAATTCTTAAAATCATAAGGAAAATAATGCCCGGTTCACAGAGTCAATGCAAGTAATTAAATACTTGAATAGAATAGCTAGGCAAATGGGAAGAGAGAATGGCCCCAGGTCCAGAGAAAATGAACAGAAATGGTTAGTAGTATGCAAGAGTTTCTATAATTAGCCTTTTATTACCCTGCCTTTATATTTTGCATAAAGGTGCCTTAGGGTTCACTAACCCAATAGTCCTTGTCACTGCTGTTACCATCTCAACCATGCTAATAACAAGAAATTTTTTAATGCGCTGCCTGGTATAAAAAAATTGTATAGAATAAATACCCAAAGTCACTCTGGTTTCTGGACAAAAAGAACATCCTTATTAAAGGATCTACCTCCACTTTTTCAAAAGATTTGTTTCTCTATGTTAATGCATTGGGAAATCATTTGACCTTTAGAACAATGAAAACAACAAAGCAGCAGAAATGAGTAAGTATAACTAAAACAAATATATAGCAGAGTGGTTATGAGTTTATGTTAGAAAGACCTTGATTAGAATCTTGGCTTTTGCACTTACCAGGTTTCTCTAAGGCTTATCAATAAAATAGAAATCCTAGCACATAGTTCACAGAATCGTTGTGAAAGTAATGTTCATGGAGCACCCAGCCCCAAATCTGCCCTAGAGTAAGTCTAAACATGTATTAATGCAGAGAATGAGTTTACAATACCCTGTGAAGTAGGATTTGCATTTCCATTTTACAAAAGAGACTGGAGGTCTGAGAGGGTCTGTGACTGGTCCAGGGTCACGGTGCTAGTAACTATGAGAACAGGAGTCAGACACGTCTACTATGGTAGGCTCATGGCTCCGATTCTTTGTTTTTCTACATTTTAGAAGATATTCTTTCCACAAGCTGGAATTTAATATAAATAATGTGCTTAACATGAGGCTTCAGAGTTAAATGAAAGAGCATACAGAAGAAAATGAAAGTAAATTCAGTCTATTGCAAACAACTCAGTATTATAAACCAGCAAATAATGACTTTTAGAACATAGAACCTACGCTAAACCATTAAAACTATCAAGATAATTCAGTGTGGAGAAGAGACAGTAAAGGGAAATATAATTTCAATAATCAAATTTACAGGAATGTAGTTTAAAATATTATGCACGCTTTCAGTTTGTAAAGATAGTTTAATGATTCCTAAAGAACTAAAACTTAAATGCAAGGAAAAATTAGAGTTATGAAATAGTTACTCTGCTGCCAGTGTTGAATGAGTATCTATAGGGGTGGGGGTCATCTTAGGGGGTAGATAAGAACTCTATTTTTCATTAAGAGACATCACATTATTTTTGCAAGTTCTGTGGCTATGGGGGGCTGCTAGGTTGTAAGAAATTGTCAAAGCTTGAATTTTTTTTTTGCACCATGAATATTTAAAAAATAAAATGTAACATATGAATTTTCATGTTTAATTATTAAAGTGCCCATGAGTTTACCAAAAAAGAAACCATTCACAGCAATTTGTCAGTTAACAAAATTATTATAACCAAATTGATTATCCTGTAATATTTTAACTCAGTATATAATTTCACATGTACTAAGTGACATATTACTTAACTTAAACAAAAAAGATTCGAAACTATGTATTCCCAAATTCTACTTTTAAGCTGATCACTGATTAAAGATATACCAATGGATAAAGGCAAGAAAAAAAATTTACTTATATTTATAGATAGTCACACACCATACTGACCAAATCAAACTAGCATTAAAAAAGTGCCCATCACCAACTAACAGCAAAATGAGATTCTAAAAACAATGTCTAAATTTCTCATAAACATGATTTCTCATAAACATATGGTGTGACTGTATTCACACCAGGGGGCGATCTTAACACTGAAATGATGGATGACATTTTACAACACATGGTGTTACAGCTGGCCAAATCAAAAGGTTTTTCTATGCATGTAGTACTTTCATCAAGTCCTCCTCTCCAAAATTTTTGCTAGCAATACATACATTCTCTTTTGCATTCAACTGTTTACCTTAAGACTACCCTTAGGTCTATCAAGTAAAACATTTTCTGCTGATATTAGGTATCTTATTTTGGAAACATTCCCTATTTAACCTGGCATATCTGTCTTACTCTTTCTGTTGTTGGGATAATTCTGAATAATAGAGTGCTTAAGAGTACATACAACTTTTTCAAATGGTCTCATTGTCAATTTTACTTTTTACAAAATTTCCTACGGGAACTTCAACTTTTTTTCTTTAATTAAAAAAAGGAGGGATTCTGGAAGTCATCCAACATTGAAATTTATAGTGAAATTCTAATCTGGTCAGTATGGGCCTTTTTCATATTTTCTCATTACCTGGTAAGAAATTCTGAGGTTCAAATGCTCTCTTCCAAAATTTCAAGATTTGGGTTCCTAAAAATATAATTAAAAAATTAGTGTGAGGATTTAAAAAAATAGAAAAAGGCAAAAAGTAAGTGTGGGTTAAATTACTCAGACATGCAGGTAAATAACAAATGATGTCTGCTTAATAAACTTAACACATAACAAAGTTGAAAGGGAAGAATCCCAAACATGTGAAACGAGGAGGACAGAGCTACAAGTTTTTCTACAGTGGTAGAGAATGAGTTTATAAACTTTTCTCACCCAATGTAGATGAGATCACTTTTTTCCTCTCAACTGCCCCCATGAGATACCCTCCACCTGTGCCTGAGCTCCAATAGGGATGGTTCTAGCCAAGGTTCACCCCTCTACTGTCTGTGCCCTAAATCAAGTTAACAAGCATATGAATGTCTCAAATCCTGCTGTTAGAAAAATACACTTTATAACAAGAATAATGGTATAATAAAGTAAAACTATACCTAGAGAAAATAATACATTTATTAACTATGTTAGACCAAAGCGTGCATGAATGATGGAAAGCCATATCTATCTAGAAACATAAGGATGTAGGTAAAAAGGAAGGTAAAAACACAGGATGAAAAGACACGCCACAGAGAAGAAAACTTCACAGAAAGAGTATGAAGCCTGCCCGGAAAAAAGTCCAGCCACTGTTAATATAATGAGAACAGTCTGTGCGACATCGATGTAACCTGGCAGCCAAGGAAGGTGGCCTAAAATGCACATGTGTGAACAATGATGACTTCACTGTACTAGTCAGTAAGGGTGGTAGATGCCACTGAATGAGCATGTGTACTGCGTGGCCGTCACATTCAAAACAACTGAGCGAGGAGAGTAACAAATCTGCATGAAATTTCGTGTTAAGCTTGAACATTCCTCCACAAAAACTATGAGGATGACTCATAAGGTCACAGGTATGGGTAACTGGCAGCTACATCATGACAATGTGATCACTCATCCGTCACGTTTGGTGCAGTTTTTTTGTGAAACATCAAATCATCCAGGTGAGTCAGCCCCACTACAGCCCAGATTTGGCACCCTGCAACTTCTGGCTTTTCCCAAAACTAAAAATCACCTTTGAAAAGAAAGAGATTTCAGACTGTAGACGAGATTCAAGAAAATATGATGGGGCAGCCGATGGCGGTCGGGAGAACTGTGTGAGGTCCCAAGGTGCCTACTTTGAAGAGACTGAGGTGTCATTATCCTATGTACAATGTTTCTTGTATCTTGTTCAATAAATGTCTATTTTTCATACCACATGATTGGATACTTCTGGACAGACCTCATACATTAGCAGAGCAGTCTAGTGACTGTCATTATATGTGTTACACCTGGGTCTTTAGAGTGAAACAAGTACTGAGAGGTTCATTAAAGCAAATGCAGCCTTGTTTGGTGAGAGGCAACATCTGATAGGAAGCAATTGGTATATGATGAAGAAAAGCTACGTAATTTTGATCAACAGCAAAATCAGAGAGCAGTGGTATTTGGTTTCCATGTGATTCATCCTGTTAGAAGAAGGCTCTGAGCCAGTTGCTAAAAACTGCAGATAGAGTGTACTCCCCATTAGGACCGGAATGACTGCCAGAGAGCTGCCAAGTGACCTATATTTTAAATCAGGTCCTAGTGCCACCTGAATGTAAAGATAGTAACCAAGAAATGGCAATTTTTTAAAAAGGTTTGATAAATTATATGTTGGGTATGAGAGAATAAAACAGTCAAGGATAACATAAAGTTTTGTGATCTGAGCAACTGAAAGGATAAGGTTGCCATTAAGCGGGACTGGGAAAATACGGAAAAAGCAGATTACTGGGGTAAATAATTGTATTGACTTCTGATATGTAAATTTGGAGATGTCCATTAGACACACCCAAGTAGAACATATAAACATTTCAGTGACTGTATTAGTGTGGAGTTTAAAGATGGAGATCAAGCTCTAAATATAAAAATCAAGCATTGTCCATTCATTGACAGTATTTAAATCCATGAGATAAAACAACTGAGTGCAGACAGAGAAGATATAGGGCAAAAGACTACTCCAGGACAGGTAGACTCTTTGGTGGCTCCATTATTCCTGCCTCCTGGTTGTCATATGCTTGTATGAATCACATTCCCTACTGTGTAGGCAGGACCTGTAACTGGTTTCTGACCAACAGACAGGATACATATGAAATACACTGTGTGATCACATTATTACACAAGGACTACAGCATCCATCTTGCTGGAGTTTTACCTTCACTAGCTGATTTCGGTGAAGCATGCATCTGTGTTAAGAACACACTTGGCAAAGAACTAAGGGCAGTCTGTGACTGGCATCTTGTAATGTCTCCAACCTCCAGCCAACAAGAAAACAAAGACCTCCATACAATAGCCACAAGAAAATAAATTCTGCCAACAACATGAGTTAAGCTTGAAAATAAACCCTTCTGCAGTCAAGCACTCAAATGATATCCCAAGCACCAGGTGACACCGTGACTGCCATCTTGCAGAAGACCCAGTTACGCTGTGCCCAGACTTTTAATCCAAAGAAACTCTGAAATAAAAAGTGTTGTTTGGAATCACTAAACTTGTGTTAACTTGTTATGTACCAACATAAAAGTAGAGCAAGCCCCAGGTTACTACAATATTTAGAGGAGATATGGAAGAGCCAGGAAAAAAAGACCAAGAAAGAAAGGCCAGTGACGTAAGAGAAAAACCACAAGGAACACATTCCTCTGAGAGGTTTATCTTCAGCTTGCTCAGAAAAATCTGAAAAAGATAATAAAGAGAAAAGGGAAAGTTGAGTCTGCTGGCTTACTAAAGGCTTACAGGTAACCTTGATTGAACAGGACGCGAGAAGCCAAGTAGGAACAACCCCATTTCAACCTTTGGGTCCTCAACTGTGCCCCTTCCTAGGACAAAGGGATAAAAGGCAGTGATTCTGTATGGAAATTGCTAGATGTTGGAAATCATTCAGTTCTTTCTGCTCTAGATGGTCATTCACTGATAATATCAGTCCTTGCACTGAAAGAATTAGAGTTGTTTTTTAGCAACAATGAATTTCCCTGAAGATTTTTTTGAGGCGGAGGGTTCCTATAATCTAGCCAGCTAACAGGAAATGACCTCTACAACAGAAGGGAGAAGCCAGGTCTAATCACCTTCACTCCAGCCTCCTTAGGAGGAGGAAGAGGTTCAGATGCACAGCTAAGTAAGTGGCGTACAACGCCGCCAGGCTCCTGGGACACCCAGTTAGTGCCAGAGTAGTGTTACTTTTACTACCTGTAAGATTTTGAAAGTTGGGGTTTCAAAACTGGCTAATAATAAAAGTCAACTCATTTTAATTACTAAACTTTTCATTGTTGTTAGACATGTTTATATTGGCATTTAATTCACTTTTTAATCAATACAACCAAATCTAATTAGCATGCATTATGTGCAAGGTTCTGAATTAACTAGGTATAACTCAGGGAAAGATGCTGCCCTGCTGCTTTTCATCTATAATTTGTATGCAAATAAAGCACTATGACACAATAAAAGACTATATTATGCCCTAATGTGATTAGTATTCAGCTTTTATCTAGAGTTATCTAGAGTGAGCATTCTCTTTTCCTAAAATGCTTCCAGATCATTTTTTTCCCATCCATTCAATGAAATTGTATTGAGCATTGAGTTACATAGAGGGGAAAATGGGATATAAAAAATGAACAAGTATTTAAAGTCCCCATTCTAGGAATCTATCCATTTTGTCCAGATTGCTCAATTTGTTGATATATAGCTTGTTCATAATATTTTCTTACAATCCTTTGTAATTATTTGGTGTCAGATGTTACTTCTCTTTCATTTATGATTTAATTTATTTGGGTCCTCTTTTTTTCTTGGTGAGTCCAGTTAAAAGTTTGTCAGCCTTGTTTTATGTTTACAAAGAAGCAGCTCTTGCTTACATTAATCTTTTTTACTGTGTTTTTAGAGTCTATTTGGTTTATTTCGGCTCTGATCTTTATTATTTCTTTACTTCTATTCACGTTGGGCTTTGTTGTCTTTTTCAAGTTCCTTTAAGTGTCAAGTTTGTTTATTCTAGATTTTTCTTGTTTCTTGAGATAGGCCTATGATCCCTTGAATTTCCCTCTTAAGACTGCTTTTGCTGTGTCTCACAGATTCTGGGTTGTTGTGCTCTCATTTTTATCTGTTTCAAGGTATCTTTTGACTTCTTCCTTGATCTCATTGTTAACCTATTCATTGTTTAGTAACATGTTACTTGGCATCCATGTCTTTCTGTTTTCTTTTTTTTTTTTTCTTGTGCTTGATTTCTAGTTTCATACCATTATGGTCAGAGAAGATGCTTGATATGATTGCAGTCTTGTTGAATTTATTGAGACTCGTTTTGTGTCCTAACATGTAGTCAATACAGATAATGCATTGTAGAATTATGCACCAGAAACCTGTGTAATTTGTTAACCAGTGTCAACCCAATAAATTAAATAAAAAAGAAAAAATATTTTCCTTTTAATGTTAGCCCAAAACTGAAAATGCAATCTTAAATTTAAAAATAACAATAAAGTTCCTGTTTTATAAGAATCATATTATCCAATATTCATCCTTTTCCTTTATGTCCTCAATATCCTTTACGTCTGTATGTGAATATATACAATTGACCTCTGAACAACATAGGGGTGAGGACTAAGAATACCCAAACAGTTGAAGAGCTGAGTATAAACTTTGACTCCCAAAAACAGTTAACTACAGTTGACTCAACCTCAGTGGCTGCAAGGGATTGGTTCTGGGACTCGCTGTGGTTACATAAATTTGCAGATATATTCAAGTCCCTTATATAATACAATGTAGAACAGTACATACAGGCTGCCCTTCACATGTGTGGATTTTGTTTTAGATGAGCGGTTAGTTGAATCTAACCCTCAGATACAGAGAGTCAACAGTTTTTATTTTAAAAATCTACATATAAGTTGACCCATGCAGTCCAAACTTGTGTTGTCCAAGGCTCAGTTGTGTGGGTATGTGCGTATATTCTGCTTAACCTAGCAATACTGCTCTGCCCCTTGAACCATCAATCAGCTTTTCCCCAGTTTTGCTCCATCAAAATGCTAAAAGATAAAATAAATTGCTCCTATATTTCAGTTCATTCTGTTTAGCATTCTTAATTATTCTCAGTAAAGTCCTTGGCATTGTGAGGCAAAGGAAAGTATAAGACTTAATCACGGCATGGAGAAATTTTCAACTTATGTTATTATTAACAGCTTTTCTATTAATCTTTTTCCTGCCGATCCTCACTTGAATATAAGCTCCTCCATAAAAGAGATTCCTATTAGCTTTTCACTGATACACCTTTTAGCACATAGTAAGTGCTCAATATGCATTATTTGACTGATTAGCCACTTCCAAAATAATCGGAGTAGCTTACATAAAATTAAAATACAGCTGTTCTTTGAATAGCATTTTATTCAACATTTTGTTATATAATGTTGGCGAGAAAAAAATAGATTCCAGGCTGGAACCACTGTCTGTGTGGAGTTTGCATGTTCTTCCCATGTCTGATGTGGGGTTTCCCTTAGTACTCCACGTTTCTCCCACACCAAAAGAGGCAGGTACACAGTAGAATTAGCATATTTAAGTTGTTCTGTGATGAGTATGTGTGTGTGAGTGCACCCTGTGATGAAAAGGCATCCTGTCCAGAGTAGGTTCCACCTGGCTCAGTGGATCAGTTGATTGGAGTCACATCCCACACACTAAAAGGCTGCACATTTGATTCCTGGTCAGGGTACATAACTAGGTTGTGGGTTCGATCTTCAGTTGTGGCACGTACAACAGGCAACCGATTTATGTTTCTCATTCACAACAATGTTTTTCTCTCTCTCTCTCTCTCTCTCAAATCAATGAACATATCCTTGAGATTTTTTATTAAAAGCCTTGGCCATTGTGGCTCAGTTGATTTGAGCACTGTCCCATAACCTAAAGGCTGCAGGTTAGATTCCCAACCAGACCACATATCTAGGTTGCGGGTTCCATCTCCACTCAGGGAATGCATGCAGCAACCAATCTATGTTTCTCTCACATCAATGCTTCTCTCTCTCCCTACCTCTCTAAGATGTCCTCAGGTGCAGATTAAAAAAAGTCAGTGTCCTCCTGGTGCCCTAAGCTGCAGGGATAGTCTCTGGCCACCCATGAATAAATGGGTTGGAAAATATTTATCTTACTTGTTTTTATTAATCTTTCTTAAATGTATATATACCTCACATTTATAGTACTTTGTTCATGAGTCTGTTAATGAATCTGTAACAGGGTGCAGACGAGAAGCCCCAAATAGGGGTTTGTAATAGGGTCCAGAAGAGCTTGGAGATAATTGGCTCCACACCACAGGGCCACACCTGCCCAGAATGCGGGCAGCTGTGGCCAATTGTGAGAGGAGCCGGAAGCTGGGATTTAAATGGAGGCACAGCAGCCATTGGGTGTCTCTCTTTTTGGGACCACGCATCTGTTTAGGACCACACAGCTTTGGTGTCTTGGTTGGGACCATGAGGCTTGGGTGAGAGTCAGGACCACGAGGCTTTGGAAGTACTCCCTTTTGCCACGTGGAGGGTGCTGGGAGGACTGTGTGCATTTGTGGGGAACTTTAGTTTGTGTTATTTCAAATGAATAATAAATTCCTTTCCTTTTCACTGATCTCTGGAGTTGTGAGAGAAGTCTTTCCTCTGGCAGCGGACATAACGAACCTGGGGGGTTCCTTTCGGGTAATAGTATATTGCCTCAGCCACCCTTGGCCCCCCCCTTTTGTACTGTAACATATCAACAGTATCTACTAAATAGATGCCTTTAAACAGAAACACACATTAAACAGGTCTACATATGTATTGATTGGTTGATGAAAATATTGTGAATAGAGGCTCAAAGGAAGCCAACCCTGTTTTCCCAAGTGGTAATGCTTTGCTTTCTCTAGCTCATTAATGGTGATGACTTCATAGATCACAATTATTTTGAATAACAAAAACAGACTATATTCTTGATATTTATATATATTAAAACAATGATTTTATATTGATACCTCTGATTCTAATCCAATGCCATAGGACTCACTTTTCTTTACTTATACTTCTTTCCGCAACTAGGACAAGCCCATATCTCATTACCTAAAATATATTTATTTACTTGTTGAAATATAGCATATACATAAAAATTCTAGTATACATAATGTGTGTATAAAACATATGCTGTGCTAACCCAACCCTGTTAGAAACACTTTCACTAACTACATTTATGTACAACATTTTATCTTCATCCATAAAGCATCCAATTAAGTTTCTGTTTCTCACAGTAATTTCAGCTGGTTATTATTATCCCTACTTTATTTAGTGTGGTTACATTATTCATTTATAATACAGTTTTATTTTTTAAACTTTGTATTGTATTATTGATTTCCCCATTTCCTTAGCTGTTTTAATTGTACAATTGTTTATCTGGGGGATATAGAAAACATTACTATAATTCCAAAGTCAGAGTTATACAAAAAGGTATACAAGTGTTATTAATGATATGTTTTATTTCAATTGATTCTGTGTTATTTACAAATTGTGAATTTAAATGTTTTCCATTTCAATTCTAGAACAAGTATGTTACATGCAGTATGTAATTACAGGTTTTCGTATAAATGGAATAAGAAAACTGAAAAATAAAATAATCAAATGCTTTATTTGTAGGTAATTCAAGTGAACTTTCCTTCTTTAAAACTATTTTAATCACATAAATCACAAAACAGCAAGCTATGCTGAGTAGAATGTAGAGTGATTCTTTTTAAATTTAGACCACTAATTAAAATGTTAGTTCCTATTAATAATTTGGGAGAAATATAGCACAATCTATACTAATATAGGCACCAACAGGTATCAACATACAGCTTTTTAAGTTTTTCACATTTACTTTAAGATAACTAGATACCTAAAACATTTCAGATTTTTAAATTATAATTGACCTAATAGGTTGACTTTTTATGATAAAAATTGATTTTTATAAAAGATGTTTGGATGGAAGGAGAAAAAACTATGTTAGTGGTGTGTCACCTGAAGTTTAATCTTGGTTCTTCTTAATTATCAACTGTCAGAGAAATATGTACAAATTAAAACCACAATGAGATATTATCACACCTGTCAGAATGGCTATCATCAACAAATCCACAAACAACAAGTGCTTGCAAGGATGTGGAGAAAGGGGAACTCTTTTGCACTGTTGGTGGGAATACAGATTGGTGCAGCCACTGTGGAAAGCAGTATAGAGATACCTCAAAAATAAAAACGGATCTGCCTTTTGACCCAGGAATCCCACTTCTGGGAATATATCTGAAGGTACCCAAACCACTAATTCAAAAGAACATAAGCACCCCTATGTTCATTGCAGCATTGTTTATAATCACCAAGATGTGGAAGCAGCCCAAGTGTGCATCAATAGACGAGTGAATAAAACAACTATGGGATATTTATACAATGGAATACTACTCAGGTATAAAAAAGAAGAAAAATTTCCCCTTGGCAACAGTATGGATGGACGTGGAGAACATTATGCTAAGTGAAATAAGCCAAGTAAAGACAAATACCAAATGATTTCATTCATTTGGAAGCAAATGAACAAACTGCACTAAACAAGCAAAACTACCTATTTTCTAGATAGAAAGCAGGATGACAGCTAAGGCAGGTGGGAGATTGGTGGTGGAGGGACTGAGAAAAGGACTCATGAGCATGGAAACAGTGTGATGATTATGGGGAGGCCGGGGTATAAGGGGACTGAATGGTAATGGAAAAATATATAATAAAAGACCTATCAGTTTAGTTTTTCTTTCACACAATTGTATCTGTAATATTTTAAAAGTATTACTAAATTTTGTAAAACCTCTGCAATAAAATAATACAGAATATTTCTCTTCATAGTATATACAAAAAAATATCTTAGTACAGATTCTATGAAAGTTCTAACAGTACACAGTAGTCAAGATACCTGGCAGATTTGATAATATGAATAGGTAAATTCTACACTTGCTGTATCCAAGATAATGGCCATGAGCCATAAGTGGCTATTTAAATTTAAATTAGTTAAAATAAAATAACTTCATTTAATGAGGCAGACATTTCCATCATCACAGAAAGTTCTATTGCACAGTGCTATTCTACACTGTGAATTCCATGAGGCTAGTGGCTATTTTTCCTGTGCTAGCATAGTGCCTTAACAAACAGTAGTCACTCCAAACATATCCGTGAAAGGAACAAATGTAAGTTAGTATCAGGAACAAAATCTGTCAATAAATAACAACAGATATTTATAAAATTTTATAAGACATTGTAAATAACTTGTATATTCAATAACATGCAGTCATCAAAATAATAATATTCTTATGGTGGAATATTATAAAGCCACTTAAGAAGTATAGAGAAAAATTAATGACTCAGAGAGACAGTCATGTTCTATAGCTAAGTGAAATAAGCCATAGTAATATTTTAATAAGAAATAATTATGAAACTATACACACCAAGAGTTAGAGTAAAATCTAGTCATTTGATTATATTTTTTCATTTTATCAATTTGCTGTTTTTAAAGCTTTTATATCATTGTTTTATTTTTCTCATAAGAAAATGAAAGAAAAATGTGTGTTGTTTGCTTTTTAAAGCTCATACATGTAACTTATAAAGCCTACATGTAGGGTTGATTCCTAAAGAAATTAAGAAATATTACTTAGCAAAAGTAATTATATGTTTTACTTCATTATTAAAAAATCAAAGTTTTCTCTATACGAATGTTCAATACTTATTCCTAATTAAAATAAATAAAGAATAGTGTGACAGGAGAATAACAAAATATGCTAATCATCACAGAAGAAAACAAAACAAAGGCATTAAAACAGGCTTTTGAACAATATTAAACATATGGCAAATTAGTCATGTATATTGTGCTACTTTGATTTATGTGCTACTTTGATAATTCTCAGCACAAAGTAGCTGAAAATTACCTAGGCAATCTGATCCTAAATCTGTTGAACTTGTATCATATAGAGACAACAGAAAGTTTAGACAGTTAAATACATGGACCCAGAGAAATAGATAATTATCTATATTTACAATGGATTTCTCTAGGTATTGGGGTAACAATACTTTGGTTCATACTTTTATATAGTTTTGAAAAATTCACAGTTATGTTTGGTTTATCAGAGAATATAAAACATTATACCAAAAATAGCCCCAATATATGAATTATCTGCTTCTTCCAATTTTCTACAGATCACTGTGGAATGAAAGGGCCAGGCAGCGTATGTGACTACAGGATGAGGACTAGCCAGGACTGCTTTCCAAAGGCCTTGCCTAACACCACCTGGCTCAAACACGCTTCTCTCCACACGCTCGCCTGGGCTCCACTGCCTTTCACTGCTCAAGGTCACCTTACATGGACTCGCTGTTTGCCGTGTTGTTTGTGTTCTTTTCAATCACAAAGTCCAATTTCCATTCTTTTTGCCTCCTGCCAATAGTGTTAAAAATGTTGAACAGAAAATTCTTCCTTGAAAAGAAAGAAAGTGCATTTTTTCATACTAGCAGACACCCTTTAAGTAGAAAGGGCAAAATTAATAGTTGAAGACCTAAGTACTGTTATGGAAAAGAGATATTTTGGAAAACTGAGAAATGTCTTGAGGCAAAGTTACTATGAGAATATTTTTTTACTCATCCAAAGTCATCATAGCTGAAGTGTGTGTTTGTTTATTTTTTTATTTGTTTTAAAGAGGCAAGAATCAGTAAGGGGTACATTCAATGGAAGCAAATCATAACTATAGTAACTTCAGAATTTCACAAATAAGGTGAAATGATGAAGAAGAATAGAAATACTTCGAACAATGGAGATACAGTTTGCTATAACTGTGTAATCATTAAACTTCCAGCAATCAGAGGTAGAGTGACTAAAAACGTTGTCAGCATCATACCAGTTCTTACACATGGGCATGGCAAACGTAGAACAGAGTACAAAAGACAAGCACATGATGATAAAGCTGGCAGCCAAGAGGTTAAGGACACAGAAGCAGAAATAAAACCTCACCATCACCAGCTATCTTGCCCTCAAGAAGTTACTTAAGCATTATAGACCTCAGATTCCCCCACTATACAGGGAGGATAATTACAATACTCACCCCATACAGCTTTAGGGGGAATAAACTTATCCCACATACTAAGTTTAATAAGTACAGGTTGATTTGGATTGTAAGGTGGAGAACATTATTTCAGTGGAATCCATTTTATTTTGTTTACAAACACCACAAAAACTGAATTTCTATTTAAAATTTAAATATTAATTTGGAGTCACAAATGCTAAGTTCTAACTGAAGTTCTACCTTGAGGTAAAACTGTAGGCACACCATTCTCTTTTCTAAGCCTGAGTGGTATACTGGGTAAGTTTTACATGTGCTCTTGCTGCCTTCAAATTCCTATGATCTATACAGCTGGGAGAAAAAACACGTTTTAATCCTGCTGCTTACAAAATATTTTCACAGCAGGAACTGAAATAGTGGAGCTTTTCAACATATTTATGTAACAGCTAAATTAAACAAAGGGAGAATACAGTGTCCCAGTGGGAGAGCTACAGAAGTAAAAACTGATCAAAACAAAGAGTTCTCAGAATGTATGCAGTACTGCAGTTTCTGTGAACAGAAGAAAGGCCCTGAAAAACCAGTCCTGGAGTTGGAAAAAGCACAAGGAATAAGAAAGAATAAGAGAAGTTGCTTTCCCCCTGATTTTTCTCTTCATTTTTCCTCCTCTATAGTCTCATTGAGATATGGAAGAAATACTAATAGAACATAAAGTGAATTCCACTGATACAGATACACCTTTTCACCTCATATTCTAATTTACTACTATTTATTAACTTAGAATGTGGTGTAATTATTAGTAGCTAATGAGGATATTCATAAAATTTTTAAAAATCATATGTCTGCCCTCAAGGAGTCTCTTTATCTGAGGTCTGTCCAGCAAAAGTACAGCCATTGTTAATATAACGAGAATGGTTTGTACAACATCAATGTAACCTGGCAGCTGAGGATAGTGAATTGGAATGCACATGCATGAACAATGATGACTTCACTGTACAAGTCAGTGGGGGCTGTAGACACTGTTGAGTGACCATGTGTACTGTGTGGCTGTTGCAATCAAAATGAGCGAACAGAGCAATAATTCTTCACCAAATTTTGTGTTAAGCCTGAAGATTCCTCCACAGAAACTATTTGAATGATTCAGAAGCCTACAGTTATGGGCAACTGGTGACTGGCAACTTCATTATGACAATACACCCATTCGTGAGTCATGTCTCGTACAGAGGTTTTTGGTGAAACATCAAATCACCCAGGTGACTCAGCCCCCACACAGTCCAGATTTGGCACCTTGCAAAGTCAGGCTTTTCCACAAACTAAAATCACCTTTGAAAGGGAAGAAATCATCAGACCCTTGATAAAATTCAAGCTGACAGCAACTGGGAGAACTGTGTGAGGTCCCAACGTGCCTACTGTGAAAGGGACTGAGACATCATTGTCCTGTGAACAATGTTTCTTGTATCTTATATCTTCTTCAAAAAATGTCTCTATTTTTCATAGTACACGACAAGACACTTTCAGGACAGACCATATACACACATATATATATATATATTATATATTTTTGTATATATTCTATCTAGAGAATATAAACATATATAGAGATTATATATAAAATGAAATACACGAGATTTATATAATCATAGAATAAGGTACACACAGTTAAAAAATTAAAAGTAGAAAGTATTCAAATACAAAAATACATTTTTTAAACTCCAGGATCATAAATTCATATAGTTAGCAGGTCCAAAAAAGGCCAAGAAAATAAATGCAACAGGCAAGTTAGATACTGTGCCAAAGTGAAGTATGATTCTCAGAAAAGCTGCCTACTCAGCGCCCATGATTGTTCTTTATTTGGGAACAGGAGTCCAGGGTTCTTGGATGTTCTGATTTTTTAAACAGAAACCAGAATCTAGATATTTACGTGAAATTTCATTTTTTGAGGGTTGGAAACTATTTAAAACATCGTGTAAATCAAACAGGTACACCACTGGGGTGTATACGTCTATGAACTGTTAGTTTACAACCTTTGGTTTATTAAGTGTTGTAGCAAAATATTTGTTGGCACTTTAAGATACATCAGATGTTTAACATGCTATAACATTCTTTTCTCATAAAAACTCCAATTTTGACAATTTTATGGGAAATTTGAGGATCAGGGAAGCTAAATAATGTGTACACAGCCACATAACAAGATTTGGTTTCAAACCAGGTTTATCCAACTCCAATGCCCACATCCTTTCTCATATAAACACCATTTTTATCAAAGAAGGGTGTGTGAAAAGAGAACTTTATGTTAGACCTGAGAGGTTAGGTAAGATCTAGGCAACCAAAGAGGTGATATAAAATGATTTTAGTTAGAAACAATATGTGAAGTCCAAAAGGAAGGAATGAGCATGATATTTTTAGAGAATAGCTTGGAAACTGGCCTGGTCACAGTAGACATTTCATATCAGGCAAACCAGGGAAAATGGATTATATAAAAAATATAAATAATACTTAATTTAGCCTTCACCACAAAACAGAACAGTGAAAGCTAGTAACCTTAAAGAAATTGCTTTTTTTTTATTACACACTAATCTCCAATGTCAAACAATGATCAGCAACAACCGTTTTCCTAACAGAAATTTATTTTGATAATAATTAATGATGAAAATCATGTGGACACATGAGAAAATTTAATGCACTGGCCTCCTATTCAGACATCCAAACATAATCCCAAAATACAGTTATCCACTATTTCAAACAAAAATTAGTGTCCTTTCTAGATAAATTATCCGTAATTACATTATTCATTTCACCTAAAGATTACTCAGTTTCCATATAAAATATCTTACTCCAGCATCCCAAAGAACATTATCATATTATCTACTCCACAAAGGAGTTAAAAGGGTGTCTTGATCACTGTAAAAAAACTAATCCACATTCCTAAATAATGTTTAGTTTCAAACCACAAAAAAGACAACTGATTCCTTTAAAAATCCAAACTGTATTATTTCCATTAAAACAGCCTTCCTTTGTGGGAAATTTAGAAGTGATATCAAACATGAGTAAGGTTATTTATCTTGAACTAGCCTTGGAGAGATGGGTCCGTTGTTAGAACCTCTGATATTTATTTTCTGCAAAAGGAACTGGAAAGCTGGCTGTATTAAATGTAAAGTATCTTAATATTTTAAATTTTAGTTCAGTTTTAAAATTAACTTATAAACCAAAACCTAATAATAACCATCTGCACATCCTCCCTCCCAACCTATAATCCGTAACATCTGGGTCAAGATCGCAGCAGTGAGCAAAACACAAGACCTCCCCACAAAGACACAAAATCCAGTGAAAGACAGAGAGATTATTAGGCAATTAAAATTGAAATACTGAAAGATGACTTGAGAACAAGAGCTTGGTAGGATCACCTTCTCAGATCTAAGGAAGCAGGAAGGCTGAACTATACACTGAGACCTAAAGAAAATGTAGGAATCAGCTAGGTTTAGCGTAGAGTTGGGTAGAATTGTAGCAGTGTTCACACAGAACAAATGGCCTTTATGTGGGTGGGAAGGAAAGAGAATGCTAATTACATTTGGGACATAGAAATGTCACTCGTTCATTATCTTTACCATACCTCTCTCCCCTTGACCCCAATTTCCCAACAAAGTGATGAACTATAGCAGTGTCACAGTCACTGTTAGCTAATTATTGATAAGGAAAAAGAGCAAAGGAAACTAGACATTGAGCTTAATAAACTGGGGAGCATGAGCCTGCTCGCCTCACCAGGAAGCTACAGTTTTACACCCCAGGAGACCACGGCATTGCTCTGCCAAGGGGATTAACACTCCTCCCTCCCACCTCCTGTACCGGAGTGTTGGGGAGCACAGGGATAAGTGCTGGACCACTGACCTGCCAGTCTAACTAGCTGCTGTGGACCTATCAAGCCTGTGAAAACTGAGGAAGTAGACTGGTGCTTTTGAAAAAGCACCTGGTCCATTCCAAGCCCAAGCTAAAATAATCCCAGAAGAGCAGAAAAACTGTTTCTTGCCCAGTGACCGTCACTTGCACAGTTCCCTCCACAGTTGCCTGGCCCTATCAGCCGCACGGCCATGGGAGGGAGCCTGAACACTGCAGCACAGTAACAGTATGCAAATGGAAACATAATAAGCTCGTCAGATTCTGTGCCGGCCCATAATATGGAGCAGAGACTCTGGGCAGAGGCCTTCATTCTGGCCCTACTGAAAACAAGACTGGACCATTTCCATAGCCAGACAGACGCAGATGGGACATTGGCAAGTCAGGAGGGGAACCCCCTTAACTTCACATGGTCAATAAAGTTTACCACAAAACCCCATCCTCCCATGTGGGTCTCAAGAAATTTCTTTCCTTGCAACCCCAGAACTCTGCTTCCTTTTATAACAGTAACATCACTTATATTTTAAGATATTTTAATATACTAACTCAAGCAGCATGTGGGTTTCAAGCATTTTTATTCATGAAAAGATTACCTCTATATTAAATACATTTTAAACATTACAGAGGAAGAAAAATATAGAGATTTTTCTAAAACTTTAAAATACTGCATCTTAAAGTTAAACTTGACCTAATTATTTGGTTAATGCAAGCTGGCACACCTCAGAAAAATTAGACTATTCTGGGGACAGGAGACTTTTTCAAACAATACAGTTCTGCTTCCCCAATTCCTGAAGACAGGGTGAGTGAGTGAGTGTGTGTGTGTGTGTGTGTGTGCACGCACACATGCACACGTGCACACAGAGACATCTGTATGTTTGTCTGGGTGCCAGGGGTTATAAGAACTAATAATCAGGGCCTTAGCCTTTAACAACTGACACAGAAATGTCCTGCTCTGCATACATACCAGGAAGGAAAAGGCTGGAAATCAAGGTAACTAGTCGAAACAGTAACTAACGTACAGAACAGGACTGACCCACTTTTATAAAGCCATTTCATAAACATCATTGAGTTTCCTTATCACAACTTTGAGAGATGAATGCTGCTCAGAGTGTTTGTGTGATATTCCTCTATTATTCAACCAGTATTCAATCTCAAATTTAGATCTGCTGACTTAAGGTAGAAAAAATGTTCTTTCAGGGATAGTGGTGCATTTTCCCTAATGTAAGTACACGGATGAGTGTTATGAGGAATAACACAACATTCAATGAAAGGGTTCCCTAAGAGAGTCAAGGTTGCTGAAAGCATTTGTCTCTTACCAGAAATATAGTCACTGCCTGCCAGTGAGGTGTCTTCGGCATAACACCCAGCCCCAGCCCCACCCAGCTTCCTCCTTTCTCTTCCTGCCCTCATCACAGTACAGCCTTCCCACTTCTCCCAATCCCTACTCAGCTGCTCCTTCTACTCCTTCCTTTTCAACTCTTAGGTTCCTATCTGAGAGGAACACAGATTTTAGAAGTCAGAGATCTATGTTCAAATTATGAATCTGACATTTTAGAAGCTCTGTGATCATGCAGAAGGTTTCTTCCTTTGGAAAAAATATCGGGTGAAGGAAATGAGTAAAGAACTCTTCATTAAATACGATCATCTAAGAGGTCTGATAGTTATGATATTTTATTTGTGAACTGATATTTTTGTAGCCTCGATTCCCTTATCTGGCTTTCAGGCATAGATATTCTTGTTTGTGTGTTTGTTTGTTTTCTATCTCAGGAAGGTAATTCTTCATAAATTATATCAATAGAGCATGGCATAGGGTTCAGGAAATGACCTCAGATAACAGTGTCAGAGCCTGAGTCCATGTTTTCATCTTTTCCACTCCGTGTTTAAAGTGGGATAGCAATGCTGCCTACCTCATACGACTTTGGTGGTAACTTAATTAAATATGAATTAATTAAAGTAGAAACTTAGCTGCCCTGGCTGGCATAGCTCAGTGGATTGAGCGTGGCAGTGAACCAAAGCATCGCAGGTTCGATTCCCAGTCAGGGCACATGCCAGGGTTGCAGGCCACGGCCCCCAGCAACCGCACATTGATGTTTCTCTCTCTCTCTTTCTCCCTCCTTTCTCTCTCTAAAAATAAATAAATAAAATCTGAAAAAAAAAGAATAATAAAGTAGAAACTTAGAATATGGTAGGAGTTCAATAAATTTTGCTATTATTTGTTAGTAGAAGTATTATCATTTCCTTCATTATTTAAGCCACAGCCAATTCTGCTGCTCAAAGTATCAGGGTACTAAAATTGATGTTTAGTGGGTAAATGCACTGAAATATTAAGGACAATAAAGAGGAAAATATATTTGTCTGAGATTAAAATCCACTCTGTATTCCAAACCAAATTTAAGCAAGGCTTTTCTTAATCTGTGAACTTCAGCTTTCCCATCTTGTTTTTTTAATTGAATGTATTGAGGTGACATTGGTCCACAAAAGCAGCTCAGATTTCTATGAAAACTGAAGTCAATCTATAAATGATAGCATGTAACCAAAATCCAAGATTCAATTCTATGTTTTAGAGGTAAGTGAGCAACACAGCTTGGAGGGAGAAAAATGTCAGAATTTTCTTAAATCTGTGATACTTTTAAGATTCATAAAATATACTAAAGGCAAGGCTCAGATATTTTTAGTTACAGTGAAGGCACAAGAAGATCCCAAAGGAATGAAGTGGTGAGTACAATTTCACCCCTGAAATTGTCGCTGGCAATGTATTTTTTCAGGTGCAACATCTAATGTGCAAAACTAAAAAACAGTAAGCTGAAACCTATCTGGTCTTCATTTTATATTCCATTTCTGTAACTACCAAAGAATATATAGCCAATCATATTGATTCTATTTTGTATGGTTTTTTTGTTCCAAGAGCAAAATGTATCTCAGCTATATTAATCATATTTCAAAATAAAGTTTATGTGTTCACATGTAGGTTTTATATAGTCCCTGATGCATTCTGAAAGCACAGAGTATTTTTTTTTGTCTATGTACATCTATATATGATGGTTTAAAAATACCAGGAAAATAAATTGGCCAATTGCCTGTAAATCTTGCAAATGTTTTCTGGAAATTTCTCTCAACATTGATATTTGTGTGCATCTTCTAAGGCTGACACAGAAAGTTCTATACTTTTCTTCTGTTATTTGTTTGTTTATACACAGAAAAAACCATACCATTGACCAAAGCACTCCCTATCTGATATATATCTGTGGTTACCAGCTGGTCTGAGCATTCTCTGAAAATTACAGGCTGATTCCTGCTTCCCAATACCTCTTATGAAAAATACTTCAAATCTCTCCTTTGCTTCCGGGACTATGGCAGGGAACCAAGACTGCATAACATCTAGAACCTGCCTATTGGTAACTACTGCACTGCATATAGAGACATCTGCCAAAAACGTGTGTTCCTAAGCATTCATTACTAATTCTTCTTTGTAATTTTTCCCTTTGTTTTGCTTTTTTATTGGGCATTTTATAAATTTTCAGGAGATGTCAGGAAACAAAATAATTACAGAAGAAGGAAATTAAAGAAAGACATTTTTAAATTCAAAGGCAAATACAAAATATTAGATTCTATGATGTTTCTTCTGGAGAATGCATTGCCCACTCATTTTGCCAATTTTCTGGAGCTGTTTTTAACCTTCCACCTTTCTGTTGTCTCACCTTATTCTCAGCTGTCCCAGGAAAGAGCTCTGACTTGCTCTATCTTTTTAATCCTCAATATTCTAGCTTAATTCTAGGCCCCAAACACAGGTCATTTTTAACTGCCTACATCACACCACCTTCCACCCACAGTCCAAATATCCTCTAGATTAAATTTCCTAAAACGCCACTTTCATCATGTCACAGTGCTGCTCAAGGTATTTCTGTTGTTCTGGTGACTATGAAAAAAGTCCACATGTCTTACTCTGATGGGCTCCCAGGCCCAGGAAATATTGTCCCATTTTAGTTACCAATCTAACCTCCTATAGCAAGCATACTATTTATATCAGAATGAGTTCCTTTGCATCCCCCACGCACTACCGCTTATTCTGCCTCAGTGCTTTCCCTGACATTCACCCTCTCTTTCTCCCCCGTCGCTTCAGCTGACCAAATCCTATCTATCCTCCAGGGCCAACTGAAGTGCCATGAATCCTATAAAAATTTTCAACTGCTCCAGCCCACAAGTCATAGTATTCCCTGAAATCCTACTATACTTACCATCTGACTATGTAATGCCGTGAAGTTTATATGCTATACTACATTGTTCCTCCTTTGGAACAAATGCAAGTCCAAGTAGAATCATAAGCTGCTTGGTGTCATGGAATATATTCCCCATAGTACTTTTCTTTCTTACTACCTCCTGTGTTTTTGTTTTTGTTTTTGTTTTCATTGCTGGAAACACACTAGTTATACAGGGACACAAAGTGGACTTAATATGATAATCTTTTGAAAAGGGAGTTTACAAAATACAATTCTACTAATTGTACTAAAGATAAATTAATGCCTAAAGATAAATTAATAAGTGTCTAAGAGATACTAATAGGGCAAATCTATGTGCTACAAAAAAGGTTAAGTAGAGATCAAATTTTTATAAACAAAATAATAGGTTAAATACACAGACTGGTAATACTGAAATAATCTTTTGGTTACTCTATAAAGAGAAGACCACTTGACTTTCATAGTTTCAAACACAATTTTCTGTCCTGTTCTCTTAAGAAAGCTTTTTTTATTTTCTAAAATAGGAATTGAAAAAACAAACAGGTAGAAGACAGCAAAACAGTCATGTCTGCCAGCTGTGAGAGGGTTACCCACAGTAATTCAGAAAGTACATGAGAGCCCAGGTGAAGTGAGGAGGGTGCCCACAGAGGGAGTCTTCTTATGATGGAGTGTCAAAGTCTGAACTCAGTGAAGAGGGCATCAACGTGAAGGAGAGAAATGGAGTGAGCTCTGAGTTGAGAAAGTATCCAAACAAGAGAGAGGAGGCAAAGACTAACATAGGTATTTAGAACCAAGTAGTCATCCCTAAGGAAAGGGGGTCTGACATGAGATGTCAGTACTTAAGCAAGGTGCAGGAGGCGTCCATTCATGGGTGTGGCCTAGTGGGAGGTGTCAAGAGCTCCAGGGTGAGAATGATCTTGCATGCAGTCTGGTCAATCAGGGAGAATCAAGAGTTTAAATGGAGCAAGTAGGACACATGTAAGGGAGAGCAGCCTAGCACTGGATGTCAAAGTCTGAGCAGGGTGAGAAGGTCGTCTTGGAGAGTGATTCAAATAGGGTGTAAGTGGAATGGAGAGGACATCCACACATGGCGCAGCAGAGTTGGAACAGGGTGAGAAGTGCACCCATGTGGCGGATGAGTTAAGAGAGAAGATGCGACACTGGTGCATTAAAGATAACATACAGGGTCCCGCAGAAGGCAGGCCTGTTAGAGTGTGGTTGGTAGAGGAATAATATGAGTTTAACAATTTACTTCTAATTTGAACACTTCACCTAAAATATCCTATAGTGTGCCTGAGTGCGATATTGTTATGTTATAGAATTATATGCTTATGATTTTGCAATAAAAGATTTTATAATGAAAAAGGGGCACTATTTGTGCCAGGCCCTGTATATCCCAGGAGAAACCAGGAAAACCCAGAGGACATTCTCCTAAGTGATATAAGCCAGACACAGACACCGAAACACTGTTGTGCATGATCTCACTGACATACGGAATCTAAAAAGTGTGAAATCCACAGAGATGCACAGTAGAAAACTGGTTGCCAGACCTGGAGCCACAGGGAAGATGGGGAGGTGCTGGTCACAGGACAGAGACTCTTAGTTGTCAGGTAAGTTCTGGGGACCTACTGTATAAAATGGTGACAATACTTAATAATATATTTCACACTTGAAATTTACTATGAGAGTAGATCTTAAGTTTCACCACAAAAAAAAAAAAAAAAGAGGAAAAAATGTTAACGGCAAGGCATGGATATTTTCATTAGCTTAACTGTGGTACTCATTTCACAACACACATGTATAAAATATCGTATTGTACAATTTAAATATACACATTTTTTAAAATTTTTCAATCATACTTCAGTAAAGGTGGGGAAAATGTAAAGGATACTACAAAGTAAAGAAGTACTCAAATAATGGAATATACCCAAAGAACAGAGAAGCCAGCTTAAGTGGGGTACTGCTGTCAAATCAGGGACAATTAGAGCACAAAAATACCACTAAAAGCCTTTAGCTTACATAGATCAAAATTAGCAAATTAAGAAACAGATTTCTGAGGAACAGGATATTTACATAGTTCCAAAGTACTCTGCCACAAAATATTTATTATTTCCCACAGGGAAAGTATTACTTTACAAGTGAAGAAATCTAGCAGACACCACCTTAATCAAATAATCAAAGTCAACAGCATTAGTAATAAAACAAATTGAAATCATGCAATGCCTGACAAAATGCAATGAAAAGAACAAAGCATTCTTTCTGTGGTTTCCTGACAAAGATGGCTCATCTGAGTGTAGTCATGAGAAAACATCGTATGAATTCCTACTGAGGGAACACTGTGCAAAGTAATTGGCCTGCAATCTTCAAACACGTCAAGGTCATAAAGGTGAAAGAAAAAATTGTGGGAATGTTCCAGACTGAATATATATAAAAAAAGACAAAACAACAAAATGTGGTATGTAATTTTGAACTGAATTTTTTCTTACCAAGAATGCATTTGGGAAAAATGACAAAACAAAATTTGAGACTTCTTAAGATGTATCAAAGTTGATTTTTTTGGTTTTGATGGTGGCATTGTGATTATGTAAGAGAATGTCCTTATTTACAGGGTTTAAACACTAAAGTATTTAGGGATAATAGGGAATCAAATCAGTAACTTACAAATGGTTCAAGGAGAAAATCATTATTTGTACCAAGCTTCCAATTTTTCTGTAAGTTTGGTGTTCTGTAAGAAAATTATTAACAATTGATACTTTGAGTCCTTACTAACCAGAAGTCATAACACTTAAAAAAAAAATAAAACACTACCATAAAAATATACATACTTTTTTAACTGTTCACATTCCATTATATTTCTGCCCGAGTTTTTATTCTAAACATATGTATGTGATTTTTAATAGTTTACTTTTATTGAACTTTTTCAAGTACCATTTATCTCCCTTTGTGATGGTACTTCCACCATAAAAATACATATTCTTGATGTAAAAAAAAATTAGAAAAGATGGAGTACTTCAAAAATGCAGGCCAGCAACCAGATAACAACTCTTATTGATCAAGAGAAACTCTGAAGAAATGACTGGTGCAACTGACTGAAAGCCACACAGAAAAAAATTTATTGAAAGTCCCAAAACAGTAGATGCAAAAAGATCTCTTTGACAATCAGAGCCCTCTTCTTTTAAACTTTGTATGAATCATACAAAGTTTAAAAGAAGAGGGCTCTGATTATCAATCTTAACCCAAATCTCTTTAAAAGAAAGAATATAGCCCTGACCAGTGTACCTCAATTGGTTGGAGCATCATCCTGTAAATGAAAGGTTGCAGGTTTGATTCCCACTTAGGGCACATACCTGGGTTACAGGTTCAATCCCCTGTCCAGGTGCAAGGATCAACACACAACCCCTCCCCCACCCAGTCTCAAATCTTAGGATCCTCAAGTCGGAGCTCACACAGGAGGCAAGCAATCGATGCTTCTCTCTCACATTGACGTTTCTATCTCTCCTTTCCTGTCTCTCTAAAAGCAATGAAAAAAAAAATGTCCTTGGGTAATGAAAATAAGAAAAGGAAGGAAGGAAGGAAAGAAATATAAATCTGATAAACTACCCTAAACCATAAACCATTTTAATGGGTCCAATTGAACCTGGGCTATAATTAAACTTTTAATTAGGAAACTCTTACAATAATATCATAAGAAGAGTCCTGACAAAGATGGTGCCTGAGGCTACTACTTCCTCTGTTTTCACAGTACAGTTTGAACAAAATATCTTGTAAGCTTAGCTTTTTGCAGTGTAACATGAAGATCTACAAAGGCCCAAAAGATATTAGGTAGAGCCTAAAATAAAGCAATCCTTGGAATGCCGTTTGATACAGTAGTCTGCAGATTAGGATAAGAATCAAATAGTAAATCCTGGTCATTCTCTTAAATAGTACTATAGCCATGGGTCTTAATACTACTTTTGTCTTCAACCATCATTATTACTGTATACCTGTACTATTCCTCATTACTGTGACAAATTTTGCAACAAGAAAGAGACATTTAATGAGCAGAATATTGATTAAATGGGCTCTTGGGTAACTTATTTTGAAGTTTATAATTTAATATACAATAAGGTAAAGTTCCTCTTATTTTTGATAAGCAGTGGAAAAATAAAATTTCTACCTTAAACTTTGATTAAAAAATCAACATGCATTATATTTTCATACTCAAGACTAAATCCTTGGTAAAGCCAGCACCAATCTTGAGTGTAATTAAATCAACATCACAACTACATCAAATTTTTTAATTCTAGAAAAAGTATTTAACCATTTGAAAAACATTACTAATTGCTTTAAACTGCTTTAACAATTTCAATCATTTATTTTCTCCATGCTTACTAAAAATTATTTCATAGATTTGATTTTGGTATATATCTAGGTCATTTAATTTAATTTTAAAATAATCTCTCTGACTTGGTCCTTTCAAAATCTGTTATCTTTCCATATTATTTTGCACTGAATTTTTCTCTAATATTAACTCTTATTTACCAACTGCTATAGTATTAAACATCTAATTACACTGCCTTCAATTTTTTGAATTCTTTTCTGGGTCTGCCTTAGTTCTTCTGAGCTGTTACTGAAACAGGGTGCAGCCAAGAGGGGGGCCCCAAAATAGGAATTTGGAATGGGGTCCAGAACTCAAGGTGTCCAGGAAATATTAGAAAGATATATAGGATATCCTCACTCCTTCCCCCCAACAGGTGTGAGTTGGAGGAAAGGACACATGGAGCAGGAACATGCAGAGCTGTTCTGTACAGCAACAGCTTTGCAGCTAATCCATGGCATGGTCATTTAACATATCTATAACCTGTAACTGGTTGCATAGATAGTTAAATAGCTGTGGCCATGCTTTGAGCCAAGGAGATGGAAGTGACTTCTACCCAAGATGTCACTAAGGGGCAGCTCCCCCTGGTTACAGCACCTGCATGAGAGCTTGGAGAAGACTGGCTCCATCACAAGGGGCCACACCTGCCCAGACTCACAATGGCAGCCCGGTGAACTTGGAATACAGGAATGCAGGCAGGTGTAACTGATTGTAGGAGGAGTGGGAAATGAGGCTGCAAAGGAAGATTACCGCAGGGATTTAAGCCCAGATTCAGCAGCCATTGAGAGGAATCACCACATGGCTGTGGTAGTGAAGAGAGAACCATGCAGCTCTGGGGTGCTCCCTCTTGCCATTTGGCTTAGGAGGCAGGAGAGACTTTGCCTGGAAGGAAAGGGGTGCAATGACTTTTGTTGGTGGGCCACGAGAAGGTGCCACATGGCTTTGGATTAATTGGAGATCCTGACGGCAACACAGCTGATGGTGTCGGGAGCCTGAATCACAGACTGCAACTTTTCCTGAGATACGGTACCCCAGATAAGGGCAGAGGGAGAAGGAAGGACTGTGTGCGTCTGCTGGTATCTTAAAAGACTTTAATATTTTAATGAAGACATTAGGTCACTACTTTAAGTCTGTATAGCTTTAAAGAAACATTTCCTTTACTTGTCACAAATCTCTGGCATTGAGAGACATCTTTCCTCTGGCAGCAGACAATGCAAACCTAGTGAGGGGTCCTTTCAGTAACAGTATATCATACTACCCTCCTTGGCCCTGTGTGCATGTTCTGTAACATTACAACAGAACAGTATTATCTGGGTGGCTTGTAAACAACAAACATTTATTTCTCCCAGTTCTGAAAGCTTGTAGTCTCTGATCGGGGTGGGAGCATAACTAACTGGGTGAGGGGTGTCCTCTGGAGTACAGACTTACTATATCCTTACATGGTGGAAGGGGCTAGAAAGTTCTCTGGATTCTCTTTTATAAAAGGACCAATCTTATGCACAAAGGTCCCACCTCCAAATACCTTCACATCATCATTAGGATTTCAACAAATTGATCTGGAGGGGACACAAACATTAAGACATTTAAATCTGCTTTCAGAATGAACTTTTCAGCATTATCTTTTTTCCTTTCCCTATGTCACCCTGAAACTGGATTATCACAACTAGTACGGAGTTTTCTTATCCCTGCCTTTACTCTGTAAATACCTAAAGTATAGAATGACAATTTCAGTGTTACACAGTAAAAGTCAGAAAAGCTGGAAGTGAGTCTTCATTTTTTATAACTTAGTATTAGATAAATGATATAATGTCTTGTCCTCAACTGTTGCCATGTGTTGATATTCCCATCTCAGTAACTGAGAAATCTGAAGCTTCAAAGAGATTCAATAATTAGCCCAAGGTCAGACAGGTAATAAAAAGAGTCATGATTCAAAACTCTATCTGTCAATCCTAAATATGTATGTTTATGTTTTATAATTTTCTGTTCTGTAATGACATCCTTAATCCTTTTGCTTAATAGAATGTTCTAATTCTAGTTATCTCAATTTTTGAAGGGGTAAAATGCATTCTGCTTAGCTATCCCTCATGATGGACATCAGACACTAGGGTAAATATAAAGATGAACATGATACAACCTTTTCCTTCAAGAAATTTACTGTCTAGAATAAAAACAGCAAAATTGGGCTTGATAATACAGGAAAGAGATTGTGCACTCCCTACCTCCCTTTACCTCAGCATTGAATTCTTCCACTGGAGGTACACCATGCAATATGTATGAACAGGCAATATACTGTTAGAGAAATTGGGTTTCAGGTCACATGCTGTCATCATTGGCCTGGTCACAGAGAAATAGCACAGAAAAGTTACCTAAATGAAGCTTTTTCAAAATTGGGTTTCCAAGTCAAGAGATTTCTTTTTCATATTGGAATAAATGTATTGAATCCACCAAGAGAAACCTCACCATTCAGACATCTCAGTGTCTATAAGCCACGGTGAGATGAAATTTTCAAAGAACTGGAGTGAAAGGTAAGGATTCAGGGACAAAAGAAGAATGATTCATTCTCTAGAAAGAGAATCTACAATTGTCCCAGTGGCCATAGATGAATTGTCAAAACCGACTGCAGGCGAGCCTAGGGATATAACTAGTATCAGTTGCAGGGACAAGCTTAAAAATTACTCTGCCTTAAAAATGACTGATGTGTCACATTCTTTGTTAAAAAAATATATTATAAAAAAAATCACTCCAGAACTATATAAATAAAAAAGACATGGAGACTATGAAAATATCTATTTTTACAACAGATATAAGTATTAGTCCTTGATGGTCAATATATAATTATATTCATTATAATTATTCACATAATTGTATACCTTGAGTATAAGCTCAGAAATTCGGTTTATTTTAAAAGGATCCAATGTAGAATGTAAGTTTAGTTACTGCAAAGGAGTGCTGATTTATTAAAAAAAAAAGTTATGACAGAAACTAAAACAAAAATGAAATAAAACAAAAAAAAATTAACTAAGGTTACTTCTCAACAGGAATAGGCAGTATCCCAGAATCTATTTTCAGCCCTTTGGAAAATAAATAGGTGAAACCAAAAGTTCAATATGAGGAAATGCCTTTTCACAGATAAAAGGAACACCTGATTGAAGAAAAAAGAAAACCCCTATTACTGGACAGTACTGTAAATTGGTGTGGAAAAAAATACCACAAACGTGTTTTATACTCTAGGAAAAATTCTTCTCTGCAACTGGAAATTTAATAGGCTTTAAAAAATCACTTAGCATTACAATCCTAACAGGAGGCAGGAACCATGACATCTTTTTAAGTGTGCTTCAAATCTAGGACTAAATACGAATCAAACTTAACAAAAACAAGAAGGAAGAAAGGGGAGGAGTAGGGAAATTAACCCCATCTTTTCTTCATAATCTTCCTGTTGCATTTTATTCATTTTTCCCCCTTAGAACCATTTGAGGGAATTAATTTTAACATTTTCCATTGAAAAATATTATGTACTTGTTACTTAAGGGTATCAGAAAAAAATAACACACTGACTTAAGAAGCAAAACTTCATTCTAGTCTTAGCCAATTAGACATCAATGAGAAAAGAGAAAAAGGATAAGCATGTCTTATATCCTTGATCTGCATACAACCTACTACCCTCCTACCCAGGGCTCAGTGGTTTCATCTAAGATCATGTACATGAAACTACTTTACAAGTATCCCACACAGATCTAAGACAATCAAGTCTTATCTGATAATCATAAGGAGCAGGCTAGAAGCCTTCCCCCCCGTCACTTCCCTATTCACCTCACCCTAGCAGAATTCATCTCTGTCCCCTGCAAACAGTTTAGAGAATAAAAACAAAGACAGGACTTGGCCTAATCCAGAGTTTTCTTTGCCACCTCCTTCCTGGACACAGCTCACTTGTATTTGGAGCTATCAATCAGGCCCAAACCAGCAGGCTGCCAACCCCTGCTGATGGCACTGATGCCCAAAATGGAGGGTCTGCTTGCTGTGCTGACATCACTCTAATGATTCAAACATCTGGAAAACAACATTTCACAGTGAAGATCAGAGCTTCCCTGATCAGCGGTAACTCACATGCTGCATACTGTGCATTAGCAGTACAAGAGTAGCAAAGCGATGTCCCTGAGAAGGTGTCATGAGAGCTTAGTGCTTTCCTTTGAGACAAAGACTTTGGTATCTTAGAGAGGTACCTTCAAGTAGCAGACTGCATTCCACTACAAATTCAATGCATTTTTCTGGGATTACAGGAAATAAACCATACTTAAATCCTGGTCTATTTCCAGCTTGTTAATACTAATTTAAGAATATAGGTAATTAAAAAAATACGTTTGTTTCAAATCACAAAATACATTGCAAGTAACAGTAATGGAGAGGTTACTATATTTCTAAAGATGACAGACTACTAATTTCTTCATGAATGATTATATTGAAATGTTATTATCCTCCCTATTTTCTCTTATGTATACTTCCTCTAACTCCCATTGCTATGTCTTCCCCTAATCCCCCTGTAGCAGGCAGTTAAGACAGGCATGATGAGCAGAGTTGGAAAGGATAGACCAGGTAAGGAAGGTCACCAGGACAGAAAGCCCCAGGTGACAAGCAATGGACAAATGCAGGGTGGGGTCTTGTCCCCAGGGTGACCATTCCTCCCCTAGTATATCTCTGGTCACAGGGTTTAGATCCCCTGACCTTTCATATTGCTGGTCATGCTGTTCAGATCCTCTCTTATCTTTCTTCCCCTAGAACTGCTAGTCCTATGTTAGACCCCCTTAGAGGAGAAACAATGGGGCCCAAAAAGAGCTTCAAAGGACTGTCATACAAGCCTCTGAATCACTCACCGCTCTCTTAAGAATTAAGCCCTCAAGACAATGAGGTTCTGACCCATACCAAATAATCTCAGGAACAAAGCCTCAGGTCTGTTGACCAAAGAAACAGAGTTTTGGTCAAACTAGAGATACCATCTACGCCTCAGTTGTGTTTCAGCTCCAGCCCAGAAAAGCAGCAAAACCAGACATAGCAATGTCATGAATGATATTAGGACCAGATGCAATGACTAATGATTTCCTCCCCTAGTGTCCACCAATCAGTAGAGACCGCAACCCTGAAAGGACACACCTGGAAAAGCTGATAAATATTCTACTGAGGTTGTCCCCTGGGACTTCTCCTAAGATCCCCACCTTTAGAAAGGGTCCTCAAGATGGAGGACCCAGTACAGCTCTCTCTATAAACCACATGAGCACCTTTCCTCACCCCTTTCTTTCCCCTGTCCTTCCCTCAGGTGTGTACATCCTTGCCTTGCTTTCCCCTGAGCTCCAAGGGCCCTTCTTTTGCCTCTGTAATTGTTTCCTGAGTCCATGGCCCAGCTGGCTTACTTCTTCCATTGCTCACTTCTTCGACCTCTGTGATTTTCTAAATAAACTCTTGTTTGTATTTAAATCTTGGCTCTGAAGTCTTTCTTAGCCAGTACTCAAATACGGAAGTTGCTGAACCACAGTCTAACATCTGGTGCAGTTTTGCCACCAACTTCCCCACCAAAACCAAATAGCAAGCACCAAAACATAATATTTAAGGTAAAGGTAAGGAAAGATGTATCTGTACCTTCTGGTGTCCCTACAATGATCATGTATTAATTAATCAAACAAACCTAGGGAGTAAGATCCATCTGGGAGAACTAGTTAAACCACTCATAAAAGTTTCCCCATCTCCATTACCTGCTATGCTTATTTTCTGCATTCTCTCTGGCCAGGACTTGACATTCTTCTTTGTGAGAGCTGGCCTTAGACCTAGAAGAGATCTGTTCCCTGCTCCCTGGATTTAGACTCCATCGCTAACAGTCTCAGCAATAGACGCCCTCCCCATATCAAGCTTGACACAGCAGTACTACTTCACTTCAAGTCAGGGATACTTCACACAATTGAACTCTCTTGTTTTCACAGACTGAATTGTTTTCTGTATGGTTTCCTTAGACTCTCCTAAGGAATAAATACCAATTAGCCACAAAAATAGGCAGAAGAGCTTTATTTTGGGAGTTGCAGGCGCCACCACCCTGGGTGCTGGCCCGGAGAAGACCTTGGCCCAGAAGGCTGGCGGCGGCGGGGGACAAGGGTGGCAGGGGGGCTCCAGCTCCTCGAGGCCTGGCCTGGAAGACGACCTACCGAGGCTGGAAGTGCGTGGCGGCGCTTCCGCTCCTGGCGGGGCCACGGGCAACAGCTCCCTTTTGTCCTACCCCACCCATCCTGACATTTTCCAGTGTTACTCTGGTGTGTCAGAGCAGGCTTTTCTTCTCTTAGAGAAACTACATAGGTATGACAAAATGGTCAAATGGACATTCAAGCACAGGGTAATGGTAACAAGAAAAGACTGAAGTTTAATTTCATGTAAAAGCATGCCTTTTGAGGAGAAGTTCATAACAAGGGCTGAAAGTCACATCCCCTTATCTTTTATATTAAGGGTATTTAAGACAGGAATAAGGGGCTCTGAACACAAATAGCGCTCAATAAATATTGTTGACTTACCCCAATTCTGTGAACACACACATAAAACAAGAAATACATCAAAATGTTAACAACGTTTAATTCTGAGGAATGGAAATTTGAATAATTACTTCTCTTTTTTCTACTATGGTTTTTTCCATTGTTTCCTCATTAATGTAGTCTGTGTTACTTTTATTATGAGAGAAAATATGATTTATACAAAGAAATAAATGCCAGAAGCTTGAATGCTAGGAAATTCACCTAAGCACTGACACCTCTAACCCACAACCAACTGAGCTCAACTCCAGAAATAATGGATCTAGCTGAAGGCAGTAGGACAAAAGACCTAAGCCCACTAAGGCCTGAAATGAGTCCTGAAGCTTTATGTTACTCTGTGTGTCTGAGCAGAAAAGTAGCCTGAGTCTAGGCCTTCCTTAGCATAATACATGATATGTTTTCATAAGCACAAGGATTTGGCTTCTGTTCTAGTACAGATTAGCTACTAAAAGCTGTGTCTGGCAACTGGCTGAGAGCTGTAATGTATTTGACTATGGGTATAGTCCCTTTACCTATCCCAACAAAAAGAATGCTGCTCTAAAGCAAATGGAACCCCTAGAACACTAAGGATGCCTTAGTAATTCATTTCCTAGATATTTGTTCCATGTCTATCTTAGACTCTGGATACATAAAAGAAAATCAGACCATGTCGCTTGCCACAGAGTTCTTACATTCTGGGAGATGTAGGCAATAAACAAAGATATAAAGAAAATAAAGCAGGGGAAAGGTGTTACCTTGAGCATTAGAGGCAGTACAACTTTATCTGACGACCTGTAACTTAAACAGAGACTAAATGAAGAAAAAGAGCAATCCATTTGGACATTTGGATGAAAATCATTCTGGACAGAAGGAACAGCAAGTGCAAAGACTCTGGGATAGAGTCCTTCCAGCAGTAAGTAGCAGAGCAGCTGAAGAATAGTGAGTAAAAATAAAAAGTAGTTAGTCTGGGGTCAGATAATGTAAGGTCTGTGGGTCACATAAGGTTTCTTGATTTTACAAGTGTAACAGAAAATCATTAAAGGGTTTCTATTCAGAGATTAGTAGTATATTTACATTTTAAATGGCTCTTTTCAGCCATGGGTGAATGAATGAAGGACTATAATGAACACATCCAAAGTAAATGGAAATAAGAGTAGACACAAGGGGTAGAAGAAGGATAAAGAGTCTAGGCTAGGGATGATAGTGGGCTGGATGAAAGGGGTGACAATGAAATGGAGAGAGGTTATCAGATTCCAAATAAATTTCAGAAGTCTAGAACCAGCGGTTTTCCTGATGTGAGATGTGAAATGAAGGATGACGTCAGGGGTAATGCCCAAGTTTCCGACCTGAACAACTAGATGTCACCATTTATTTGAAAGGGAAAACTATGGGGAAAATAGATTTGGTTGAGAAAAATCTAGAATTCAAGTTTGGATATGTTAGGTTTAGGCAGACAATTAGATATGGATCTCAAGTTCAGGAGAAAGATTCAGGCCAGATACAGAATCTGGGGAGCCTTTAGCATAAGGATGGTAATTAAAAGATCACCAAGGGATCTTTAGAATATATCTAAAGAAAAGAAGAGGTTCAGGGACAGAGTCCCGGGTATACTTTGATTGTAAGGTCAGAATGAGGAAGAAGATCCAACAGACAGGACTGAAAGGGAACAGCAATGACATAAGGAGATGTGAAGAAACACGTCCCAAAGACAAATGAACAAAGTGTCTAAAAGAATGCACTTTGAATAACACAGCTATGTAAAATTTCCTGGTCTTATCGCTGACCTTGAAGTCCTAGAACAAAGACATCATCTTACATTAAAGTTTTGTCCATCGCTGTGAATTCTGTGTAGCAGACTGGGGAATACTATGCCATCCCATTATGGGTTAATTGTTTAGCCCCGAGCCCACTCTTGCTTCTTTCCCTTCTCCTTCTGCATGTGTCACCAGGGAATGACACTGGATTCAGCACAAGCTGAGGAGACCACAGATTTTTCAGGGTAACATATCCTGAAAGCCATGCTGGATTGTGAGCACTGTGAGACCAAATTAAATTGTAGGTTTATTATTCTGATGCAGTGAAGAGAAAATGCAGCTCAGATATAAGTAGGTTTCTTTTGTTCCTGCTTTGTGCAATGGATCTCTTACGTATTTGTTTATTTCCTTACTCTTTCACCCTATTCAGTTAAATTTATTTTTAGCTATTGTTGGGCATCCTTTAAGAGAGGAAAACACTAAGGACTATAATGAACACATCCAAAGGTTCCAAAATATTGCTTACTTAACACATCAATGCCAACACCTTTCCTCCCAAGAGAGTCAAGGACTCCCTCTTGCTAATTCTATAGTATAGACTAAAAAGGAAAAGAAACAATGTCACACAAGTAGTCAAACGTCACTGATATTTTCAACAATGTTAGTGGGATAAGTTTCTCAGAAATGTCACACGAGTTAATATATAGGCAGGTAGTATAAGTGCACATTTCTAAAATCACTGGCATGTATCTTTGTTTATTATCCATAATGGAATTTCTGATGCATTTTACAAGAACTGTTTACTAGCTTGGCCATAATACAAGAACTGAAGCACCCAAGTGTCAGCATAGGTAGCTAGATATTAATAAATAAGGAGGCAAAGAGAATAAGACATTATTAAGCATAACAACTAGTGAACATAATCCTGCTTCATTAAGAAGCTAAAGCTTCACATACTCAGGGGATCACAGGAGGAAGAGGAGAAGAAATTCTTATATTGGGCATACACCCAGGAGAAGCCAAGGCGGCACAGGCGGAGATGCTTCTGCTGTGAGGCATGCACAATAGAAGCCAAGATGGCTACCATAAAGGCCTATTTTTCTACCATGCAAAAGGATCACATTAGATAAGGGGCACAGAAGCCCCAGAAGATCTAGAAAATGGATTGGTTAGGGAGAGAATCCAGTGAAAGCTTGGGAAGTTGATCAGTTAGTTTGAAGAGGGCCTGGCCTATCCCAAGTCTGAGATAATACAACCCAAGTTTAACAAAGAGGCTCTCTCACTCGCTCGGTAACAATCACTTGCCCTGTTCACTTGCATGTTTTCTCCATAGTACCTATGTGGCCCTAGCAGCCACCTGGGACCCGTGGAAGACCACGTGGCCCTAGGAACAGTGTCAGCGAAAACACTGCCAGAAAAAGAGTAAGCCGAGCAGATTAGGACAGAAAAATGGGCTGGACCAATGGAACAAAATGTCTGGACACTGACCCTATTCTGGGGCCTGATGAAGAGAAGATTGGACTTTTTCTGTCTGTGGTGAGACAGAGATAAAACACTGGGAACGGGGGGGCAGCCTTCTAGTTCTACCCGAATAAATCTTACAACTAGAACCACATCCTCCCACATGTGGGTCTCTTAAAATGCTTTCCTTGTGACTCTGTGAAAGAACCCCATTTCCACCAGCAAGACAAGGATGTTCACTCTCTGCACAGGAATTACTTTGGGACCTGCTGTCCGTTTATATGGTAAGCAGAGCTTCGAGCAGGTGTCAAGGTGATTTACTCAGTGGTGCTTGACTCTTTCACCCCAAACTTGCCTTCTTCCGCACATGAATTTTTATTGTTTAAAAATTAACTCATTACAAGGGGAGAAAATCAAAGTAGGCTCTATATCTTTGGAAAAATAAGACAAGAATACGTCATTGTTATCCCCAGACCACTAGCTATTTTTGTAAGTTTTTGTTGTTTGTTGCTACAGAAACAATTTTTTATAGGCAAACAAGGTTAGAGAATGCCAATTAAAATATTTTGGTAGGATTTTGTTGTATTTATACTTTTTAATATGTAATTTTAAATATTCATCACCTTACCTAAATGTACACACATATAGATTTTTTGAAGGACCCCGAAATTTTATGAGCTCCAGGCTGCACCAAACCCACATCTTTCTGAGATAAAAACTAATTGTTTAAAATCACAGCACTGGGAAAAATGATTAAAACTGGGCTTAAAATTAGGACTATTTGGTCTCAAAGAGTTCTTTCTACAGTACTATCACCATCTTAATCAATTAAATCTCAGTGTGAGTGAATTCTTCCTCCTCTTGAGAATAAGTAACTTGGGAGGGAGAGAAAAATCTATGAGGCTTCTAGAGAAGAGGACATCATGAGGCACACAAAGAGGTTAGAGATGCTAAAGATAAACTATTCCCACTTCACGATTTGCCTAGTCTCGTGCCACTGGTCTCCTGTCATAGGGCTGGCTAAAAAGAATTACTTATTGAGTATACATGAATATGAACTTTTGTTTTGTCCTTACGCTTGCATTTCTATAAATTGACTATGATTTCACAATCAGCCTGCCCATGACAGTGTCCGATCGGGGAAAAAAATATCTGTAATATGTCCTTTGTTTGTGGAAATCTCTACTCAGAGGTACCAACCTACTTTTATTTTTAGATGCCTTGTACTATTGTGGTGATTGTACTATTGGTAAACATACTCAGTAATAATTTCATGACTTGCATACCCAATAAATGCAGTAAATAATTAAAGCTACATATCAGGCATGCTAATTACTAAGTCTACAGAATTGTTTGCTAAAACAACTACACGAGTAATGTAAAAAGGTTACAGCAAGGCAGGTAGGCAGGCTAATCACACTTGAGATTTGATCATTTTTCTGAAAGATTCACAGTTGCTTTGCTACTAACGCTAGTGGGAAAAACTTCCTCAGGGGACTGTTTCCCTGGTTCATTTTGTACTGTGCTACTGCCACTAACAAAAAAATGGACTGAAAACACAAGGTTCTATAATAGGAATAAACCTCAACACACCTAATATGTTCTGAGCAACTGAATTATTTATTTTTTGCCAATAGCAAGCAACAGGCAGCTTTTGTTTTTATTAATTCAGTTCAACTGACATGAGTAGACAGAACTGAGAGGGGAGAATGTACTTTATCATCTGTAGACAAATTTCAATTTTCTCTTTCAAGTACAGTTGAATGCATTTTCTTTGCAACCCAAAGACAGAAGATCTTGATTACTGTTGCAGGAATAATCTCAGCCTTTGTGTGAAGAAGATAGGGAAAATAAATAGTCTCTCTGGATGACATGTCAGCTTGTGAAATTACAAAACAAGATATATTCTTGGAGGTAGGGAAATTAAATTAAGGTAAAATGGTAGAACCATTAAAATGACAATTGAAGGCTTATTTTGTAGGCTCTGGCTGGCTTCCCAATTGTCCTTTGTCCTTAGCTTCACCCCAGGGGCACAGACAACAGAACCAGAAACAAACAAGGTCAAGACAGGGGCAACTGTCTGGAAATGCAGGTCACCCAGGCTGTGGGCCCTGTCATGTACTGCGAGCTCTTTTGTAAAATTAAGGTTCCAATTCCCTTCTCTCCTTCCCCTCCATCCACTCTTGTTTCAGTGGGGTGTTCAACCTTTTGGTGTCTCTAGGCCACACTGGAAAAAGAACACACACTTGGATCACACATTAGATACACCAACACTAATGAGAACTAGTGAGGCAAAACAAAAAGTTTTGAATAAATTTACAATTTTGTGTTGGGCCACAATGTCCTGTTTAGACAAAAAAAGGGGTTGATAATTCTTCAGCTTTCTTCTCAGTTTTACCAATCTAAAAAAAGATCAATCCAACACAAGTTCAGTTGGAGTCTTTCCTTCTGTTAAGAGGAAAATGCTAAACATTCGCCCTCTTGAATATTAGGAAAAGTTGTTTTTCTGTCACTTGTACTATATCCCCATTCGAAGGACAAATATCACTTGAGCTTCAGTTAAGTCACCAAGTAGTAATCTGTCCCCAGTTTAGGAAGTAGCCCATTCATTGCTGCCCTCTCTCAAGTGTTCTGTTTTCTCAGGCACCCCTCCCAATAGCCCTGACAGCTGCCAACTCAGCACTGCTCTCCCATCACCACCCACACTTCCATCCCTCCTCTCCCTCCAGTGCTTAATTTAAACAGCTCACTCACAACTTATCCGATAAATTACTTTGCAATAACATGTGACAGTAGTTTAATGTGCAAATTTACATAAATATAAGAGTTCATGCCTCCCATTTCCCAACACTCTACCTTGGGTACTACTTTAAACCATAAGATCAATGAAGATTTCCCAGGCTTCTTTTTCTTATACCTCACATCAAAATCTGACATAGCTGACCATTTGTAGTATAAGCCCTGACAGCTGGGTTTCCTCTCTTTTTTTTAATGCAAGTGCCTGATCTAAGCTCCGATTGACAAGGCATCAACTTCAAAGAGGCATCCACTTCAAAGACAGCTATCTGGTGTAAACACATTGCATTCCACAGAACTACATAAAGAGCTAGGGCCACACCTCAGCTTCTTTTGTGTTAGAGATATTGATTTAGATACCTGACATTTGGGCTACTTACTTTTTCTCTTTCCATGCTTTAAATCCCCATTCTTAAGTTTTAAATTCACCAATAAAGTAAGCCCTCAAAACCTTAGGCCCCCATGCTTGACCCCAATAAAAGCAGAACCCCAGGCTTTCTCCCTCTCATCTCAATCCCAAGACCAAAGGGTGAAGAAGGGGCCCTCACTTTCTTTCGTCAAATCAACAATCATATAATTCCCTGAACTAGTCAGGCAAAAATTTGGTTGAGAGGCCAGACATATTTTGATAATGGATCATATAAATAAAAGGAAACATCACAAGTGGGGAGGAAGTGCTCTACAATCCCTCACATACCAATATTCTCCAGGATTCTCTTCTGTTAAATCATTGAGCTTAATTATTAAGCTTCATCAGCACACAGAAGGGTGTGGCTTCCCTTTCCCCTAAAAATGAATCATTAGCAGAGGCCTATCATGAATTTCCTGCTCCCACCTTTCAGTCCCTATCCTGCCTATAACTTTGGTTATCTCTAGGACTATCTTTAGGAATTCTAATTTTTCAGCCCAGATTCAAAGTAGGTCAAAAATCACATTAATTAAAAAAATTTGTAATCATTCTATATCTAAAGCTGAAAATTTATTCTCAATTCTATTGTTATGATCACATATTATTTAGCATTTCTATCAGAGGTCCTCCGATAAATCAAATGGCTTAAATTCTAATAATAAAATTTTAATATTCTAGAGATATTGCAAACTTGAAAATAACTTTCCTAAAGTATTAAATTCCATCCCAAAATTAAAGTCCAAATATTAAATCACCATGAAAGTCCAAATGCAAAAAAAAAACACATTTAGTTTCAGAGCAATTAAAATCTGTAGCCAAATTCTCATGGTCTTGTGTGCTATAGCTCAAAGACCTTAAAATCAGGCTGTTTAAGCGAAAGTACAAAGCTCATCCTGTTGAATTTCTTCTTTTACTTGTTCTCAGTCAAAGGCATTCTCAATGCCTGGAATGGGTCTAGTTCCTTTGGAGATCCAGAAATTGTATCATGTCAAAGACAACTTTTTACTAACATTATTTTAAAGAATCTAAAGAATCTGGAAAAAGATAAAGAGTTGAATCTATATCATAATCCATGACATTAATAAATGAAAAAAATCAATGGTTTAGATGTAAAACGGAAAGGAAACCATGCATGACAAATTCATTTTGTCTATCAATGGTATCAATTCAACGCCAATGGGAAACACCAATTTGGACCGGGAGTCCTTCCTAATTAGTATTTTCTTTCTCAGGGTCAACACTTTATAAACTTGGAGTGAGAAAGACATTTCGAACTATGATTCAAAATCCCTAAAAGAAAATGCAGTACTGAATCTAAAGAACAAAATAAACAAAACTGAAACAGATTCATAGACACACAGAACAGACTGATGGCTAACTGAGGCGGGGGCTGGTTGGGGGACTCGCTAAAAAGTTGAAGGGATTAAGCAGTACAAAACAGAAGTTACAAAATAGTCATGGGGCCATAAAATACAGCATAGGAAATACAGTCAATGACATTATAATACTTATGTATGGTGCCAGTTGGGTACTGAAAATACACGAGAGAACGCTTTGTAAAGTACATGATTATCTAACTGCAATGCTGTACACCTGAAACTAATGCATGGTAACATGAATGGAAACTAAAAAAAATAAAATTAAAAAAGGAAAATACAATACTGATATATTTTATTACATTAAAAAAATAAGCACAAAAGATAAATGACTCAGGGAAAAAATATCTGAAACTAACATCACAGGCAAAAGGTCTATCTCCTCTGAAAAGAGCAGCTACATGTTGAACAGAAATCCCTAAAATCACCCTAGAAAATGGGCAAAGAATATGAGAACCAGTTTACAGAAAAGAGAAATGCAAATAGTCCTTATACAAATGAAAAGATATTCATCTCATTCACATTATATTATTAAACAATAAAACAAATTAAAACAACACTAAAATAACATCTTCTACCTATGAGACTGGCAAAAATCTAAACATTCCATAATACTCTGTAGATGAGGCCATGATGGAGCAGAAATCTCATGTTGTAAGAAAAAAAGCAAAATGGTAAAAGATGTATGGAATTTGGCAATATATGAACAACACAATATGGATTTATCTTTTGATGAGATTCAACTTCTAAAAATTTATACTATAGATATACCTGTTAAAAATGACAAGTATATAAGTTTACTCATTACCACACTATTCTTAATTGCAAAAGAATGGAAATCACTGACTAACCATCAACAGGGGACCATTTAAATAAACTGTGATATATTTACATAACAAAATATTAATACTATGCAGCTGTAAAAAAAGAATGAGAAGCTCTCTACATACCGGTGTAGCCATATTTCCAGAAAACTTGGTTAAGTAACAAACAACAACAACAACAAAAACCAAGGTGAAGAACAGTGTACAATTTGATTTCTTTTGTAGAGGAATGGAAAAATTAATCATATATATTCATATTTGTATGCATCTGTATTTAAGGAAATGACACATGAGGCATACATAGTATACAGGACCTACTATATTACCGGTCATCTGACTAGAGCCAGACCGCCTGGATCTTTCTCTGTCACTTAAAATTATTTAGCCTCTGTGAGCCTAGCTATAAAACGAGAATTGTATGAATTCTTACCTCAGAGGGTTGACACATGAAATAAATGAGAATATTTGTAAAGTACATTGGATAGTACTAGACACTTAATATGTACTATACAAGTATTCATCAAACAACGAAATAAGTAAAACCTGTATAGGGTAGAACAAGAAGCAAGATTTGTCAATGCATAATTTTTTAAGAATTATTTTGGTTTTTAACTATTTCTAAGTTTTGGATGTATGGTTCAAAAACAATAGCAAATGAGAATATATACTTAACAAGACCGGCCCACACCCATGAAATTTAAACCCAAGTCATTCCCAGGTCCTAGAGTGGTTATCTATCACGTCTGGTCAGATTTTGCTTGCTAAAGCCCCTCAAAGCTTGCCTTTGGTTACAGCCCAGGGCACGCAGACTTCCTCCAGACATGCGTGTCTGCTTGTATGAAAACGGCCATGTTCACGTGCGCAAAACCGGTCAAGGCTGCAACAACGTAGTAGAGCTGAAACACGTGATCAGTGCTTAGTCTGATACTGTGGAAGTTTAACTTCTCCCACTTGGGCCACGCCAGAACCATGCCAGAAATTTTACTCCACAAACCCTCGACCGCACGGAATTCCTCTGTTTTTTTGTTTTCTCTTTAGTCCCACTCTGTTTCTTAGATGTTGGGGAGTGAGGAGGTTCTGAGAGTTAACATCACACTTTTTCCGAGGGATGGAAAAGAAGTAAAGCAGTAGGAAAAGAAAAATATTTACTCATCACTGCTGGAGAAGATATTGAAGGCCGTGGCTTATAAATCATGGAATCTCAGAATTAGACTCACCAACAACGTCACCAAGAACATCCAACGGAAGATGGCGCTGGGCTGAACTCGGTCAGCTTCTCAGCCTGGAAGGGCGGGGTAAAATGGGCACTTCCTGTGGGCAGCTCTCCTTAACAGGAAGGGGAGGGGCGGGTCACACAAGCCAAGGTTCTCTTTCCAAATTGACCAATCGGATAACTCATGGCCACCACACCTTGGAAGAAGTGCGAGAAGCGTTGAGGGTGTTGTTCTTATATATGTGCCCCCACAGTGAAGGAAACTGCAACCAAAAAATAAGTGTTCCCACTCCTCAACATATTCAGTAGTATCTCTTATTGGGACCTTTCCCTTCCTTTTGCAGCAACCATTTGTCAAGTTCACTGGCTGTTTGTCTTAGTTGCGTCTTCATCCCAGTTGCTCACAGGGAACTTTGAGGTTGGCTGTACCCACAAGGTGAGCCACAAGTCTCTCATAGTGTATATGACCTCTACTAAGAATGCCAGATTGCTAATTATGGTAACCATAGTAACAGTATATTTTCAAAATTAGGACCCTTGAAAGCGAAAGGGGGCAGTACAATTAATTAAAATTATGAAAATGTTTGAGATGCTATATTGGTGAATTTAAAGATAATGCAATTCAAAATTCATTTTGTGAAATTGTCTCTAAAAATAACTATATTCAAGCAAAAACTTTAAAAAATGTTTTTAAACATTAAAAGTAACATAGAATGAAAATTTTGGGCATATGTTGATGTATTTCAAATAATGTTTCCAGCATTAATTGTCTATAATATTGTGTAACGAATGTTTTTCTGAAGAATGCATTTTAAATATGGTGTTGTTTTTAGTTTTTTTTAAATTGTGTTCTATCCTCTCAAATAGATATTTGGTGATTGATATATGGAAAATTAAACACCTCAACTTAATCTTCACTGTAGATAATAATGTTTTAAATTATGAAAAAAAGCTTGAACAAATTATACTAAAAACCAAATATCATTCTCATTTTTCAAATATGTATATTTTTCAGCCCAAATATTTTCACAAGTACTGTCTTTTTGTCTCTTTTCAGAGTACAGATCTTCAGCAAGCATTTGTATGAAACAAACTTCCTAAAAAGTTTTTCATTTTTTATGATTCTTTTGAAGGTTTTGACAAATTTAAAACACTTTACACATTCAAAGCACTTTAAATTTCATTTTATTTCTCTAAGAATGTGAATTTATTCAGTTATAACAGAAGTTCCATCGAAAGAGACTTCATATATGTTAATATGACCCAAAGTACAATTACAGAATTTCAAAATTCAATCTTATACATCATTCAAAATCTAGTTGAATTTCTTTAAATAATTCCTTGATTTTGTAGGGGTTTATTTGAATATTTTCCACTATCACAAGATTGTATTTCAATAACAGTAATCCACAAGATCTTTAAAATATGAACTTTATTTGCATAATTTTTGAATTGTATTAAAAAGTTCAAGTGATTTTTCACACAATGCAATAACATTTTATACATTTTATGTATAAAAAGAGCAGTATCTTTGTAGACATTTTGAATTTACTTTCAAAATATTTTTAAAGAATCAAATATTTGTAAAATCCTATTGAGGAGCAACAAAGAGAAGAAGCACATGCTATTATGTTTGAGGATTTTTCTGGTACTCGTTCTCTAGTTTTATCAGCAACAATTTTATAGTTTTGTTACCGAACGCAGGTCCAGCTGTCTGCCACAGTGAAAGCCAGACTCGTGAGCCAGGTGCTGGTGGAAAATGAAAGGGGTTTTATTCAAGTGTCCTCCACATCAGAAGATAGGGGACTCTTGTCTCAAAGCCCATTTTAACACCTTAGTGCAGGCAGTGTGTTTTGTGAAGAGGGAGAGGGAAAGCAGAACAAAGAGATCAAGGGGAGGGGATTGAAAAGTTCTCTAAGTGCAGACTAGCACAGTCCATTCTGATAAGGATCTCGGAACTGGTCAGGCAATGATCTGGTGTGCATCATCCTGGTTTTAAGGTTGTAGGTCAGCAAATCTCACAAGGCCGAAGGCCTAAGTCTATATCTTTTGAAGTTAGCTCCTAGGATTCTTATGTAAACATGCTGTTTACCTACAAGCTACATATTAGTCAGATTCAGCATTTATAGAAACAACATCAAAAAAGAATGGTGGGGCGGGTTACAATTTCCCACTGTTACAGTTATAGTCATCAAATTGTTACATATAATAATATTTGTAAAATTTGACCATTGGGGCTTATATGTCCATTGCAGTTTGGGTGCATTTATGAATTATGTTTACACCATAGCTAATACCAAAGATCTAGTTATTTCAAAGGTTTCTCAATAATAATTTTTATTTTTTTTACTGTGATCTTGCACTCTGCCCAATAAACATTTACACTATACTGGGAGTAATTTTATTTTAAATATAATCCCTTAACACAATATGAAATAACATTCAAATAATGTCACCTAGTTTACTTTTGGAGAATGAATTTTTAAGTTTTCATCTGATTTCATAAACAAAAGGAAAAAGACTGATAGAGATATAGAAGTAACTGAGGGATGTGAGGAAATGGATGGTGCACAAAACAGGATTTTAAGTCGTGTTCATTGATATTGTCTGTGCACACCTCATGGTGTTTCAGATGTCCAGGTAAATAAATTAGTTCACATGAGAATTGATGTTTGATTGCTGTGCTATGTGTCTGTGACTGTCACACTGTAATCGTATTATTCCAATAGGATGACAATATAGTACAACCAATGGAATTTAGGAGAAAACTTCAAAAGTAATTTGTCTGGATCAAGAAATTTTTCCAGTCTAAAATAACTGTTTAGCTATACTAGCACTTACAAATGTGTTTCATCTGTGATACTTACTAGGATTCACAGCCTACAGCCTGATTGTGCACATGATTTTATGACAGGCTTTACTTCATGCTTCCCAATAAATTTTTCTTATTATCTTTTAAATGGGTGGTCTCCAGGTTATTTGACAGAACTGACAATTCCAACTATTTAGATCATATGAACTGCTTGTTTATATGGACTGCCTAAATTTCTAAATCTGAACCTCAAAACTAATTTAAAATTTTACTTGTTTCAAATTGCCACTTAAGTGGCTCAGTTGCCAGCCCACCATTAGGTCTGAGGTCAGTTAGCTAAATAAAAGAACATTCAAGGAGATGTTTTAATATCAGCAGAAGGATATAATATCTTTACTGTCACAATCCCAAAACGCAGAGTCCTTGAACTGAATTCTGCTGCTATTTTTAGCTAAGGTTGAAGAAGTCACTCTGCCCTGATAATTCTTTTGCCTAGAACCTGAATGGCCTCTAATTTTTACACCCTGCTGAGGGAAATACATGTGACCCATTTTTTTCAGTCTTGTTTCATGTGTTATAAATGTAAAGATATGCATCCTCTATGGATTTTATTGAAGGGAACATAATTCTTTCTCTATAACCTCTTTTCCAGGTTGTTGTCACAGGTCAAGGGGAAATAATAGCTTTAGTTATTTTTCATAAGCTGAAATTCTGTACCGATTATGAAGCTAAATACTCAAAGACCGTTTTACGTTTAATATATCAATGTGGAGAGTCCAGGGAGAATATATGTAAATTCTACAGAGGTTTTTTTGTTTGTTTGTATGTTTTATTATTTTTTTACTGAATGTCAGCATTCATTAAATAGGCTACTGAATAATATTAATGTATATGACAGATGAAAGAGGGTTACAATTCATTGACAATCCTCCAAGGCCTGTGATTACTTTCCTTGCACCTGGGAGGACTCTGTAACTACTCTGGGCTATAGAATATGGCATGAGTGTCATATTGGTGCCAGTTTGTAAAATGGGCATTAACTGTCTTGCTGTTTCCACTTCCTGTCTCTTAGAATGCTTGCTCTGGGGAAAGCTAGCTGCCCTGTAAGAAATCTGACTCGTGACACTGCCGTGCTGAGAGAAAGCACAAGGTAGCCACATAAAGAGAGAAATGCTCCAACAGCCGCCACGGTTGTAGCCCTCCCAGTGCAGGCATCAGGGCTGTGAGTGAAAACACACTGCAGTGACTCCATCATCACCTGGCGTGACTGTAACTGTGTGAGTGACTCCCAGGGAGAACCACACAGGTGAGCCAGCAGGACTATGAAAAAGAAAACAGTAGGTTGTTGTTTTAAGTCTCAAAATTTTGGAAAAGTTTATTAAACAGCAATAGATAAATGGATAGCAGACAGTATTTATGGAGCACTCACCTTGTGGCAGGTACTTTTCAAAACCTATTCACATGAATCAACTCATTTAAACATCAAAACCACTCCTGAGATAAGTAATTATCCTTATACGACCAATGAGGAAACTGAGCAGCAGCAAGATTCAATAGTATGCTTAACATCACACATCACCTATGCTAATAGGTGAAATATGAGTCTAGAGTTCCTAGGCCACCACTGAGCTAACCTATCTCCAAGCAGTGAGTGAGGCACCATACTGCCATCTTGCATATCTCGGTTTATAGTACCCCATTTACAATAGTGTGCCTGATTGCCTGACTAGTAATTTATGCCAACATCCATTAAACTCACCAAAAATATTTTCAGCTTCATTATATCAAGTTATATATAAACTCTGATGACAGTATAAAGATAAAATGTGAAAGTAAAATTAATACCATTGATACAAAAATAAATCTATATCATGAACATTCAATTACCTATATAGTATCAGGCATTCTTCTTCCTTCAAAAGAGAAAAACAAAGAAATACTAACTCTTGAATAAGAGCCACTTATATATCATCTTTTATCTGTACACTATTGCCAGCATGCATCACGTAGTCTTAAGAGTAGCATCGAAAGCAAAATACAATACTAGATCACAGGTAGTCAGTTTTTGAAGTGTTTATAGCCAGGAGTGGTAAGACATTCCCAAAGAGAAATGCATGTTAATACAATTGATACAACAAATCACTTCTTAAATTAAAAGTGTTATTTCTCCTTTTATATATCTTATATCCTCAGTGTATTTCTGAAATCAATTTATTTCACACCTTGCTCTCTATCTTTACATTATTCTTACAGGATAATGTAAAGAGCAATTTATATCCCAAAGAAGTCATGTCTTGCCAATTAACTAGGAGAAATTGCTGATTTAGTTCGTTTTGTCTTACAGCCTCAAAACAAACAATACAATACAAGTAGCTAGATAGGCAACAATTTACTGTGTCCAGAGCAGTGTGATACTAAACATCTACGTCTGTGTGCAAACAAGTCAGAAATAAGAATAACAACAAGCTGAAATCACATCATATTATATTAATTGAAAAAGACTCTTCTCATTTTGTCATCTTCATCATCTAAACTTATTTGCTGTGTCTCAAAGTTAACTTTTCATTGTACAAGTTTTGAAAATTGACCTAGAAATAGTAGAGTGGTATCCCTGCCTTTAAGAATACCATATGATCTCACCTTTAACAGAAACCTAATCAACAAAACAAACAAACAAGCAAAATATAACCAAAGACACTTGAGAACAGGCTGATAGTGACCAGAGGGGAGAGGGGAGGGAATTTCAGGGTGAAGGGGAAGGGTTTGCAGGAACAAGTATAAAGGACACATGGACAATAACAAGGCGGTGGTGGAGACAGGAGGGAGGTGGGGAGGGCTGGGGAGTGGGCTGGGATGGGGGGAAAAAGTAGAAAACTGTACTTGAACAACAATTAAAATTTAAAAAAGAAAAAAAATCATTTCATTCTATTCCTGGCCAACTTTAAAAACTGTTGTGGAACATTTCCCAAAACAGTCATCACTTTTGTTAATTTTTCTCACCCATTTACTCCCTTGATACTATCTTTTTCTTCCTACTGGCACAATAGGAAGGAGTTTGGTACATGTTAGCATACCATAAGCAATGCACTAATATACTATTACTGAAATAAGATATCAGTGTTCTGCTGAAACCAGTGGAACTGAACCAATTCTATCCTACAATTACTTATCAGAACATTTATTTCAAAACAATTTGTATTGTCTGAATAAGATACATTTTGTAATTCAAAGTATGAGTATTTTCAAAAATCATAAATTTATTTTAATGCTTAAATGACAAAAATTCTCAGGCTGGGTATAAGGAGAAGAGGAGTTTTCAACCACGATATGAGTGTGAAGCTGATCCTTTTAGTTTTCTATGTATTATTTTCTTATCAAGTGGCAGATAAGGAAAGGCAGTCAAAAACAAAAAAGTTGTATTATTATTCAAAAGTATACAATTTTACAACACCTTTGAAATACGTACATCTGAATCTCCTTCCAATTGCTATCAAGTAAATGTCAGAATTATTATTATAGATTCATGGTAATACCTTTAGTTGAGAGCATTAGAAATGGTTGTTTTATTCATAGTACTCAATCTTAAGATGAAATTGTATGAAGTAATTTATTTTATTGTCTTTTTAATAATTAAATGTTTTTTAATCAAAATGTATAAATAAAGTGAAAGATACTGGCATGCTGCACTTTTTGGCAATCAACTAACTTCAAATTACATAATAAACTAAACCTACAACTTGTCAACTACTATGCTAGGCTCTTCAGTTTATCATCAGACAGTGAACATATTGATTTTAACCTTGTTAAATTTATAAGATAAAACTGCAAACTTGTGATTGGAGAGCATAGTCTATTTATCCTTCATCCAAATATAGTCTTTTTACAAATAAAAAATAGATATATTACCAAATAACCACAATTTCATATGAAAGAGAGATGTCAGAACTATGGGAAAGTGCCTTGAAGTAATTTGACTAAGTGGAATTAGATATGGCATCAGTGAATGGGACATAGGTGCTGTAATTTATAGGAAGTCATCAAAAATGCCTTAGGAGAAAGGCAATTGAGGCAAAGGATTAACTTGAAAAGTCTCCAAGATAAGGTCATGCACATTATGTTTTCCTTTCGTGTCATCTTGGGTGACTAGATCATAACAGATGGAAGGAGGGGATGAAGGTGACATTAGAGGTGGGTTATTCTGGGCCATGAATGTCTTGGTAAAGAATTCATATTATATCCCAAAGGTGAAAGAGATCCAATAGAGATTCTAAGGCTTGTGCGAAATGAACAGAAATATTCTGACGTCAGCACGTAGAATGGGCAGGGCAGGAGAGATGAGACCAAGGAGCTGGAAACCAGGCCACCACTTGAGCAGAAATGCAAGGAGTAATTGTGTAAAGGAAAATGGATTACATATCACTCAATCTGTACAATGAATGCCAGCATTTTAAATCTGCTCTTTGGAGAATGTATTTGAATAATTCAGTTAGCACAGTCTCTGCAGGGCATTTTCAATTCTATCTATGGTTTATTCTTAGAGTGGCCAGAAGGTTATAGTTTATTCACAATGCAACCTTTTCTGAATAAGAGCAGTTGCTTTTCCCCTCACATTTGTTTTTGTTCTAAGAGAAACATTAAACCTAGTTTTTCTTAAGAGTGAAGAATATATTGCTCTCATTTATCAAGAAATATTCTATACCATATGATGCATCAGTTAGAGAATTATGCACTTGAATATACACAAAAATAGAATGGTGTCCTTACCCTTTTCATTTTGCATGCAGAAGAGAAAGCAATTTTTGTCTCTTCTCTCCATGGCACTGGGAGGAACACTATGAACTGTGGAGGGACAGAGTTTTGACACTGTACTACATTCTATTTACACCAAGGAGAGGGCAGGCAAAATGCGGGAAATGGAAGTCAAGGGAGAAATAAAAATGTTAGAATGTTGAAGGAACATGCCAATTGAGATATCTCCCTCCGCTAAGAGTATCCATGTACCAATCTGCTTAGTTTTCAACTAATGAACGAACATGGGGCATCTTGACAGTAACAGCATTCTATAATCAGATATATGGGCCTCACTTTATAAATGATGCCACTGATTAGCATTTATCTGAATGCTAATGATGCAGATTCATGAATCTGTTTGCCCAGAATGCCGAGTTGATGAATGTTACTGAAGGGTTTTCAAACGAGAACCAATGTTAAAAATCCAAACCAATGTTAAATGGATGACATTATTTTACATTCTCCAGAAGAAAATGAGAAGGATAGAATTTAAGGGCTCACATGATGGATGTATATTTGACATCAAATAAACATATGAGACTATAATAGCAAGAATTTTATTTAATTTTTCCTATGGGACAGATTAATTTTCAGAATTCACAGAGGATGATAATACAGATTAGGTGCCATTGTAAACAAGTTCACAATTACTGAACTGCCCCAGGGTCTGTTTTCATAACCAAGCAGCCAGCATTGAGCTTCTGCTTCCAATTAGTGAGAAAAAATTAACCTTTAACCATTATATCCCCAAAATGAACTATGTAGAAATTATTCACAGATTAAAACAAATGAATCTAGTATAATCAACTGAAGAAATCCACTTTGAAAAGTCATAATACCCCTCCATATTCTATTAACCTATTCAATATTGTTCATACCTCTCTATTTAAGCTTGCATTTGAGAGTAGTTTTGTTCATTTGATTTCGATGTCCACTTTCTCCCACTCTAGCTGTACTTCTCTAGTATCGATGTTGCAAATAAAAGGCAGGGGCTTTCTAATTCAGTTCAGTTGGAAACAGGTTCATGTGGTGATGAGAACTTCAGAAAAATTTAAAGGCATATCACAAATCACTACACAATAAAAGGCGTGTATATTTTAAATATTAAAATGCCACCCTGACTGGTGTAGCTCAGTGGATTGAGCGTGGGCTGCGAACCAAAGCATCGCAGGTTCGATTCCCAGTCAGGGCACATGCCTGGGTTGCAGGCCACAGCCCCCAGCAACTGCACATTGATGTTTCTCTCTGTCTCTTTCTCCCTCCCTTCCCTCTCTAAAATAAATAAATAAAATCTTTTAAAAAAATCTTGAAAGTAGAGAATTGTTATAAAAACAATTTTTTAAAAATGTCAACAGAATTGTTCTCACTAGAATAGGAAATTGGCTCGGTCAGTTTGGGCTGCTGTAAGAGAATACCGTAGACCTGTACATGAACAACAGGAATGCATGTCTTACAGTTCTGGAGGCTGGAATTCCAAGATCGGGTGTCAGCATGGTTGGGTGCCAGGTTGCGGACTGTTACCTTCTCATTGTACCTTCATGTGACACAGAGTAGATAGAAGAAGCAACCTCTTAAAACTCTTGTAAGAAGAGCATTAACCCTGCATGAGCTCATTCTAATTATCTCCCAAAAGCCCCATCACCTCATACCGTCACATGGGGGGATAGGGTTTCAAAATATGCACATTGGGAGGACACAGATTTTCAGCCCATAACAAGAATTATACGTAACTGAACAAATACAATACAATAGGGAGGGCACTTAATAATATGTCATAAAAAGGAACAAAAATAATACTACATACACTATGTGTTTTATTAGTATGTATTCATATAGGAATGTGTGTGTGTGTGTGTGTGTGTGTGTGTGTATGAGTGCATGTTGCGGAAAACCTGTGGTCAACTTTTTTTCTATCAGGTACCTTCTCTTTTAAATCAAATGCCTAAATTTTTCTTCAGAAAAACAGTAGCTTGAGAACAAGGATGACTACAATCAAAATGTTTCATGGTATATGATAACTTTTAAAAAAAACCTCATTAAAGACCATCAGAGTGTTCAAAGTGCTTCATTTCCCAAAATAATTATAACTAATATTCTGAGCTAGATATTAAAAGGCATAAGCTCACATATTTTTATAAGTTAGCCTCATTCAATTTCTCAGAAATTTACTTTGTCTCACAGGTTAGGACTAAATTATAGATTGCTATACTGTATTAATTTTGACTCAGAAAATATATATATATATATTTCATACCCCTTCATTTAATCAAAACCACATACTTAAAGGGCTTAATTGTGCTGCATCAGATATCATGGGTTTTATAACTTTTCTTCATCCATGTCACCCACAAAGATTTTTCCTGACCATGAAAACTTGGCAAAACTATGATCTAGATGACATTGGTCATTCAAGGAATTAGAGGAAAGTGAAAACTAAGAGTGCTCCTGATAGGGGTGGGGTTTCAAAAGTGAAATATGTCAGACAAAATGCTGTGACCAATTTAAAGGGAGGTTACATATAAACAGAAAAAAAGGTTCGTAAACAAAAGTATTCCAAAGGCATTTGTTTATTGTTTTAAATTTAAATAGAAAAAATTCATTAAATGCAATGCTTGTATTTTAATGATTCCAGAGTTTAGCTCCAACACATCTTAAAATATATAAATATCTATGAACAAATTTTATATAAATTTAAATCCTTATTATTTTTAAATACCCATTCTCCAGTGGAAAATCAAAAACTGAATTATTCTACAGTTCTATGTTCAGATACATATTTTGTTTTAAGAAGCAGAGAAAGTTTATTACCATGTATAATAAGTCTAGCTTTGAGAAACATGAGAAGTTTGCTTAAAGAGACAACATTAGAAAATCATTTCCTGAAGAATTATTTTAAAATATTAAACCAACATTAGATAATAATTATCTTTTGAAAACAAATTTACAAAAACAAATTATAATGGCTGTTCTTCTCACTATAGTATACCATGATAATACTCTTACACAGAATAAAATCATCAATTTCAGGGGGTTCAATGTCATTTCTATAGTTCAAGTAGTGTGTCCTTTGTAAAAACAAAACAGAAAAACAAGGCAAAAACAAAAAACAACATTGTACTTCTATAAAATCAAAACACTCATATCACTTACCAACTTTTTAACTGTTTTAAATGCCACACTTTATTTGTTATTTTGATTGAGCAAGAATAATGAGTTCTAAACATAACAAATTCAGTTTTCATGATACAAAAAATATGCACTATTGTATTTCTTTCATAATCAGGAATATTTTCAATTGTACAATTAATAAAAAATGTAAGTTATTTATAGGGCAGGCAGATACCCTTTTACTTCTCAGTATGTGGAACACTGCAATTGAAAAAACAAACAGAATACTTTCTTTTTATTTTTTCTTCAGTTCTCAATATTTTTGCTGTAAAATTGTTCAGGAAATTTCATTATTGAAGGCAAACCAGTTGAAAATGTAACCTCCAATTTACTGTTTACTATGACCATTCAATGTTGTAGAGCATATTGCATATGACTTTTCATGAAAACTAGATTTTGATTTAACTTACAGTGAAACTCCCTTAAAATCATAAAACCTGACCTGAAAAATAATTCATATGTATCTTAAAGAATGAAAGCTCTGATTTTTTGTACATTTGAACTAGAAACTATACAGAAGCAATAAAATGACAACAAACATGTACCACTATGTTAGCAAACACCTGCAAAGATGAAAATGCAGACTATTATTCACAAATATAAAAGACTGAAAAGAATATGGCAGTCAAAGGTTAACTAGAATGATGTTTATATTTTATTATGATAGTTTGTTTTCTTTCTCCCAAAGAGAAGTGTTTCCTATTGACTGTGTTATCACAGCTTTAATCCAGGTTTAATATTTGATTGCAATAACGCCTGGTATATGGAAGGGAAAACCACGTAGTTCTGGTTGTCAATAGAAGATATCAGTAAGTAATACTCTGGTCAACCCCTGCTCTACATGAAATCAAAATAACAGATGGTGCTTTAGTTTATAATGAAGAAATAAAAGCATTCATAATGAACTCAATTTCTATGAAACCCCTCTAACAATAACATAATGAAAACTTGAGGAAAACAAAGTAAAAATCATAAGCAATGAACAACAAATGATAGTTTTCAAATAGGGAACCATTTGCAATTAATAGAAGAGAGGAACTTGGCTGGCACATATCTTGTATAGGATACATATGTCAGTAAGTGTGATGGTCCTGAAATGGCCCACAAAGGCTGTTTGAAGCCATGAGATGGACCATGAATAGTCAAGAGAAGAACAAAATCTGTCTTTGTAGAATTCCAGTTATCCAAAGTCTGTCCAGAAGGTATCCAGCCATGTAATATGAAAAACAGAGATATTTACTGAGGAAGATACAAGATACAAGAAACACTGTATACAGTAGGACAATGATGCTTCAGTCCCCTTCAAAGTAGGTACATTGGGACCTCACACAGTTCCCCCAATCACTATCAGCAGCCCTGTTTTATTTCCCTAAATCTCATTGGTGGTCTGAAATCTCTACCCTTCAAAGGTGATTTTAGTTTGGAAAAAGCCAGAAGTTGCAGGGCACCAAATCTGGGCCATAGGGAGAGTCACCTGAGTGATTTAATGTTTCACAAAATAACTCTACAAGAGATGTGATATATAAGCGGGCGGGCACCCATATATCACACCCAATAAAGGCCCATATTAATCTTAGTAAATATTTAACCCATCTTGTCAATCTAATCTGATTTTTCTCTCAAAGCTGGAGTTTACATGTTAAAACTTTCTTTTCTAAGTATTTTTTACTAGAATCAACAGATTTAGCTCCTGTGTAAACCTAACAAATTGCCTGACCTCAAAATCTTGCTAAACTGACAAAAACTAGATGGTCAACTTAAGGCCACTAACCTGAAGATCCCTACCAGGACCAGCAAGAACATTGCCTGCATGTGCAAAACCCCTCCCCTCATCTCTTTGTTCTGCTTTCCCTTTCTTCCCTCCCGGTGAAAACCTCTGCCTGCACTATCTAAAGTGTTCTATTGTAACCATGGTTTAGTATCTCCCAGCTAGTGATCATAGTTATGTAGTCTGTAACAAATCAAAGTCAACCCTGTGCCTTCACCTCTGGCAGAGTTTTTATTGCAGTCGTGAGGAATGCTCCCTCCAGCAGTAAAATCACAGATGTCTGACTGAAGTGAATTGAGAGACAACAGAACAAAAGGAGCAAACCTGAGCTAGAACCAAACAACTCCCCTTCCAGCTCCCTCCCCTTACTCCTGCTTCCCTCTCTCAAGAGAAAACTGCATGTCTGCACTCCCCCTGGGAAGTTTTCCTGTCCCGAAATCCCACCAACTCCCTCTAAGAATTGCTGACTTTACCAGAGATGTTAAGATGGCTTTTTGAGGACAGGAGTCCTCCCTTACCTCTTCTCAAAATGCTGGCGCTCTAATAAATCACCCTCCTTTTCACCAACACTTGTCTCACAGGTTTGGCTTTCCTTGGGACAGGCAGCCAAACCTGGGTTCAGTTTTAATAGCATGTTGCTTTTTATTATCTGTCAAGATTTTCAATAAATTGCCACTAATCAGGGATCAAACCCAGTCTTTTTTAGTAATTTACACAAAACGCTCTCTAATCCAGCCCCAGCAGTTCCTTCCAGCATTAACAACTTTCATTGCCCTGTATTCATTTTCCTGCTTCTCCCCTAGACCCTGAACTATTTGTAGTAAGAAATCCCCTTGAAGTCCCAAATCTGTATCTCTTCTCAGGCTTCATGTGGTGCTTAAAATGTGTTTTGTTGTTTGTGGGAGCAGGCAGAGGAGCTAGAATTCCAAATGATTCTACAGAGCTCAGTTCAGTAATATCTCTGTGAAGCCTTTCTGCCATCACTCTTTTTTCCTCTCCATCAATGAAGTTACAAAATTACGTAAATTTTTTCTGCCCTCTGTATCAGTGCCATGCAGAGTAACATTAGAGCTTGATGCAAAAGAAAACATTATTAATACCGATCCCATCCTTATTTAAAATTTGGGTATTTGGCTTATCATGGATTTTTGCATGAATTTCAATTTTTTTTAATATTCTTTCAAAATGTTATTTATCTTGCTTATTGAGTTTTCTGGTGCCTCAAATATTTTTGTGCCTGAGGTTAGTGCTCATTCATATCACCCTGGTCTCGGCTCTATACTATACTGCTGTATCACTTACTACACTCCATAGTGATTTGTCCACACATCTATCATCACTACCTGACTGTGACCACCTATAAGGAAATAAAACGGTTTTGTTTCCTTTGTACATCTAAAAATCAGCACGGTGTCCAACATTAACCAGGAGCCCACCTAGGAAAGATGAATAAAAACCAAACAAGAAAAAGAATCAGAATTCTTCAGTCTTTAGGGAACAAAATCTTCCACAGGGAAGAAAATATCTAAGTGGAAAAATGTTATTTAAAAAAAAAACCTTAATTGGAGGCAAGCCTTGAGCTAAAAGTAATTAAGCAATGCCACTAAAGTCAGTTTTACCCCCTTAAATACCTGTTTGTGGCACGAAGTATCCAGTGTATCTGTTCCAGACGCTTGTATTTAGGCTACATGAGGACCAGAGAATATTAAAATGGAAAGAAACCTTAGATATTTTCTCATCTCACTTTCCTGTTATAAATAAGAAACGAAGCCTAGAGAGTTTAAATGTCTCATCTAAAACCACACTAGTGTGGCATCAGAACTTGAAGTCAGGTACCTCGTTTCTCCACTCATTTCTTCTCAAAAGGGGTGCTTTTCCCTTAGAGGGTATTCACAAATCTAGAAAAGGGGGCACTGGAAAGTAGGGATTTTTTCCTAGGCCAGACAGAATTACCAATTCATGGATAAAATAAATGACAATTATTTTATGTATTGCTTGAAACACAATTACTGCTAAAGTGGAGTGATGGGAAATTGACCCTTTAAACCCTTCCCAGCCCTGTGCTCTTATCTTTGTCACTAAATTTTCTCTGATTCATTTCCTTCTGTAAAAGAGGGTGACTACTCTCTAAATACTCCAATTCAAGATGGGCGAAGTCTAATTTAAAATACACATTATTCAAATACTCTGTATATGCACAAATGTAAGTTATTTTTAACTGTGGATTAATCATGTAAATATATTATTATACCTAGTCATGCCTGGAGGAAATCAGAAGTAATGACATAGCACTTATTGTCCAACTTGCAGTTGAAAGCTAGAATATAGATCTTGGTGCTGAATGAAACAATTCTGAATTATATATTTGAAAAAATAAAGACATGCAAAGGTAGCCTTCTCAGCCAGAATCCTTCTTCACAAATTGCCAGGACTTTGAGCTCTCATAACTCTAATGAGATTTTCTAATGGTGAAAAGTGGTGGGTCCATCACAAGTGTTACAATTAACACAGCTCTGAGTTATTAGAAAGATAGAAATGATGACCAAAATAAGAAAGAACTTAGCCTTGAATTAATTTGATGGAATTCATTGGGGGAAAAATAAACTATGAATTATTATTATTATTATTATTAACATTGTGTGCAAATAAAATAACTCCTTTTTCTACTAATGATTAGACTTTCTGATCAATTTCTTCAAATTAACAATTAAGAATCCATGGCTAGCCCTGGCTGGTGTGGCTCAGTAGATCAAGTGCAAACCAAAGGACTGCTGGTTCTATTCCCTGTCAGGACACATGTCTGGGGTGCAGACCAAGGACCCTGTACGGGGCACACAAGAGGCAACCACACATTGATGTTTTTTCTCCCTCTCGTTCTCCCTTCCTTAGTAAATGGATAAATGAATAAAATCTTTAAAAATAAAAGAATCCTTGCTTAATTTTGCCCTTTCTCTTTATTTGGTCACTTGATTTCCTTAAAATATTCTTCATGTACAAAAGTAAGAAAAATACTATGAGTTCATTTGCATCTCTGGTCTACAATTTCAAAAACACTTATTTTTATCCCTTCAACATCTATGAAACTTATAAGAGAAGAATTTATTTTTAAAAATTGAAGACAATGAAATACTTCTTAAAAATTGGGCAATAAATAAGCAAGGAGTATGTTCCTCACCAAAGCAATGAGGTCATTTCATTAGAACACAGAACAATCGTAACTTCCAACAACAATTTCAATCATTGTTCTCAAGGCTAGAAATCTATTCACATGAGATAATGTTTGATAAGATTTTTATACAAATATTCTTTATTAAATATATACATTTATACAAATTTTACTGGGCCTCATATTACAGATATCAATTTGTAAATGAGGGATTTGGATTGGGTGATTTTGAAAATATAGTTCAGCCCTAAAACTGTGATTGTTCTAGGAATTACCTGGAGAGATGATCAGGAAGGAATGCTCAGATATGACTCACAATATTTGGCATTTACACATATTACAGGTCTCAGACAAAACTGCTCCAAATAACTCAATAATTGAAAGAGTAATGCCAATTAATACAATTTCCTTTCTAAAAAATAGGAGCTCCTGTTTGCAAAGTGGTCATTTCTCTCAAAATTTTCCCCAAAACTTCCAGAACACATTCATCCACAAAACCCAAGTGAGAGAGAGAAGTATAAAATAAAAATCTGGAAGCAATGCAACACAAAATCGACCTAGATTTAGCAGTGTGAGAAAGCTGCCTGAAATTCAATTAACTTGTTATGTCCACCTAATGAAAAAGAAAAGTTAGCACATGAAAATCTTGATAAACTGTATTAACGGAGTTAGTGGCATCCTACCCCATGGCTACGTTGTTGTTGTTTTTGTTTTTTTTCCTGTTCTCCATTCCTTTGCTGCTGCTCTTTTAATTCTGAAAAGCTCACCTCAGTTATGAAACTGTGCAAACCTTTCCCCAAATAAATGTAAAACTGCCCAGAAATACAGAATTATGGACACAAAACCTCCCCAGAAGTTTAGCATTTCACTAGCTAATACATTTCACCAGATCTATGTTGGAAAAAGCATTTAAAAAGGCTTTGTATTGAGTTCCTAATTCTGATGATTCTGTGATTCTGATCACATTTCAGACAGGTAATCTATAAGTTCTTACAGCGCCTAAAATTCTACTTTCAAGCACAAAGTGCTTTTCACTTACAGAAAAATTGATACCACATTTTCATTATATTTTGATGTCAGTCACTGAAGTTGTACTAATGTGTACTTATCTCGAAAGTGGCTATGTGAACAATATACCTGTTATCTCTATCTGCATAGGAGACAAATATTTTAAATATGTTTACAGACTCTAAATAATTTTTCTCCATTAAAGAATGTAGTGGCTTCTCCTAGTTTATGGTTCATTAGCATGCACTGACTGTTCTATCGAAGTAATATTGCAGGTAATGCTGAAGGAGCTTTCCTAGAGAGATAATGTCTAGCATAGTGTCTGGGACACAGTAGGCTCTGAATAAACATGTTGAAAAAACACATAACTGAATGAACTACTATGAAAATAACTCATACAATGAGTTAAACTTTGGCTCAAAGCACAAATTTTCAAGTCAACTGTTAAGTCCTGTTTGGCCATCGTGACAGGGAACATATTTTCCCTGGCCTCTATTTCTTTTCAATGAAGCAGAGGTTTCACTCCATTGGTCAGCATTTGTTTTCTTCCAGTTTCCTTTTAAAAATGTATCATTTAACAGGAAAAGTCCTCTTCATGCAGATACTAGGTAAGAGGGTCTCCAAAGGTCACCAGATACAGTGTCTGCTAAACAATTCTGATTAAGGGCAATGCCACTGGGAAATTTAGGGTGGTTGGTTGATCTTCATAGTGTATATTTAAAAATGTCATAGTTTGTTTTCAAATTTCAGTGCATAAGTATGCACCACATATTTCTAATAGCCCTATTTCTCTTGTCTCAACTTTCCAAGATGGTCTGTATTCTGTCTAATTTGAATGCAGAATTGATTCTATTTAAATCATTTTCTGAAATGAAAATTGGCTCATTTTCTCTTCACTGAGGAATTAATTAACTCTCCCAATAACTGGCTTGAATTTTTTAAATGGAAAAATTACATAGCATTTTTATTTTAGCAAAGAATAATTGTTTATCTTTAAAAACATTTAAAAAGACATTTTGCATTAAGTTCATCATATTTTAGGAAACTACTATAGCAAAAAATTTACATCAGACTTTCTGATTTCTCCATAGTGTCCTTAGATAAATAAACAACCCAATATACCATGTTAAATGCCCCGAATGTTACTGGAAAGAGGATGCGAGCATATTTGTCTATTTTACTTGTGCCAGATCCAGAAGGTGGCAGAGCAGAGGAAGGAGTGGTGGCCGACAACTTCCCAGAAGCCCCTATGGTATTAACTGTGGTCTTAATTCGCCCCAGTCTTGATCCGAACACATGATGGGTAAAAGCAGATCCAACTGAAGCTTGCCGGGGCACATACCCAGTTCTACTAGGAGTAGAAAAAGAAGCAGATGGAAGTGCTCTTGCAGCAGATATAGTTTCAGCTGCATTTGCATGGCTGAATGGGTTTGGACTGGAAGCTAAGTAAGACTGCGATGTGGCTTCAGAAGATCCTTGGACCACCACGGAAGATCTGTTCGAATGGTTTCCTACCTCGGTTTTGATGCCAATGTCAGATTCAGAGTGAACCAAGGCATTTGTTCTTTTCCTCATGTTCTGATTGGCATTTGTGTTCTGAAAAGGCATAATAAAAATTGCATCGGCATGTCATTTTATGGAGATGTATACAAAATTTAAATGTATCAAATAATTAAAATGAGCTGTGCCCATAAAATAAACATTTATTAATATGCTATAATTGCTTGTCTTGATGTAAAAGCTTACCAAAAAGAAAGTGTATATATTTGAAATGCTGAATCAAAACTTTTTAGTTTTAAAATGCTATCCATTCTTATAAGTAATTAGAATTTAAATCTATTAAAAGAAGATTAGGCTTCTAGGAGTATAAACTACAGTTACACTTGCCTTTATATTAAAGGTTTATGATGACAGCTGTACAGTTCAGTTTTATCACAAATAATATTCTGTAATATATTGAATACATTTCAGTGAGCTTTGTATCCATTTGCTTTATAAACAGGAAGAATATTCTTGTGTGCAGATTTACAATAATAATAACCATCCATATATGCATGACATTCCTTAAAAAATCCAAAAGCTTTCATTTCCAGACCCCTGGGGTTTATTTTCATAATCTTATATAGGCAATTATACACATTATTATAAATCTAGAAATCCTAATGCATTTTAGATTTTTACCACAATAGTGAAAAAACAAAAGAAAATAGATTGTAAATAAAATGTTGTCCTAGACATATAAACAGCATCACTGTATCATTGTATGAATATTTGAGTTCAAATTATTTACCTATAAAAATGTTTAACTTAACATGGAATTCAGTATTTTCCATCAAATTATGTTATGTGCAGAACAAGACTATATTAAAGGCAGATGCATGAAAAATATTAAAATTAATTCTCCTTGTATTTTGACAAGCACAATAAACTGTGTGTCCAACTATAGATTGTCCATACTAATGAAGGAAAGCAACTGCTCAAATGATTCTCCAAATAATCATGTCTGTCCTTAGATAATAATTTGATTTTTTTTGCAAAAACTTCTGCTTTGTAATTATGCTCATCCTAAGTCAAATTAAGGATGTATAATAGTTACTTTCTCTGCCTTCTCCACCTATCATTTTACGAAACACATGACAGGGGAGGCGATGCAGAAGTTGAGGAGAGAGGGAGGGAGAAGAGCACAGGTGTGTGACTATAAGAAGTCAACCTACATGAAAGTTCACGGATAATATTAATACGATTGAGAGTTTACAGAGAAACGCTTCCTCTACAAATATAATCTTTTCTCAACACCACACGCATCGAGCAGGTTGAAAGTGTTCGATCCATATATATGTTTGTGAATTATGACTTCAAGTTTTCTGAGAAAGAAAATAAGCCTCACCAAAATGAGAGGGTCTGAGAGGTTTAGAGAGTGTTCTTTCTGTCAGCCTGGAGTATTGTTCTAAGTAGGTGGTAGTTGAACTCATGAGCAATTGTAATCTAACATATGGCACCTAGTTTAAGTGAAGATAATTTAATCCAAAACTGACATCAACCTAAAAGTTAAATTACCATTATTTACCCTGAAGTTTACTCTACAAAGCACATGTAAACAACATTTAATTAGTCCTCAGGGTTTGAGTCCTTTTTGACAGAAAAGGAGAATCATTAATTGATTACCATTAACTCTAAAATGTAACACACATGGTGAAGAACATAAAGAAGTGTAAAGTATAGTCACAACATCTAAATAAAGCTTACACTGTCATTGGTAAGATAAAATGAATACTCACACACATGATACAATAAAAAATATAACAGCTAGACTGAAAAGAGAAGGAAAGAGAGTGAAATTGCATAAGCAAGAGAGAAATACATATTTTAAACTATAATCAGATATTTGCATGGTGCTTTTTTCCACTAAAAGTTAAGTCACCCACAGTCTTTAGAAATTCTTCTTTTTCCTAAGCATGAATTCTAAGAATTGGAGACTTCCATTTCTGGCCAAAATGGAGCAACAGAGACTGAATTTACTCTGCTGCATGAAGTGACTAAGAAAACTAGACAAAATATGTAAAAAAAAAAAAACCCTATTTTTGAAAATCCTGATTATTAGACAACATAGTGCCAGAATCACTGACAGACCCCTGAAATCAAAGGGCTATAGAGTTCACAGGGAAAGGTAACAGAGAAGTATATGCCAAAAATAAATAAATAAATAAAGAGCTCCAAAAATTTGAAGAGTCCTATTGAACGTTTTGCTAAGTACAGATCAGATATTAAGTGTGGGATAACTACCGAAGGCTTCAGAAAGAACCACCTGAAAGGATTAGAAGCAGTATCTGGCATACACAAAGCCAGGGATAGTGCATGTTTCTACCAGCCAGACTGGAAAATCTCAACATTCACATAGCATTTTGTAGAGTACTTAAAAGCGCTTTGCAAGGTAAAGCTGATCTATTCCTGCCTAATGAATCTTAAAAGTTGAATAAAAATGTCACCAATTCATCCTCCCTCTCCACATTTTTATATGAGTTTCCCTTTTGTTCCCATCAAGAGATAGAGCTTATTTCCCTACAGACTTCCTTATGACTTTCTTTGGCCAATAGTATGTGGTAGAACTGATGATTTGCCATGTCTGAGTCTCAGTCTTACAAGTTCTTGCTTGCTTCCACTCTCAGAACACTGCCACCAACACTAGAACAAACTTAGGCTAAGCTGATGGAGACATCTTTTGGAGCAGAATCAGTTATCTTAGTGAGGTTGTCCTGAAGCCAACAGCTAGCTGACCACTAGATGTGTGAGTTTGTCCCAGCTAAGGGACAATGAACTGTCCAGCCAGGCCTAACCAAGATCAACAGAACTTTCTAATTCACTCATGGAGTTGAAAGCAAAAATAAATTATTGTATTCCACTTAAGTTTTGTCATTGTTTGTTATGCAGCATTTTTGTGGCACTAGATAACATATCTAGATCAATTAAATCAAGGGTCCTAAAGGAAGTATTCCCAAACCTCTTATGAGAAGTCCCCCAGACATTCTGGGATAATTAGAAGGCTGGCATGCCAAGAATTCATTGAAGACCATTAGGGGGCCCCATTGCCTAACTGTACATGCTAGTTAAAGAACCATGATATTTTACCCTTCTCAACTCCAGTGTTAAAGAATAACAATATTTTAAAACATGGAAAGTTTTTAGTGATCAACTTATTCCAGTTCCTCATTTACAGTAGGGAAAAATATGAGCAGAACAATCATGACTGGCTGAAAGTTATACATTGTTACATAAAGTATTCTGCCATGTTATACAGGCTCTTCATGCATAAATGTGGAGAAAGCATTAAAGAACTTAAACTAATTCTACATATTTGAGTCACTCAAGTGTTTGTAATAGTCAATTATATTGTAAAAATTATTCAAGACTTGGAAGTCAGAAATGAGTACTGCATGTTTATTCAATGTTATAATGAAGCATTATTTAACAAGTCCATGCTAGGAGAACTTACTTGAGTTTGATTTTGCTACTTAATATGGGATTTGAGCCCTAACACTGTGAAGTTATCAAGCTATCTAACTTGTAGGTTATTGTCCAGTAGAAAAGACCACCAAAAGTTATGATTTTGTTGTCCTGTAGGGTTTTAAACACTTCTGTATTTAACCTAGAGACCTCATTCTGATATTCCCTTTTTTAAAAAGTCACTTGTATCTATTACTCAGAAAGATTTCAAACCAGTTTTACCACTTAAGTGGTTCCCTCATTAATTAATGAGCTGAACAAAACTTTTGATTTACATCCATTCCATATTAATATGCCATGTTTTTGAAGATTTGAAAATTATATTCTGACAACATCTACAACTAGACAAATTATAAATACCAAATAAATGTAAGAATAGACTTAAAGAAAATGACTGGAGAAAAAAGTAATTCCAGGTAAAAAGAGACAGGACCAGTCTATGGTGATTGAAAAAAAAAAGAATCAATGAAAGAAGAGGATGAAAATGGAGGGAGCGTGGGGAGATCCAAGATAGTGGAGGAGTAAGTAGATGCTACTCTAATCTCCTACCAGGACCAATCTGCAATTACCACTAAATTGTAAAGAAAGCATCCTAAATAGCCAAGTAAACACTAGCTGGAGGGAAGCCTTATAGCCAAGGGCATACAGAAGAAACCACTTCACCACAACGCAACTGGTAGGGAGTGTGGAGATGCAAGAGGGCTAGCTGGGATCCCATGGATGGCAGCTGAAGATAAGGAGGGATATTTTAGCAGCCAGGAGGTTCCCCAGAGAAGTGTTCAGTCTAAACCATAAGCTGGACTCCCCAGCCTACAGCACCAGAGCCAGAAGGGAACCCAGACAACATCCAGCTGTGAAAAACAACAGGAATTTTCTCTGTCAGAGAGAGAGACAGCTGTAGGCACACAGAGCCTTTTAAAGGGCTGATGCACAAAATTTCATTTGCAGCCACTTATCTTGGGCTCTGCAGAGGGGCAGCAGAGTAGACTAGAGGTGCTTGAGGAGAGTCTGGGTTTGGTGGCTCTTGGGAGAGAACTGAAGGAATAGTTGACAGGATCTCTGTGCTGAGTCATTCTCCATACTGCAAGAGTGATCTTTCTCAGGAAGATCACTCCTTTCCAAGTGGCATCAGATTGAGGAAAAGAAGGAGCTCTACTTCCAGGAATTACTCTGCCCTAGCCTGCAGTCCTTAAGCCAGGCTGAAGATTACTGCTTGATTATATTAACAGTTGATCAGTCCAATAGCTGATTAGTTTAACACCTAAGGCAGAAAATACAAAGAAGCACCCAATATGGGACGACAAAGAAACATACTCCAAATGAAAGAACAAGAGAATTCTCCAGAAGAACTAGATGAAATGGAACCAAGCAATTTATCAGATAGGGAGTTTAGAGTAATGACGATAAGGATACTCAAAAGCATGAAAGAAGACATAGAAACCATAAAAAAAGGACCAGTCAGAAATAAAGAATGCAATATCTGAAATTAATAATGCACTGGAAGGAGTAAACAGTAGGTTAGAAAAAGTATAGGATCGCATCAGTGTTTAGGAAAAAAACACTTAAACAGAGTAACAAAAAGAAAAATAAATAAAAATGAGAAGAGCCTAAGAAACATTTTGGACAACATGAAGCAGAATAACATTCATATGATGGGAATACCAAAAGGAGAAAACAGCAAACAAGGGATCGAGAACTTATTTGAAGGAATAATGACCAAAAGTTCCCTAATCTGGTGAAGGAAAAAGACACACAATTCAAGGACACTCAGAGAATTCCACACAAGTTAGACCCAAAGAGGCCTACACCAAGACATATCATAATTAAAATGACAAGGCTTTAGGAAAAGGAGTGAATCCTGAAAGCAGCAAGAGAAAAGCAGGTAGTTACTTACAAGGGAGGACCAATTAGACTGTCATCTGATTATTCATCAGCAACATTTCAGGCCAGAAGGGAGTGGTGTGAAATATTCAAGATGATGAAAAACAAGGACCTGCAACCAAGGCTAATTTACCCAGCAAGGCTATCATTTAAAATTGAAGGAGAAATGAGGAGCTTCCCAAACAAGAAAAAACTAAAGGAATTTGTTAACACCATAACAGTACTACAACAAATGTTAAAGGACTGGCTTTAAGAAAAAAGAGGAAAAGAGAAAGGAAAAAAACCCCACAGCAAAACAGTCTAACAATAAAACAGCACTGCATACTGTTTTATTCACCTTAAGTGTACATGGTTTAAAATGCTTCAACCAAAAGACATAGGGTAATTGAATGGATAAGGAAATAAGGCCCATATATATGTTGCCTCCAAGAGAGACATCTCAGATCAAAAGATACACAAGTAAAGTAAAAGTAAAGGGATGGAAAAAGATATTTCTTGCAAATGGAAAAGAAAAGAAAGCTGGGGTAGCAGTAATTATATCTGACAAGAAGGACTTTAAAACCAAGGCTGTAGTAAGACACAAAGAAGTACACTACATAATAATAAAGACAACAGTCCAGCAACAGGATATAACCCTAGTAAACATTTATGCACCCAACGTAGGAGCACCCCAATATGTAAAACAAGTCCTGATGGATATAAAAGGAGAGATTGACAGAAATACAGTACTAGTTGAGAGTTTTAACACACCATTGACTTCAATGGATAGATCTCCCAGATAGAAGATCAACAAGGAGACAGCAACCTCAAACAAGACACTAGATCAAATGGATTTAATTGATATCTTCAGAATATTTCATCCCAAAGCAGTGGAATACACATACTTTTCAAGTGCCCATGGAACATTTTCTAGGATAGACCATGTTAGGACACAAAGCTAGTCACAATAAATTTAAAAAGATTGAAATCATTTCAAGCATATTCTCTGACTACAATGCTATGAAACTAGAAATCAATTACAACAAGAATACTGAAAAACAAGCGAAGACATGGAAGCTAAATAACATGTTGTTAAACAATGAATGAGTCAACAAGATCAAGGAAGAAATCAAAAGATACCTTGAAACTAATGAACATTAAGACATAACAATCCTAAATCTGTGGGACACTGGGAAAGCAATCCTAAGAGGGAAATTCATAGCATTACAGGCCTACCTGTAAAATAATAAATAAATTTTTAAAAAAGCTCAAATAAACAGTCTAACTTCATGCTTAAAAGAACTTGAAAAAGAATAGCAAACAAAGCCCAAAGAGAGCAGAAGGTGGGAATAAAAAAGATCAAAGCAGAAATAAATGAAACAGAGGCTAAAAAAATAATATAAAAGATCAATGAATCCAAGAGCTAGTTCCTAAAAAGATAAACAAGATTGACAAAACGTTAACCAAACTCATTAGGAAAAAAAGAGAAAGGACCCAAATAAGTAAAATCAGAAATGAAAGAAGAGAAATAACAACTAACAGCAAAGAAATACAAAAGATTATAAGAAAATATTATGAACAACTACATGCCAACAAGCTGGACAACCTGGATGAAATGGATAAATTCCTAGAAACATAATCTCCCAAAACTAGATCAGGAAGTATCAGAGAATCTGAACAGACAGAGTACACCTAGTGAAATTGAAGCAGTAATCAAAAAACTCCCAACAAATAAAAGCCCTGGACTAGATGGCTTCCAGGGGGAATATTACCAAACATTCCAAGAAGAACTAACACCTCTGCTTCTCAAACTATTTCATAATATTCAAAAGCAGGGAAGGCTTCTAAACTCATTTCATGAAGCCAGAATTATCTTAATTCCAAAACCAGATAAAGACACTACAAAGAAAGAAAATTATAGGCCAATAGCTCTGAAGAACATAGATGCTAAAATCCTCAACAAAATATTAGCAAACTGAATATAGCAATGCATCAAAAAGATCATATACCATGTTCAACATGAATTCACCCCAGGGATGCAAGGTTGGTACAACATTTGCAAATCAATTAATGTGATTTACCACAAATCACAAATCGAAATCACAAAACAAAATGAAGGATAAAAACCTGATCATCTTAATAGATTCAGGAAAAGCACTGGATAAAATCCAGTACCCACTTATGATCAAAACTCTCAGTAAAGTGTGAATACATGGATCAAACCTAAACATAATAAAGGACATATATGACAAACCCACTGCCAGCATCATACTCAATGGGCAAAAAATACCAACACTTCCCTTAAGATCAGGAACAAGATAGGGATGTCCTCTTTCATGTCTCTTATTCAACATAGTATTGGAAGTCCTAACCACAGTGATCAGACAAGAAGAAGAAATAAAAGGCGTCCAAACTGGAAAGGAAGTAATCAAACTGTCTTTATTCACAGATAACATGATTCTGTATATAGAGAGCCTCAAAGATTCCACCAAGAAACTACTATAAATCAATTTAGCAATGTAGCAGGATACAAAATTAATATCTATAAATCAGTTACATTTTTACATGCCAATGACAAACTAACAGAAATGGTAATCAAGAAAACAATCCCATTCACATTGCTTCAAAAAGATTAAAATACCTAGGATAAACCTAACCCAAGGATGTAAAAGACCTATACTCAGAAAATTATAAGACACTGAAGAAACAAACTGAAGAAGACACAAATAAGTGGAAGCACATACTGTCTTCATGGACAGGAAGAATTAACATCATTAAAATATCCATACTACCCAAAGCAATCTATAGATTTAATGAAATTCCTATCAAGAGTCCAATGACATATTTCACAGAAAAAGAACAAATATTTCAAATATTTATATGGAACCACAAAAGGTCCCACATAGCAACAGCAATCCTGAGAAAGAAGAACAAAGTTGGAGATGTCATGCTACCTAATGTCAAACTATACTATAAGGCCATAATAATCAAAATAGCATAGTACTGGCATAAACACAGACACATAGATCAATGGAACAGAATAGGGAACCCAGAAATAAACCCACAACTTTATGGTCAATTACTATTTGACAGAGGAAGTAAACACATACAATGGGCTAAAGATAATTTATTCAATAAATGGTGTTGGGAAAATTGGACAGATATCTGCAGAAAAAAATGAAACTAGACCACCTTCTCACACAAACAAGAAAAAAATCAAAATGGATCAAAGACTTAAATGTTAGAGCTGAAATTGTAGAAATCCTAGAAGGAAACATAAGCAGCAAAATTTTGGACATTGCTTATAGAAATTTTTTATCAGATATATCTCTCCAGGCAAGGGAAACAAAAGAAAAAAAATAAACAAATGGGACTTCATCAAACTAAAAAAATATTTTGCACAGCAAACAAAATCATCAGCAAAATAAAAGGACAATGCACAGAATGGTAGAACATATCTGCCAATACATTTGATAAGGGGTTAATATCCAAATTTTATGAAGTACTTACAAAACTCAACAGTGAAAAAACAAACAACTGAATTAAAAAATGGGCAAAAGACCTGAATAGAAACTTCTCCAAAGAGGACATACAGATGGCCAATAGACAGACATATGAAAAGATGTTCAATGTCACTGATCATCAGAGAAATGCAAATTAAAACCTCAGTGAGATATTATCCCACACCTGTCAGAATAGCTGTCACCCAGAAATCAACAAGCAACAAGTGCTGGCAAGAATGTGGAGAAAGGGGAACACTTTTCTATTCTTGTGGGAATGCAGACTGGTGCAGCCACTGTGGAAAGCAGTATGGAGATACCTCAAAGAATTTAAAAAGATCTGCCTTTTGCCCCAGCAATCCTAATTCTGGGAATATATCTGAAGAAACCCAAAACACTAATTTGAAAGAACATAAACACCCCTATGTTCATTGCAGCATTATTTACAATCTCCAATATATGAAAGCAGCCTAAGTGTCCATCAATTATTGAGTGGATAAAACAACTACAGGACATTTACACAATAGAATACTACTTGGCTGTAAAAAAGAAGAAAATTTTATCCTTTGCAACAGTGTGGATGGACCTGGAGAACATCACACTAAGTAAAATAAGCCAGTCAGAGAAAGACAAATACCATATGGTTTCACTCATATGTAGAATATAGTGAACAAACAACCAACAATGAGAATGGGAACAGGATCAAAGATGGAGAGCAGGAGGACAGCTAGTGGTGGAGGGAAGGTAGGGGGTGGGGGATTGCACAAAAAGGAAAAAGGACTCATGGACACGGACAACACTGTGGTAGTTGCTGGGGAGAAGTGTATTAGGTGACTAAAAGGTAATGTAAAGAAAGTACAATAAGAGCATTTTTATTTATTTTTTTAAAGATTTGATTTATTTATTTTTATAGAGGGAAGGGAGGGAGAAAGAGAGAGAGATAGAAACATCAATGTGTGGTTGCTGGGGGACATGGCCTGCAACCTAGGCATGTGCCCTGACTGGGAATCGAACCTGCGATGCCTGGTTCACAGCCCACACTCAATCCACTGAGCTACACCAGCCAGGGCAATAAGAGCATTTTTAAAAAAGAAAATGGAGGGACCAGTATAAAGTGTGCCACTGGGATTACCAACTGAAAACAAAGATCCAATCTTCTTATTTCCAGTTTAAAATTACCAGCAAACTTTTACAGCATGAAGACTATCTTTTTAATCATTGTAGGGCAATGAGCACAGCAGGCACCTACTTCATTTTCAAATAAATTACAATGAAATGGATATAGTACATAATCAAGGTTTTTTTAATTACGGAAATTAAAGAGGAAATGTAAAAAAAAACTTTCAAGGAGACTAAATGGTAATGGAAAAATACAATGAAAAATAAAGAATAAAAATTTTAAAAAAACTTTCTATTTGACCTCCAGATTGCTATTTCTTTGTTTATGGGACAGATTTCTAGACTATTGTAGATAGTGTCTAGGGCACAAAACTTATCTTGACTCAATCCCAAGTGGGCCTAAGAATACCTACAAAGTCTCTCAATACTCTATATAGCATAACTTATAAAAAAGGAAAGTCGAATTAGTCCAATTTGAGGCTTAAATCTTTGCTCTTTGCCAAGCAGCCAAATGATACTCCAGTTATTTTGCACTGATGTCTAAAGGTCTACTAGGTAAAGAATCTGTCATTTTCCATGGTGATGAACCACAAAAGGATTAAGAAATCTGCTGATCTATCTGGCAAAAGACTCACGAGGAATAATATTCACACAGCCTTTGAGTTCTGAAACAACTAATGCATCAGTGAAAGTGACGTTATGTTTCATGCAGTATGCAGAGATGCCTCATCAATATTCTACAGACACGCAGTGGCGACAAACAAGAAAAGTACCTCAGCCTCAGCCTCATTTGAATTTTAAAAAATTATTTAGTTTGAAATCATTTTGTCATTAGTCACAATAGCCTGGAGCAAGGAAACTGGTGGGATAGAGACTCGAGGTGGCAGATTCAAACATCACCAACAAATTAAAGCAGCAACAGGCAAATAGGAGCAAATCCAAGCAATTCGTCAATTATGACTGCGATCTGACACAATTTCTAAAGGAGTATTATCAACTGCAAAAAAGAAAATTCATCCACACTTATTATTCAAACCGCAATGAGATAGAGTGACTAACATGAGTTTGTAGAATACAAGCTACATTTATATTGCTCAGTTGAGAAGGTAATGAAGTTTAATAAAATGTAACTTAACTCTTCTAAATTAAAAACAAACAAGGCTAATAATGAACAGGTTTATCTTCTAGAATATCAATGAGTCACATACAAAAAAAAAATCCAATAATGTAAAGACATTTATTCAAGGCCATTTTGACAGGGCTTCAGGGGTTAGCCACATGTCTCATTCAATGAGAAAATAAACACGGTGGGGCAGCTGAAACCACATCCCAAAGTAATGATTTACTGAGGACTATCATTGTGTTTAAGAACATACAAGTGAAAAACACCCTCTCAAAAAAACATGCTAAATATTTCATAAATTGTTACCAGGGGACTCTATCATACATTAAACAACAAAATGCAGTAATGAAAATGCTGATTTCCCTATTTATTGTATTCTATTTCCTCCCAACGTTAGCTTCTAATTCGATGTTTGTATTTCCACAAGCTATAGAAATATCACTTTCACTATCAGGCACTAAAATAAGGAATTTATGTCTTCAATTTGGAATGACCAGAGAACAAAGTCTTAAAGAGTTCATTCATTTCCTATTTGCATATTTAGAAGTTGAAATGTAAAATGTTAGGATTTCTTGAAAATATGGGATTTTGTGATAAATTATGTTATAGGGATTCCTAGTGCTACTTTCTTTTGTCGGTGCTTTATATATTAAACATGTGTCTCTAGTAAAAGAAATCTCTTTGTCAGAGACTTCACTAGTCAGAGCTGAAGTTCTAAGTTTGATCAAGTGGACTTGACCTGAGTGCTACCTGGATTTATTATACTCACCATTCCTGCCAACATAACCCTGGAGAGAGTAGAGGGCAAAGGACATGCCACTCACTTTCTCCAAATGCAAACACTAAGCTGGATGATTCTTTTCTTGCTCCATTTTGAAAAACAGCATCATAGTTTTTCTAAGCATTTATAAGAATAAATACTTGGAGTTAGTTAAAAACTCAGTCTCAGGCTATCTGTGCAGGAAACCTTACTCATCATTTATGCTATTGCAAGTGGTCATGGTTCAGAAATTGCAAAACATTGGCTAAATGGTTAGGATTGTGGGTCTGCAAATTGGAAAGACTCAGATACTGAATTTTCTATTTATTAGCCATGACACATTTGCCAAGTATCTAACCTCTTGAAACCTTCAAGTCTTTGCATAAAATAGAAGTAATAATGAATAAAGATAATACATATACAAACTGAATACAATGTCCAGCACATAGTAGGCATCAAACAAATATTATACAGAAATAATCCAGCAGAAGACAAATAATAAGATTAAGGCCCCAAAATGAAAAAGTGTATTACTCATAAATCATTACAGGAACGAAATTTTAGAAGACATTTTTTATATATTTCTTAAAATATGGGCTTCATTCCAAATAATAATAAAAGTAGAGAACCACTGAAACCAAAGACAGTCTGTGGTGAAAGCAACCACAAAAAGGATATTAATGGCTGAAAAGAGAAATAATTATTAGTAAATACAAAATGCAAATAGTTGAGGAAATATAAAATGTAATAGAAAATCAAAATGGATGTTGAACATGGTAAAGGTGGCAATTAACGCTAGAGCACATCTTATAACTTAAAGTGCAAGACAAACATAAAATGCTCTTCTACAAAAAAAAAAAATAGCAACTGCAAAATCAGCAACAACAGTTAACTTTTACTGAGTGGTTCTTCTGTACCTGACACCCAGCTAACATGCTTTTAGCCAGCAAGCCACCACACCCACATGCCATGCTCTGTGGAGGAAAAATGAGAGCCATAGTATCCCAATGTTCAAACACACAATGGGGGTTATATAAGAAGGGCATTTTGTTCACTATTATATCAGATTGCCAGTCAGTCTCTGTGACTTTTCCAGCCATCAGTGAAGTCTAGGAACTGGTGATCAGGAAAACAACAAAGACGGGAAGAACTGATGTCCTCCAAGGTACGGGATGATATTCACTCCTCATGCTATGAAAAGACACACCTAGAATATTGGCTCACGGTTAAAAATTTGGCAAACCCAGTTTGGCTGACACACTTTCTAAATATATTGGAATATTAAAAAGAATCATATATGTTAAGATATTTGTCTGGCATTATGGTGTCACTCTTTATCTCTTATTTCAATCACAGTAATCAAAATTACTTTCTTCCACATACAAATTGAAAGCAGAAAATGAGGCAAAGGGCATCAAACCAGGCATAGTAGAAAGCAACAAATGTCAAGAAGACAAAAAGAATCAAAATATTAAGAGGTGTTAATCACTGCTATAGACTGAATTGTGTGCCTTCCAAATTCATACGTTGGAGACCTGATGCTTCCTACCCCCACGTGACTGCACTGAAGACAGGATCTGCAAGGAAGTGATTAAGGTTAAATGAGGATGTCATGAGGATGGAGCCCTGATCAGAGAGAACTGGTATATTCATGACAGCGGAATACATCAGAGAGCACTTCTCTGTGTCATATAGGGACACAGCGAGAAGGCAACCATCTGCAAGTCAGGAAAAGAGCCCTCAGCAGAGTCCAGACCTGCTACAACTTGATGAAAACTTGAGCTTGAATTTGCTAACCTGTGAAACAATAAGAAAATAAATTTGGCTCTTTAATCCATCCAATCTATGTTATTTTGTTATGGCAGCCTTAACAAACTCAGACAATAGTCTAATGGGTAAAAATAAATTTAGAAGATACATTTTAAAATAGTGTTATGTTAACTAACCTTTTCATAGGGAAAAAAAAAGAAACAAAACCTAAACAAACTTGCGACTCTCTCTTTTCAGGTATTTTCTCATTGTTTCTAGTCTGCTCTGTCCTCTCTTCCCCACTGAGGGACTATATTTTTCTGGTCACCAAAGCCTAGGTAGGGTCAAGATAAAAGACCGGCAGAAACTGAGATGCTTTGGGCAAGAATTAAGCATTGATTTATTTATGATATTTTTAGTTGTCTTTGATCAGTGGAAATGCTTTTACATCCACTAGGAGCACCTACAGCCTTTGCCTAACTGTCCAAATTGCCTGGATATAACAACCTTCCAGGATGCCTTGAGTTACTCTCAGTTCCTCTGCACATTCCAGTTTGGACTTAGCTCCAGATCCTTCTTTAACTACCCAGTATTTTTCCCTAAATATTTTTGCCTTTATGTGCACCTTGTGTGTGTTTATGTGTAAATGTGTGTACATGTGTTATGGATTTCAGAGCATGTATTTATTTAAATATTGGAGAAAAGTAATTGATACAGTTTATAACTTTTCACACTTTATATTAAAAATATTTTTATTCTTAAGAATAGAGTTAATATATATGGAGATATCTGATAAAACATTGTAAAAGAAATCTTATTAGGTTTTTAAAATTCCTAATTTAGGTGGCTAAATAAATTCATTTTCTTAAAGCATCCGCATTGTATGGAAATGAGTTTTTCAGTTTCAAAACATTCTGAAAATTACATTTAAACTTAGCAAACTCTTGGGCGATGTTTTTCTTCTTAACATAGACTTGATATGATGTGATCATAATGAAATTGTGCTGTGATAAATAGCTACCCAGAAAGATTTAGATCCATGCCAACATTATAGGAGGCTGGCACAGCAAGTAATCTGAGTCACAGTTTTATTTGCATCAGCAAAGGCAATGGGGGTACTGTCTAAAAAGCAATAATTTATCAAGACCAGATTCTCAGTATGTTTCTGCTCAGAAGAAGATTTCACAGTCCAAACATCACCTGCCACAATCCCTTGTAAAATCTTAGCTATGCAGCAGAAGGAAGTCTTTGATGAGCCAAGAACCTCACTTAAAGCAGTCTGAGTTACTTTGGAATATTGGCCAATGATTGCCTACTGAATCAAAACATTTATAATACATTTAATAGATTTATTTTTAGAGGAAAAAAGCTCAAGTCCTATGTTTTACCTCTTGCTGGAAGTCATAGAAGATCCACAATTAAACTTATAACCCATGAAGGACTTACTGAAGACATTGGTTCACTAAACTAAATCATTCATTCACAAATATGTATTGAGTGTTCAACCGTTAAATTATTTTGCTGGGCATTGGGAGTACAGAGAAGAAACACAGTTCTTGAAATTTCTTGCAGGAATTGTAAAAGTTATAGTAATCAATAAATGCTATAAAGCAAAATTAGAGAAATTAAGGAATACATTACCCAGCCTGAGGGCTAGGAAAGCCTGTTTGTAAACGCAACATGTGATCTGAAACTATTAGGAATAGGCAACTAAGTCTTAAGCAGGTGAAGGAATTGCCGGGAAACAGAAGCATCTGGTAGTAGTGGGCATGGTTTTCAAAGACTTCTCTCAGTGGTATAAAGATAAGGAAGGCCAATAATCTGGGTCAATTAAAATTTGAGATCTCTTAGGATGTTCTAAATCTGCCTTTTCTCATCGCACTCTTATTTTCTTTTGAAATGGGCAGTTAAGTCAATGCTCTACATTCAGGGACTACTCTAACATAATTAATGTCCGATACTAGCACTTGCCAGGCAGAAATCTTGAATCTATCTCTACAATTTATTGAACACTTACTGTAGATCAAGCACTACACTAAATGGTTTCCACAAATAGCCTCACATATTTCTTGCAACCACCAAGGAGATATTACTGATATTCGAATTTTTCCAATGAGGACACCGAAGCCTACAAAACTTGGGTACTTCTCCAAAGGTCAGATAATTGAAATGAATTAGCGTCATGACTTGAATCCCAAATCCACACTTTAACCACTTCAGGAGGCTGTTTGTGATAGCAAATACATGTGTTAAAGGGACTGAAAGAACGCAGAAAAGCATTTACCTAAAATATATACATAACAACCCAAACCAAGTAAGTGATGTTTACAAACATTTTGATTTTTCAGAATAAAATCAAATTTGGATTTGATTTATTCAGTTTCTATTATAACCTAAAAACTGTATTATTCTGTCAGTCATATTATCTCATACATACACATGAAAAAACCTTCTGGTTAATCCTTCCTTTCCAGTATAAGTGAAAACTGCTCTAGAGTTTTTCTAGATTGTTCTTGTTCCAATTACTTTTAATATTCTTCCTATTTTTGGGGGGTGCTTGGTTGTCCTATGTGCTTATAGCTATTAGTCTGTTTCCTAACTATGTTCTACATTCAGGCATAAATATTTACAAATAAGCCTACATGAGATCATTTATTCTACAGAAACTTTTATTTTAATAAGAAATACAATTCAGCTGAGCAAACTTCTTTGATTGAAGTAACCTATTCAAGTTGTTTTAAAAAGGAATCAACATCACCAGTCAAAATCTGCAATTTTTATATGATAAAAATATTTTTATGATGTTCTTCTGTTAGAGGGAAGCTGTGTCCAAACTTTCTTTTATAAATTTTCCCTTAAGTTTGAATATAATCCTTTAAAGATGTTTAAAATTGATTATTCAAATAGATGGTAAACCTGAAACATTTTTCCCCTGGGGTATAGGACTGTGCAATTTCAACTTTAATAGTAACTCAGGAAAAATATCAACATAAGCACTGGCTTTTGATTTGGACTTGAGATTGATTCTTAAATATGTAACTATCTACAAATAATTAATGTTAATGAAGTCCAACGATGCATGTGCCAAATTATACATAATGTAAATGTTTGTACACATGTGCGTGCAGCAGAAGAGGACTCATTAAGCCACCTATTGGGTAAGCTCTGATATTTTCAATCAATCCCTTTCTCCACTCTTTACAAATGGAAACACGGTCAATTGGTATAAAGCCTATGCTGAATTATCCTGTTTAAACAATTCATTACAAATCTACTCAATCTACAATAAAACAGCACATAAAGTCAGCAGAACAAATTGATATTCTGCCATGACACGGGTTGGTGGCTCTTATATTGTCAAACAGACAAGGCTCCAAAGAGCTGAAGCTACTTTGGTTTCTCTCCAGGAAGTAATTTGACTTGTCCTGAGGACTAGTACCTTGTTATCAGCTGTAGTTTCCAATGGGGCATTATCAAAACCATTCAACATTTAACAAGGCCCTCATGCTGAAACAGCTGTTCATCCAAAGCAAAATTGCTAAAACTTTATCTGAGCCTAGATAATCTTACTTGAGCAAGAAATAAGGTATGAGACTAATTTTCATGTTGTACCACTTTAAAACAAGAAAGCCAATTTTGCACTTCAGTAAAGGCAGATTGCAAATTTAGCATGAATTGAACCAGTAGCTGAGTTGCAATTTATGGCAAGTGGCTCATGGGCACGTTAATGTACATCACCAAGATAACTACTTCAGCCGAGCAGACCAGAAACTGGGAGACACAAATATCTGCTTAGAAACAAGGGAAATGTGCCCTCTGTGCAAATCTACAAACAAATCTTATAACCCAAAGCTACCAAATACCTATCTTCATTATTATTCTTATATATCAGTATATTAGTAGTTAAAAAAATGAAATCAGAACCACAGGTTCTGAAATCATATTGATTCAAGATTTTGACTCTGCTAAATACTGGCTATGAGACTTTGAGGAAATTATTTAGCTTCTCTGTGTTTCAGATGTCTCTTGGGTAAAACAAAGATAATACAAATAAGTACTTCTTAGAGTTATTTATGGAGTCGTGTCTGTAAAGTGTGTAACAGACTGCCTAGAATACAGTGAGTAATCCATAGTTGTTATATATTGTTATATTGTTGTCATTTCATATTCTAAGGCAGATATGTAGATAAGTCTCTGAGAGGGAAAATATTGCTATATAAGTTCCCATAAATTCTATAATCAGATATTCAATGTATTTTTCAACAGAAATAAATGTTAAAGGAATACTCTAACTGTCCATCTCAGAAAATGCTGGAAATATGTGGGAACCCGACATGTTTTGCTTTGTTCAAAATTTATCGCCTTATCCATTCCTAGGAGAAGATAGTCCGCTCCGTTTCTTGGAGCAATGCTAAGCACTAACTAAAACCTAACTTGCCCAGATCTGCCAGTTGAGGAAGAAATAATTAAGGACCCCAATTCAAAACCTTTCCTTCTGGGCTGATAGATGCTTAAAGACAGGAATAAAACCAGGAATCCTATAGGTACTGTTCTACTTAAGTGTATTAGCAATTTAAAAATGTTTGCACTATTTCAACATATTGTGTACTTAAATTTCTGTCAGTTTATAAAGAAGCAAATGAAAATATCATCTCCACCAATTCCTTGAACTTGGACCCCTTCCAGTTGCTATTCTCTAACACTGTAAATGTGAGGGGAAATTGTCTACACATACCCTTCCCACTTCTTCATTTGTCATTTATTCTTCAACCCATTGTTCTTTTATTTCCCCTCTCATCTTTCCCTTGGAACTCTTTATGGATTATTCCAATAGGCTCTTTTTTAAATCTGATTTACATATTGTCATAGCATAAGCTACCACTATTGATCATTTCTTTCTTCTTTAAAGTTTTTCCCACAAATTCCACAATCTAGTTTTGTTCACCTTATCTTTCTCAGTCTCCAGTGTGGGATGCTTCTCCTCTACCTACCCTTAAATGTTATCTTTCCATCGGGTTCAACTCTTACACATCTCAATTTTCTCAGTCTTCACGTAAACAAACCATCCAGTGGCTTGAATTACCATCTTTATTTCAATATCACAAACTCAATGTTTTCTTCCCAAATTTGTCTCCATCCTGGAGACCCATATGTCTATCAGGACATCATTCAGATATACTAGAGAAGCACCAAACTTTTACTTTGTTCAATCACCCATCCACCCATTTATTTATTCAATTATTCAACAAATGTGTAGCAAGAGCCTATTTATTTATATCTCTGGTACCGATCTTAGTTCTGATGATACAAAAGTGGGGAAAAGCCCCAAATTTCTATCCTTATGACACAGGCTTTCCCCTATTCAAAGTCTAATTTATGTACAAATATATTTATATTCAATGAAACAGTATCTTTATCCAAATAAATATGTCCCTCCTGTTGTACGTTAGATCTTAGACACCAGCGCGCTATCCTGATACTTTTCCAAGCCACACAACTTCAACAATTCTTACTTCCATCTTCCTTACTCTTTTCCACTAATGTCAGTACTTTCCGAATCTACCTGTTTTTCCATCTATTGCCCCCACAGTGGGAGAGTTCTGAGGCATGTTCCACGCATGCCTGGGAGTGTCTCTAGCACAAGGAGCATGCTATGGCAAATCTGCTGATGGATCACAGTTTTTTGGATTTTCTTCCTTTCCATCCCACTTCCCTTACAATTCTTCTTGAGATAACCTCAAATATAAATTGCTTGCAAACAAGTCCTTGCAACAGTGTCAGCTTTGGAGGAAAGCCCATGAAAACACCTGGATTCCAGCCTCAATGTCTTCACTTATTTCTATAAGTGTGAGCTCTACTTTCTTGCTGGGTCTTTGCACATTCTCTTCCCATTGCCTTCTTTCTTCCACTGCCTTTGCTTCCCTTTCATGTTCCCTAAGATAGTACTGGCTTCCTGCTTCCCCTGTGAAGTGTAACCTGGCATCACTACCACCCTCATCAGAATCTCTCCACCCCCACCCTCAACAGAGACTCTGATCCAGGTTGTTATAACTTCATACAGCTTCTTAGGCTTCTTCCTAGCTCAGCATGTACCACACTGTGTATGTGCCCCTCCAGATTATACATTTCTGTAGTGCTACAACAGAGTCTTACTGTTTTCCTTCCCTTGCTGACTAGCACAGCACTAAGAAGCATTCAATAAAAATAAGTCAAATGAATAATAAATAAATGATGAGTAAACTATATTGAAATAAATCAACAGCAAAATCATTCTCTCCTGTACACTCAACAAAGCAAAAATGAGCTTCACACAATGTGTCTCAGGAGGTAAGTAGTTTGGCAAAGCTATATAGCCAAAAGCAGCACTTTTAAATCCACTTGGAAACCAGATGACAGTCATTTGTTCTACCCAGATTATACTTCCTGGGCCACTACAGTAGTTAATGGACTGTTTAATGAGTCAATCCTGAAATATTAACTGATAACCAGAATTAAATGCTTTTCCTCTCCTATTTCATACATCTGCCTGTTTAAAGGTATGGCTAAATTTTTTAAAAGCACCTAAAAAATAAAAGTATGACCAAATGATTGCTGCTGAGCAGAACAGAGTCACCTCCTGGACCAACATCCCCCTTTCCCTTTCCTCTGCTTGCTCCAACCTGCCTCCCCAGGAACAAAGTGGTGAGAAATATGAGCTTCTCCTTCTTCACATTGCTGGAAACACATAGTCTGTGGCTGAAATAGCTTGTTTAACAAGGGCTGGATTTTTCCTCTCAATCATAGTTCTAAAGCTATCAGTTATTGAAAAGCTGATTTTCAAAGCACACACTAGAACAGCTTTTCTGTACAGCTGCAATGCTATTTAAATCTCCCATGAATATATCCACAAACCCAAGAAAATTCTAAGCTGAAATATGTCTCTTAGAAAGGACATAGTAAAATAAGACCTTATGGGGGAAATTCAAGGAAGTGAAATCTGGCTATTAATTTTAATACAAAATTATAACATCAGGCATATGGCTTCTATTCCCCCACACTAGAAGAACACCTGAAATCACTATGTGGAAGGTGGGACTGCAGGGCTTTTTTCTAAGACTCTGACAGACCTTAGCAGTCTGCTTGGAGTCATTCTTTAATAGACCTCAGAAATGTGGATAAATGCTGCACCTTCTGCTGTGATGAGGTTGGAAGCAGATGTAGAATAAATACTAAAGACAATGCTTTAGAGAAACAGATCCATGGAAGACACAGATCATTCTTGGCAAGAACTAACTCTTTACCCCACGTTTCTGCTCCACAAAAATCTCAAATCTGATCTCTAGTACTACTGTGGAAGAATCCCCAGGAGCCCCACTGGTGACCTTGGCAACACTGATGTCATGCTTCCATCTCACGCAACCAGCCGTACGATTCTCCTGCTGTGATCAAGCAGTCCCTTTGCAACTGTTTAGGTGCCTCTGTAGCATTTTATAATGCTGAAACTTCTTTGAATTTCATCAAAGTGAGAACTTTTAGACTCTAGGCCGCTACACTGCAATCTGAGTTTCCTTCCTTTAAGACATTCAGTTTCATCAAATTACCTACCAAATGAAATTATATTGAGCATGAATCACTATTATAAATATTTCAGAGCCATTCACTTGGGGGCTGTGGATGAAAACAACTTGACTATACTTAAGAATGTTTACTGAAATCATCGACCAATGAAAAGTCGTGGTGAGAATCATTCCGCGCCCCATCAAGTATTGTGTAGCCATGTGGTTCACTTCTACTATCTCTTAGCTCCCGATATAACCAGCTTTCCAGGCTGGGGCTAAATGAATGCTTGCTAAATTACTGATTCACTTCAAGTAAAAATATGCCATGGTATCCCATGGACATGATAATTGGAAGATATAAGGCAAAGGGGTCTCCATAGCCTCCAAACCTATCACAATGCCTGGCACAAATTAGATGCTCGACAGATATTTGTTGAATGAATAAATGAATATGAATAAATTTATATCCTATTATTTATGAAAAACTTACCAAACACCTGTACATTGAAAATTCCACACACACACATCTTGAGTCATCATTTGACCACAAAGTATGAATAAAAAGCTCAGCAGGGCCAAAGAAATATGGGCTCTAATCCATATTCTAAAGCACTGTGCAATTAATAAATGAAAATGTAATGCCATTTTGAGTTCTAGTTGTGCTGTGGGAGGCTGCTGGTCCCTCGGTTTTAAAATACTTCCAAGCTTACTAAAATTAGAACTCTCTTTCTCACGTTGTTCTTTCCTTTGTTTCCATAGGAAACAGTGACTTCCAGGCATCCAAGATGACACAACATAGATTGCCAAATTAAATGCCACGCTGCAGTTGCCAAGGAGATAATGTATGTCATTCCTACAAATAACACGTTGTTCATGCCTTCATTTCCTTTATCTAGCTTTTTAAGATTTTCTTTGCCTGAACTGAATTCAGATAATGTTCACTGCAAAATGATGGAAACATTGCTTTTTTTAAAAGTGTTTACCCCATTTCCCAAAGCACTTGATCTCATCACACACGCTGTCTGTGGAAGGTCTGAGCATATTTTATGCTGATTTTGGAACCAGTGATTCAGCAGTTTTCACTGAGAAAAAAAATGCATCCTGATTTCTGTCTGCTTGCGTTCTAAGTAAAGGTCCAATTAAGTCCACACCTGGCTCTAACATATTCCAGTTTAAAATGGCCCACCATGAAAGCAGCTGCACTCAGTTGAATTTACATAGGGTGGAATGGAGTAAACAAGCAAAAAATGAAAGATGGATGGATGGAAGGAAGGAAGGAAGGAAGGAAGGAAGGAAGGAAGGGAGGAAAGAAGGAAGGAAGGAAGGAAGGAAGGGAGGGACGGAGGGAGGGAGGGAGGGACGGAGGGAGGGAGGGAGGGAAACATGTATATTGAGCACCTATAGTATGCTAGATTAAACACCTGTGAGATAAAGAGAATTCAAGAAATTTAAGATCTTGACTGACATCATTCAGCTGGCAAGAGTCTGAGTAAGTATTTCAACTCAACTAGGCCTGGTTTTAAAAGCATGTGCTTTCCAGGTGTCTAGTGCTGCATAACAAACCACCCTAAATGACCATGGCTTTAAGTAACAGCAATCACTTTAACACTATCTTTTGCGGGTTAGGAGGTTGACTGGACTCAGCTAGGTGACTTTAATTCAGGGTATCTCATGTCATTTCAAGCAGAATGGCTGGGACTGCAGTCACCTTGAAAGTGTCCTCATTCACGTACCTGGCAGTTGATGCTGGGACTGTCCTCTGGAACACCTTACCTGTAGTCTCTCTATGTAACATGGACTTCCTTACAGTATGAGTGCTGGATCCAGGAAAGGGGACCCAAGTGGACCAGCCCCAAAGTCACACAGCACCATGTCTACTGTGGTCACAGGCCCACCCCAATTCAAGGGTGAAGGAATATAGTCTCTACTTCACAATGTAAGAAATGCCTGTGGATGGCCAGTGGGGCGAGGGTGGTCTTACTCTAGTCATCTTCAAAATTGTTTTCTGGTGCAACATATTTTTAGCAATATCCAGTAACACCTCGAATGGCCTGAAATTCAGGTTTCCCAAGCTCTAGTTGTCTGCTTGGTGGAGTAATTAGGAAGGAAACAGTTAAAATGATCAGTCTAAAAAGAGCAATGGAATAATTCTTAATGTCAGCTTGATGAATTGTAGAAAACTGAACATGGAAATTAAATTTTGTAATGAGCTCCTGATTAAATTTGGTGTGCATTGTCAATTTCCAAAGCATTCAAATACCATAACCAACAGCACTAAAATTGTATTGTGGCATATTCATATATGTTACATTGCATAATATAATCAAAAATTGCTCTTATCTAATTCGGCTTTTTGGTTCTTTGAGTATCTAGATAAATGGGAGTTTCCTACATTAATTACAGCTATACCTGCTCAGCATGGGGCATGCACATGTGAAAACTGTAACACCAAATGAATTGCTGTTACAAGGGGTAGCACAGGCCACTTGGAGCTATGTTCTTTTCATGTTAATCTATCACCTACACTCAATATATCAGAAGGCTTCTGGCTAATATCTCTGTCTTCTCAGCACTCTTTAAAATTGTCCTGATACTGAACCTAGCTAGTCCAGGACCATGAACCCATCCAGCTGATCTGAAATAACCATAAGACCCCCATTGGACATTTAATTTGTACTTTAACCATTAAAAGAATTACATTTGTTTATCCATTGGAAATACATCAAACTGCTATTGCAAATAAAGAAAAACTCAGCCAGAAAATAGGGTAGTATTGACATGAAGAAAGAACACTATGAAGTAAATACAATAATCAGATTGTAGAAAGCTTTCAAACTAGAGAAAAACATTATGGTGTGCTAGGGAAAAAGCAGCAATAAATTGAGTCTCATTGTTTGCATTGCTGAGAGTGCATGATTGTGCTCACTCTACTGTGCTGGCAGATTGGCCGGAATAAATATATATAATGCTCCCATTTAATGCAGCCATTTCTGAGATTAACGGCTCTGTAATGAATCAGGCTGTGCTACATGGCAGAGCACCACGATCCCCAACAACAGAAGTGATCTATCCACTGTCAGAATATAACAATTGGATTTGTACCTCTCTCTCACCCATACGAGTCCAGCATCTACTCTTATTCAGGGCAACATGTACGATGAAACTTTAGGATATCCTCAATTAGTGCTTCACAAAAAAAAAAAAAAAAACCCCTAAGAATTACATTGCTGAGGAAACACACGAAGCAGATCCCAGCAAGTGGCATGGAAGAAAGGACATCTTGTCCAGTATTTCTCCTCTCGCCTTCATACTTCTGATATCACCCCACATGTTCCAGCTCCAAATTCACATCTTTCTGTATCTTGGTTTGTTTGTTTTTTTCAAAATTAGAAAGATAGTCTGATAACAAAGTTCCTGAAAGCAGAGCAGCAGTATCTTTGTCTCACACTATGGAACGATGGTCTCAACGTGGTACAAACACTGCAGCGTGATGAGGACTTGAGATTCTTTTTCTTCTCTGTTTTCTTTAATTTTATATATCTTGGAACTTTGACACCTTATAACACTATGATTTTGAATACTGAGTAGCTAATCACTCTTAATGGCTACAAAATGACTGGAGAGTAACCGAGAAATTAATTATAGCCAATAATTATCTCAGATTGTCTCATGAGATTCTGAAACCCCCTACTGATTGTAATTTTAACCTGTAATGCTATTATAGTATACCTATTACCATCATATATATCTAGATTACTATTTGGAAACATTTAACTTAAATCCTTTAGCAAAGTTTTCATGCTAGAAGACTGATTTTTAACATTTGCTTCATCAGTAGGGTGACTCTCTGGTCTACTGGTCAAGATAAGACACTTTTGTTCAGAACAAATGATACGCTGGCACAGTAGGCCTAAACTCAGGTAGTTACAGACAAACAAGGAAAAAGTCAGCCTATTCGTTATACATTAATTGAAAAAAATAATTTGCATTTTGCTAGGCATTTGAAGATGACAGAAAAAAATATGCATGTTTCACTGAAAAGATTTTTAAATCTTTCCATATTCTATCTCAATGATACATCAATATGCTGCTTTAAAGTATACATAGTAGTGAATTTGATAAAATAAATTTGGCCTTGTACAAGGGGCATTACCTATCCCAAAGGCACAAAATGAATGATTTACAGAGTTTCAAAAAGTAAATGTAACTCACAAAGAAATGCCATGGAAAAATAAGTAAAAGAGTACTTAAATATTGAATGCCACTAATGGAGAGAATTTTTTTTTAATTAACAAAAAAACAAAACAGGATTCCTCGTATAAAATCTCATTCTATTTTAATGAATTGCTCAGGGATACTAATATAACTTTCTGTCAGCAGATCAAGTCCCCATTGAACACAGTCTATTTCGGTCCAGAAAATGTATTCTTGTTCTGTGGCTAATAGGTAACCTCCTTGGTGCCATTTTTAGATCAGCCCATTAGCAAATATTAAGCAGAAAGCATGTTAACATTTTTCAGGACCCACTAAGGCTTTAGCAAAGTGTCATCCTTGCTTGCAGAAGGAGCAATAGTGAGCTAGGCACAGGGGAGAGTGCCTGTTGAAACGCTGCCTCTGCACAAGCCTCAACTGCTTCAAGTCAAAGTAAACTGAACTAACAAACCAATTCTACTCTGAGCATTAAGATGCCCTCAGAGGATGTGCCCACATCAGCCCCAGGCATACAAATATAGCACCAAGGCTTTGACATTCTCTGCTCTAACCTAAATCTTTGTCTTAAAAACAACCAACTAATGAATTTTAAGATGCTAGTCATCACTATAATCACTAGGACAATTTCTTATTAGCTACCTGTTTGCTATATAAAAAAAAGCAATTGTAAGTAAAATCTAGGCCTCATCTTTAGTTCAAAAGATCATTTTTGACCTTTTTAAAAACCAGTTTAGACCAGCAAAAATGGTGTTTTCATTATGGCTCAACCTAATAAAACTGGGCTTTTCTCTTAACAAACACAAGCTCATTTCTTCATAGAAGGAGAAGCCAGTGAAGGTCAAGAGCCCAGCCCATGCTGTTTACTCATCGCTGCTGCTGCATTTTTTTTAGTTTAGGATCTGCTCTCAGAAGATCACTGTCCAGTTACTAAAGCTCTCTGCTTCTTGTTCACTTTCCAGGAAGCACCTTTCAAGCTCCAAGGAGACTTGCTTTTCTCTTCTTGAAAGTGTGATGTCCTTTGTCAGAGCTTCTGCATTCACACCAGCTCTCAAGAGGATATCAGTTAGATCTTTATCTTTCCCGATACAAAACCAGAGGACAGTTGCTTGGGGGACAGCCTGAACAGCAACGTTGAGCATGACTCTCACTTCCCATGGAGTGGCCCCTCTACCTCAGGAGAAAGCGATAACCCAAACAACAAAACTAAGAATTCAAGGCATAGTGAAAGAACTGGGGTAGTGGTTGCTTCACGTGGGAAATCCCAAAGAAGCCAGGTGGCTTTGGGTCAAGAACAAAAGTCACACATATCTGCTTCAGTAACTCCCAACTCTGTGTGGGCCTCAAAAAGTGAAAAAGCAATGCTGAACTGGGTTTATGAAAGTTTTCCCTATTATTGTTATCATCTAGGGCTTCTCTTTCCAATTAATAATATGCTACAGAGACCACATTGCCTTCATTTATTCTTTTATCCACTCAGTCAACAAACTGGGTGGGTGTTTACTGGGCACCAGGTTCCATGATAAGCCTTGATCTTAAACTTTGTATTCTTCAAAATGTGTTTTTTAGATCTGTCCAATATACTAATACCAGATGTTCAGAAGTGCTTATAACTGGTTATGCTAGGCACAATAGTAAATCATATTGTATAAGAAGAGCTGTCCTTCTGTTTTTTGGAGAGAATCCTTACCACCCTCTGTCAAGTACTCTGAAAATGTCGATTTTCAAGTGCCAAAGACCTGGCCAAAGAGAACGTAAGGATGTGCTAAATGGGGGGGGGGGGGGCTTTCTTCCTCTATATCCCTTCCATTTACCTAACATTTTCATCAGATAGTATTTTACTTTCAAAGGACTCCTTGGTACTCACATAAAGCTGATTGGGCTTTGGAAAACATTTCAGGGAGTCAAAAATAAATTGTGCTCACAGAGAAACTAAACCCCACCCTCTTCCTTACACCCCAATCTCTTTTCTGAATTGCCTTAAGACAGCCTTTTCTCTGACTATGGAACCCACAATTGTTTTCAATTACCCAAACAAAAAGTAAGTAAAAATAACTCAAAAAGTTTAGCCAACCTACCCCTAAAAGAGAGAAAGAATTTGAGAGGAAAGGAAAATTCACTGGACTGTGTTGTTGGAGAATAATAAAACTTCAGAAAATGAAATAACCATACTAGTCATCTATAAGATATAAGAATTATAGGAATTGAAGTCAAAGTTCAAGAGAGAGAAACTGAAGGAGGTAGAACAAAATTCTATAGAATAATTAGTTAAGAGAAGTGTGAAAATACAGGATCACTAATAAGGGTCGCAAAGGAGATCTTGGGAAAGAATGGGCTTTATTATTCAAGCAAAGAAACTAGGTAGGGTGAGAAGTTTGTGGAATATCAAACACTAGAAAAATATTAAGAAACACATATCATGCCATACAATCTGAGTGGAAAGTGTCTTCTTATTAAATTGACCACCACACATACAAATTTCCTTCTACCAAAGACACTTAATATTCTCTAATTCATTTAAGTAAAATAAGTAATGCCCAAACTGATGTTTCTTGAAACTTTTAAATAATCTGAAGCTGAGTGAAAAGCTGGAGATTAAGTAATGTATATTATGTTGTGGAAAAATTAACCCCCTCAAAATAGCAAAATGGACACAGGCAGCTTAGCTAAATAAACCTTAAGGGATGAGTAATCTTACTCAGTAGCTTAAGAAAAAGAACTTGCTGGAAATGTAGCTAAACATTGAGGAAATTTGTTTCAGTGGCTGTATATTTTTGAAGATGACTGAAATATTTTTCACTCTAAAAAATAGTGCTGGGCATTCACATTGCTAACATGGTTGGGGAAAAAAATCACCAAATTAATAAAAAGTTGAAACACCATAAAAACCATTTGATAATAATATTTCCCCAGGGAAAATGTGTGGTTCCTTCATGCATTGCCTTCCTAAGCAGTTGCACTTCTATTTCAGTGGTATGACAAATGAAATCAATCAGTAGGTGTTTCTTGAGCATCTGCTAGGTTCTTAGCAATTTTGTGCCAGATTTGCTAGAGAAGTAATGGAGTACACACAGAAGTAACAAAAATTCCAACCATACAATAATAGCTTATTAATTAGACGGAAATTCTAGAATGATTCTCAAGCTAACCATAAATATCACAAACCAACTAATGAAATTTACAGGAATGAGCTGGCTCATTTCCTTGCTACTCTCCTTTATCTGCCAATCATCAGTAAAGGATAGCTCACGGCCAGGCTGGATTCTCCCACAGGTGCCTTCCAAAGTTTAGCATGTGTCTTTATGAATCCCTTAGTCCCTACAAAATATTTGCTCCCCTTGTTTATCTGACACATGGCATCATATAAATTTTTTTAGGTCAAAAACTATCTCTTGAACTTCATTAAAATTTTCCCTGCAATCTTTAAAACATTCTTCTGAATATATGTTGTAGATAAATAATATGAATTTAATATATTGATGTACGTGTGATTGGTTATTGCAAACCAACAAATAAAAGTAATACTTTGAATGTTTTCTAAATGTTTAACATGTTAAAAATTGAAAAAAAATATGGACTGGTCTACAGTTTGTTGAAATAGTTGCACTAAATCAATTGGTGATTTTTATCCTTGACAAAAATCCATATCTATTTTGGGCAAAGTTGGAGGCAAGGAGAGGGTGACTAATTGCCTGTGGCTTTGGCTTCTATGTAAACTGAACTACCAGATAAGGGATACAACTTGGTTATAAGTGGGATAAAGTGTCAAAGCATAGCTTGCATTTCCAGCAATACAAATATTAACACAATTTTCAGAAAAATAGCATTGGGATGGGTAGTAAGCATGCAGCAATTATCACAGTGAAGTGCAAGCAGTAGGTTATAATTGAGGGGCTGCAATCTCTGGTGGTTGAAAACTAGACTTATGAGCCAGAGTGGCTCATGAGCCTGGTTTAACTCTTGGGTCAGTTACTTAGCTGCTCTATGATTTTGGACAAATCACTTAGGCCTCTTTGTGCCTCAATTTAGTCATCTGTAAAATAGGATGAAAATAGAACAGGATTGCAATGACAGTTATATGAGTTAATACATGTAAAATGTTTAAAATACTATCTGCAACGAGGTGGCACAGTTATCAGTTGATATTTTTATCACTGTCCAACAGTATGGAATTTTGCTGAATGGGTGAACATAAAATAACTTGAATATTTATTTTGCTCTAACTCAGTGAGCCTGAAAAGAACCAACCTCTCCCTAATCATTTTTACTAAATTAAATACACATTAAAGAGTATAACACAAACTGGCATTAGTTATAGGAGTGAATGAATTTGTAATGCCATAGATTTTTAAACTAGAAGGGAATTCAGTTATAATCTTGCCTAACTTCATCATCTAAGTGATAGAGAAATAAAAACCCAAATATTGGGTTATATGATGAAAGCTACACTGGGTAACTGAGAGTAGAGATGGAATCCTTTTGTGCCTGCTTGGTTCCTCTAGATGAGAAGCAGCACCATGCATCTGGAAGTGTCCAAAACACTTTACCAAGACTCATCTTTATCAACCATAGACTTAAGTATATAAGAACACAACAATTCATTCCAGGTTGTGTGTGTATATATATGTCCGTACATATATACACACACATACACACATATATACAATAACTCATATGTATATGTATGTAAAGCAACTATATACATTTATATATATACATACATACATATATATGGCATCTAGTAGCACTCAATAAATAACAATGATGATGATGGTGATGATGATGATAGCAATATGCTACCTCTCCAAATTCTATGTACTGTATAAATACACTTCATAGCTTATTCTTTTGCCATGATATTTGTAAACAAATAATACATGAAAATAAATGAACAAATTTACTAATAATCTGAATGTACACCATACACACTCATAGGCACATGCACTGTCCACTGTATTATACTAGGTTCACAAGATGCCTTACTTCTTCCTTGAACACTAGCTAATATGTCTAGCCTTCCTAATGTAGCATTAAAATCATGGCATTTCTTTTCTGGATGAGGAAATAGTCTAAATTTTCAATTATAATGCTAATGTTGGCATTTTTCTTCCCATGTGATGTCGTTACCAATAATTACCACAATATGCAGAATGGTGTTTCAATAAGCTACTAAAATTTATTGCTTCTCCTCCCTTTGTCAGCTCAAATGATATCCTTTAATTTGTCATTTTTTCCATTTCAAAGACTAATTTGAAATCTCAACTCTTTCTGATGTAATTGATCATTACTCTCTCTACCTCTTCTTCATGGTGTTTTGCACATTTATCATTATTTAATTATTTGAAATTAACTACATAATATCTACCTCCCTACTCTCCTCAGATCTACAAAAGGAGTGAGCACAGTATCCCCAGTGTGCTGACACTTAATAGACATTCTATAAATATGATAGATTTCCACTACGTAATTGAACATGTAGATTGGTATTTCAACAGCCAGGTCTAAGGTAGCAGTGAAGATTTGAGTTTAAATTTACATTACTATAAGCATTCTTGACTTACTGTAAAACCAAGACTCCGACGACACTTCTATATGCTAAATATAGTCACCCACAAGATTAATAGCCTGTCTCCTTCCTAAGACTAAGTTCCTAGATTTTTGTCTGGAATCCATAGTGCCATGTACAGTGACTGGTCCACTGTAGTTGCTTGGTAAACTCCTGTTAAATGACTAAGATTTGTTCACACACATTAGCAACATGACATTTTCTCATGAATCAACACATGACACATAAAAAATCTATCAGAGAAAATATATAGCTAGAGATAAAACACAATTCTGATATTCTTAACGCTTAAGTCATACAGTTTAATAATTGTACAATTAAGCAGTTACTCATTGCCTGAGAAAGCATTAGTATCTACAGAACATTCTGTACTGATACAGGTATGGGTTTGGGAAGGTACAATTTATATAAGACTTAAGGAATGTCATTAAACTACTATCACAAACACACCTAAATGTCAAGTAAATTGACAGTACTGTGTGATGTCCTTTTTCAAACTGCCAAGAAAAGAGAGTTTAAACTAAGTTAAGGTATGAACAAATAATTACAAATGAAAGTTTTTCCATGCTAGCTTAAACTACTTAAAAACCAGCATTTCTAAGAGCAGCTTTAAGAATGATCAAAATAAAAATCTGAAACTGACCTAGGTTGTATACTGCCATGGAATGGAATGAAGTTTGTGTATTACCAACCACTGGGAAATCATTGCATTTAATAGTGATGTCACACACAGTCACTGATACCTGTGCAAATGATGTGACAAAAATGACCAAAGGACAGACAACTATGCTTTCTTCACAATGCACAGGTATACTTGTATATTTACTTAGGCCTTTTGTTTTGCTTTCTTTTGCCTTCAAAGCACCCTCCTCAGTTCCCTCTTGCTGTCCACCAACTAAGTCTAACTGTTGGCAAGTGTGTCTCAGAATGCTAAGAATGATTATCTGCTGCCCTACAGGCTCACAGTGACCCAGCTCCAACTCACTCCTAAACGTCTGCCTCATGTTCACATTTATCCAGCAAGGGAGAATTTTATCAGGTTGGCCAAAAGATTTGTTTGTTTTTTTCCATAAGATGGCTCTAGTAGTCTTAGTTGTCTTTAACTTCATTCAGAACAATTTTGTTAGATTCTATTGTGACAGCTGTCATATCAGCATGCATTTAAAAAAATCAAAATTGGTGAATTTTTGTATAGCCATTTTAATATTGAACATGGAAGAAAATATGCAACATTTTTGGCATGTTGTGTTTTATTATTTCAAGAAAGGTAAAAATACAACTGAAACACAAAAGAAAAAAGATTTGTGCAGTATATGCAGAAGGTGCTGTGACTGAATGTGTCAAAAGCGGTTTGCAGTTTTGTGCTGGAGATTTCTCGCTGTATGACACTCCACGGTTGGGTAGACCAATTGAAATTCATAGCTATCAAATTGAGACATTAATTGAGAATAATCAATGTTATACAAGAGATAGCTGACATACTCAAAATATCCTAATCAATAAAGTATTGGTGAAAATGAAAAATGTGTCTTTAATTTTACAGAAAAAACTAAACGGATGTTTTGGCCAACTCAACACATAAAGGACAAATGTTTTTGGAAATGGGTGATAAATATTTTGGTTTTTAGAGGCACCACACTTGCCCTTGTCAAATTCCTATAGCTGGTGCATTATAATCCATCATTAAACAACTGTATCTATTAAATACTATACTATGCACTGTATGAGAAAACAGAATGAAGCTATGATCAATTTTATTAAAGAGCTTGTCACCTAACTAGGTAAATATAGCAATCACATATGAAGCAGTTCAAGCAAAATACTTCAGGATATTATAAATCATAAAATATATAATGCATACTTTAAATATTGAAGATGCTTAAAGAAATAAAGAATAATAATAGTAGTAGCTATTATTTACACAGTACTAAGCATTGTGCTCTGTACTTTATATGCATGATGTAATTTAATTCACACTGGAAGCTTTTCTGGTCCTGGGTTTGTAGATGTAGATCCTTGAGACCCTATCCCTAAGATCCTTGAGTTCAGTCAGGATAAGCCAAACATGGAAAATAAGGTTGAAGTTTGATTTTGAAGGATGGATAGTAAAAAAGGAGGTTCTCCTGAGTGCTCTTTACATTATGGAATTTAAAGTGTATCTGGAACTATTTATATATTCTCTTTCTATACTGCCTTTTTCTTAAAAACTTCAAACAGAGCAAATAACTAACTCTAGAAATATGGACACTTTAAAATTGAAAAGTTTGTGAAGAATAGTTACAGTGTAAAAATAGACAAAAAATAGGTAGATGGGAAATGAAAGGTAAGCAGTGGAGAATTATTCACTTGTTTAAAAAATAGTCATCATTATCTTGGGACACGAGAAAATGTCCTACTATGAAAATTTCTACCCATCCAAATTTGAACCAGTTAGCTTCTTCATTAAGTGTGCTTCGTTCCTTTCTCTGTCCCAGTGAATGATGCCATCACCATCCATCTCAACCTCCATTTCCCTCACCCCAAATTTCTAATCAGTCATTAGGCCAGAGGCTTAAAATATAGGGTTTGCAGGCTCGACCCTGACACTTACCAGACAGATGACCTTTGGCAGACTACTTGATCACTACTCATTAATATTCTCACTAGTTAAAACATGGATAAAAATAGAACATATATAAGTTTTAAGAATTAAATGATAATAGAGTTATAATCTGTAAAAGTTGTTATTCCTGGCACATATAATGTGCCAAAATAATAATAGTATTTTGCTATTATTATTTATTCATAGAAATATTAACAAAAGACTGTGTTAGGTTATTTTATATATACTAACATCTTCTTTATAGACACATCATAAATTAAATACTAAAAAGTACACTTTCAGAGGACAAGCTCTGAACTCAGACACAGTTGAATTAATTTAAATATTGAGTTTACCATTTCTTTAATGCATCACTTAACAACTGTAAGCCTCAGTTTCCTCATTTGCAAAATAGCCCTTGTGAGCTCAAAATTATGCAACACATTAAAGCATATCACATAGTATCTAACACATTTTAAGAGCTCAAGTGATGTTAATTATTATATCATACTTTTTTCTCAAGCTACTATATGCATATATTAGTGCATACTTTCTGACTGAACAAGGACCATAGAATATATTGTATTCTCAAGTGACTTGTTAAAACACAATTTCATTAAGAAATATTTCCTTTGTATTTTATAGTTGCTTAGTTTTCAAAACATTCTTTTGTCCAAATCACCCACATTAGTGAAACAGTAGTCACTCTAAGAACTAGTAAGGGTATGGAAGAATAAAACCACAAGAATGGACCCCAACTCCATAGTGAAAGAATAGAGTCAAAGGCACAATCCAAGTAATGCTGAGTCAAAAAAGAACAGCTGCTTTTGCCTCCTGAGATGCTCAAAGATGTACTCAAGTTGCCCATTGCTGCTTTAGATTCTGCCAATCAGCCTTCTTTCCAATTTTCAAAGAATAAAAATGGTCACTATAAACTTCTGCCAGGCCATTAACAGTCTACAGGTCACGTAAGAATAACAATGAATTAAACCCTATTGAGCTTAACCAAAGGACTAACAAATTACCAAGTGTCATGTAGACTGTGAAGGCAATTCCAAAAGAGGAGTTTAAACACATTTGAAACAAAAGTGACATCATTCGAATCAGTAAATAGCCATACAAGTTAGAACACGTATTTGAATAAGCACATGTCACCTATCTGATTAGAATCTCTACTAAAACTCCAAACCTATAAGATCCTTAGGACATTTCTTTCCAGTAACATGCTTTAAAATGTTTCTCTTAACATACTCTTTCCACTTCTTTTTTCCTTCTCCTTATTTTTCCTTTTTTCCTTCTCACTCCTTCAATTTTAGTATGTCTTCAACCTTCAATTTGATATTGAAGCCATACAATGGCAACTGACACTCTAAAGCCAGCCCTGTTCTGGCAGCAGTCTGGAGTCAGGGGAGTGGGTTAGGCCGACCCATTAATCACTGTCTTTAGAACATTGACACTGTTCAAGTAAACTGCTGTGCAGATCTAAGGTATCACACATGCATAGTCCCACTTGTAGAGGACATAAAGCATATGCTGTATATTTTGACATTTATCATAAAATTTCTTTCCAACCCTTAAATGCTATGACCCTATGCCCTTTGCAAACAAACTGCATCTTCTTGATCTTGATTTCTCCATTTGCAACCAAAGTAGACTCAGACAGTTGAATGTGCTCATCCGAGCATTTGCCGGCAAGGATGATTGCTACAGTCAATAGGGGTATCCACAGAACATACGTGCATAAGTGCGTAGCCCATGGACACAGACAACACTACCTGTGAGGGGCTGGGTGGGGGGAGACAAAAGGGGAGAATTGGGGGATGTCTGTAATAGTGTCAACAATTTAAAAAGAGAGAGATTTCAAGGAGTAAATAAAATAGTATTGGTTTCATTCTCACCTTTGGAAATTCTGCAGAATAGTTTTATTTTGATTAAGTAGTCCTTTTAAGTATTTATAATATTCCAGTGTAACAATAGTGCAAGGAGTCTCATCACTTTGCAAAAATGAAAAAGAGAACTACAGCAATTCATTATAAATAGAAATTATATATATGAAATTATATATTATTATACATATAAACAGAAATTATATATATGTAGTCTCTATATCCAGAATCTTTGAATGTGAGCAATCCTGGGTCTGGAGGGAGTTAATAAACTATATGGAAAACTCAGAATATTTTATAATTTCAACATTACCAGCAAATCATAAGTAGAAATATGTTGTTTTAAAACTTAAAGTTAACCACTAGTAATATAAAATTATGACATGTGGCTTCCAAATTACATGAAGAATGAAAGAATAAGGAAAATTTAGCAATAAAAAATATATTACAAAACCTAATATTAAGAAATTATATTTTAATATGCTGTATTATAATCAGACCAAATAGAATTAAAGGGAAAAAGCATAATATTCATCAAAAAAGTTATTTTATGATTAAATGTATAGACTGATGTGGAAATAGAACAGTTATGAATCTTTATATATTGAATATCATAATACCAAAGTATATAAAACAAAAACAGTTAAAATCCCACATAATCATATTATTAGTAGGAGGATTTTTTTATATCATTTTTGGTATTTGAAAGATTAAAAAAAGAAGAGGTGGCTGATTAAGAGGGAGAAATAATAGTATTTTAAGTAAGTTGATTTCATAACTAAAAACCAACTCTTTCACACAGCCATCAGACACTTGCAAGCTACCAGCACGCTCATGGTGTAACAAAAACGTCAATAACTTTCAAATCTGCACGGTTGACATTTCTGAACTAAAAATAAACGAGCTAATTAAGCAAACAAAATCCTGTTGGGAAACTTCAATATTTTATTACAAATAATTCTTAGCCTATAGAGAAAACCAGAAACATGATTGCAGAATATTTAGCAAATAAGCATGATAACATCCTATATCAGAAGCATTGTAATTGAACAATAATAAAAAAATCAAAACAAACTGTAATCGAACAACAATATTTTTTTAAAGTTATGAGTATGGTCAAAGCTATATGCAAAGAAATCTCATTGTAATAAAAGAAAATATTATTAAATAAAAAGTGAAAATAAGAATGAAATCAAGAAGCAGGGAAAAGAGTAACAGAATTAGCCTACAGAAAGGTGGAATTAAAATAAATTATGAATGATTAGTTAGAAAACAGAAACAATAAATAAATAACATATCCAGGAGTTAGTAATTTTTAAAAGAGAAACAGTAAATAGAATTCTTCTACCAAGTTTTTCTAACTAAAAATAGTATACAAAATCCATTCTGATGGTTTTGAAGATCTTGATAAAGTGAATATCTATAGAGAAAAATGTAAGCTATCCAAACTTACTAAATGGGAGAGCAGTAATTTTCACCTGCTCACATGCCTTTCGGGGAGAACCACCGCCCAAGGCTTTGTAGGAGCAGAGTTATAAACTTAGGACCCAAACAGTGAATCCCTGCCAGGATGAACGCCAAACCCTGTTTGTTAAACTGTCATCACTTTGAGGACTTACTCTCCCTGACCACTGTGGTCTGAGCGGAATCCCACCCTTCTCACACTGCTCCAGCCCTTCCTTCAGCAGTCAGAGCACTGTTACCATGGAACACACCAACCGTTTTAGTACTTGTCTTTTTAAAAATCACCTGTCTCCCTTTTCTGTCCTCCATACTTAAATGTAAGCTCCATAGTGTAGGACATTCTGTTGGGGGTGGGAGGGTGTACAAATTTGATTCTCAGACCATAAACAGGGTCTGGAACATCACTGGTTTAAATGTACATTTGTTAAATGAATGGGGAAAAGAGAAGGAATTAATGAATAAGTAAGGGAGTGAGTTATTACCTATAGAAAATGAAGTTGATAATTTATACACACTTTGATTTGAGCACATACAAACAAAAGAAGTTTTAGTCTACCATTTGTGGCAACTACAGTAAAACTGTGTGTAAGTGACCACAGACACTTTGCTGATTCAAGAAAGAAGCAGAAGCTGAACGAGTGAGAGTGAGAAAGAGAGAGTACAGAATACTCAAGGAGGACAAGGTGGAAGGAGAGGACTTCCTGTTTGCTTTCTGATTTTCATTATGATCTTGCTATTTTTGTACAGCTGAAATCCATAAGGAATAGGTCGCTTTAATTTTTTTCAATCACAGAATCACTTATGTGTCCAATGTAAATTACAGTAGCTCTTGTTAGGTTTCCAGACCCTTTTGGCTCTGTACCTTTACAATAAGAATTCTCAATCTTGAATGTACATCAACTACCGCTATTGGTCTTCTTGTTTATTGATTTTATTTTCTTCTTTAATACAAGAGCACAGGTCCTACCTAGCCCCGTGAGGTAGCTCTAGTAGAGGGCCATGTTAAGAACCGCTGCTTCACTTTGTTCAATGTGTTACCACCAGCAATTAAGTAGATATTAATTTTTTTAAGGAGGAGAGCAAAGGGAATTAGACATTGAGCTTAATAAACTGGGGAGCATGAATGAGCCTGTTTGCTTCATCAGGAAGCTACAGCTTCCCACTCACCAAGGAGATTAATGCTTCTCCCTTTCCCCCTCCATTACCAGAATGTTGGGGTGCACAGGAAGATGTGTTGGACCAAAGAGGCTTGTCAGTGTAACTAGGAAGTAGGCCTATCAAAAACCCATAAAAATTTGGTAAGTGTATTGTGTATTTATAAAGCACCCGCTCCATCCCAAATCCAAGCTAATATAATTTCAGGAGAGCAAAATGTTCTCTCTCTTGCTCATGACCAGTATGTGGCCTGTGACTTGCACATCCTTTCTCCACAGCCATGTGGCTTCAGCAGCCTGGTGGCCAATGGCTGTGTAGACTCCACATGCAGGTTCCAGGTGGGAGACTGAATACCTCAGCACAGCAACAGATCGCAGCCAGGACTGCAGGCTAAGCTAAGTGGATGATAAGAAAGGTTGGGCTGAACTAGCCTTGGCATGGCACAGGACATCTGGGCATTGACTCTATTTTTGGCCTTGATTTACCATGGTAGGATGGAGGGAGATGGGGCATTAGAAACCCAGGGGCAGGCTTCCACATGAATGAACGATTTTGCCACCCCACAATCTCCTGTGTGTGGGTCTTTGGAATGCTTTCATCGCTGTCTCGTGGAGGAGCCTAATATCCATCCACAACAAATGAACTCCCCTAAAACACATTGCCAACGCACTCAAAGATGTACATGGGTCCCTCTAGTTAGTACACAGAAGATGTTGCCCCTTTCTGTCAAAAACTTTTAATTTTGAAAAGGACTTCCAAACAACCAGCACTATCTGGCTCATCCAAAGCTGTTTAATTTTTAAGCCATTAATCACAGTTTTAAAGTTTAAACTTATAATTACCATTTCATATTTTCCTGGATTTTTAAATGACACAAATTGGCATTTTCAAGTTCTCATTTTTTCCCTTGGCCATGCAAATTTGACCAAAAATTCAAATTCTAAATTGAAGAAGATTAAGTCAAATACCTGCAGAGGGGCTTCAGGATGCTTTTCTTTCGGCACTGGACCAGCTGGAATTTCCTGGAGGGCTTTTGATTTCTTCTTTTTGGCTTTTTCCATTTGAACATTGGTAAAATAATTGACAGCAGCAAACTCGATAAGGGCAGAAAATACAAAAGCAAAGCAGACAGCTATGAACCAATCCATGGCAGTAGCATAGGACACTTTAGGCAAAGAATGCCGTGCACTGATGCTCAGTGTGGTCATGGTGAGGACTGTGGTTATTCCTTCAAAGCAAAAAAGCAGAGACAAAATACTTTACCATTACTTCTATGTAAAAACAAACAAACAAACAAATCTCAGGATTTGGTTGTGGTGGTTGGGGTAACAGACTTTATAATTCAAACTAAATCATCTTGATGGAGGATTCTAATCCTAGTGGTTCAGTAGAATTTGTATGGGCTTTTCCATTGTGACTTGGGTTAAGTTATGAAAACTCACTGGGCTCCATTTGCTATCTATCTATGGGGTTTTCCATAATGATTAAAAGTATTCAAGGCACCTAGCATATATTGTATCTAAGCCAACATACCCAAGAAACTCAACACACACACCTTACAGGAAGTGCTACTCATTGAAGTATTAATTCTCAACCAAGAGTGGGAAGTTGGAAGCATAAAAACTCAGAGAGCATCAGAATTCCTGTGGTAGACATGGCCCACCTGCTATTGAGCATCACTATCAGAAATAACACAAGTTGTAGATACTTATAATCTTTAACCAAATATTACCTATTGAGTTAAAATAGTTTACTATTTGTAAAAGACCTTAGTTTATATAAAACAATAAAGCTATACTCCTGGAAAAATAGATTTTTAGAATAATTTGGTTTTAAAAATATTAGACATATATTAACTATCAATATATGGTTGGGAGGAAAATATTTACAACAAGAATAGAGGTATTTTTCTTCCATTAGTAGGCTTCTGAAGTATATCACCTGCAAAAAACTCTTTTCCTCAGCCTGGAAAAAGGTTAGTTCCCATTCTCAATAGGAAAATTCCAGTTGCCCTTGGAACTCTAGAGAAATGAAGTATTAAAGATGTCTATTTTTGTCTACCTTTATATCTAATCCATGTTATCTAGTTAATCTTGGAAATTTCTGTGGGAATTTACTATTTTCATTTAAACGAATTCTATATAATGCCTATGATTGCTCCTTAATTGTCTCAGGATGATGATGATGATAATGATGACAACAATAATGCTAATGAAGGCATCTAAACTATGTATTCTGCTCCATGGCTATCCCTCGCTGAAATCCAAACTGCATATGTTAAACTGAAGAGATCAGGAGCCTCATGCAACAGTAAAGAAATAATATTTTGATTTAGGTAGAGATCATACTGTCTTCTCAACTCAGCATTATGGTCTGCTTTATATTTCCTAATTGTTCCATGCACATAAGCTTTGTTTCCACAACCTTATTGGGCATAGCCTCTTTGAGAGCAAGTGTCAAACATTGCTTCAAGATTTACCATAATATATTACATAGTGCCAGGCACATGATAAATGCACAGTAAATAAAAACTCTTTTTTTTTTCAGCTCCTCACCCATCCATTTTCTCTCCAGTCCCTCTCAAATTGTCAATGTTTAGAACATGAAAAATTGGAGCAACTGTGCAGTATATGAGCTATAGATCTTAAAATATTGTAAACACTATACATTGAATGGAATTTGAGAATTTAGTTGTATTCCCCTTTAAAACTATTCTGTGATATTTTTAGCATTATTAGTATAAAATAGATTTTAAAACATTTATTTGATGAAACATATAGATACATAAATCTCTATGAAAATGTAGTATTATGAATTTATTGGACTTTATTTCAGAAAAAGACCTTACAAAGCTAAGGCCTCCTTTTAAAATCTCAGAAAAAAAAAAATGACACCATTCCCATACTGGCTAGGAGATTATTGAATAAGCCGTAAATTAATTTTGAAAAAGTTTAGCTACAAAGTTTGAAGATAAATCAGTTTTTTCTTATTCTTAATACATTAAGTTTAATGGCCTATTAAGTATTGAAGAATATTTGACAACTTTCTTGGGTATATTTACTCTAATATAGTAGATATTATACCAAAGGTGCTTGAAAATAAGTTTTGAAGAGTGCAGTATAAATAAAGAATACTAACAAGAACTCAAAAAATTCTACAAAGACCATAATGCTGTAACAACAACAACAACAAAAAAAAAACCCACCAAAATCATACATAAGCAACTTTGCACATTTTATTTCTTTTGTAATAGAACAGTTTATCCTGAGGACCAAAAATAGTACTCTTCATCTTCTCCTGCTATCATATGGTTAGTCCTCATTACCTTATTAATTCAAGTAAGCAGAATACTGAGCTATGTGTCCAAAAATTACTTTGTGTTAAGGGGTAGATCACCGAGGGGTAGGTCACCAAGTTTATGAAAATGTTAAATGATGCTATAGGCATCAATGCAAAAAAATGTTGACTATGTGGCCACTTTCTATTCTCTTTGTTTTGAATCAACTTGATTTTAAACTTTATATAGAGTAAAGTTTGTAAAGTTTATAGTTCATATTTTATGACTGTTGGCAAAATTGGGAAAATAACTGGCATAAACAATTGACTAAGTTTGAAGTGCCCATCCCTTTAAACATTAAAAAGTTCTCTCTGCCAGGAGTTCAAATTTGAACTCCTAGTGTGACAGGGATGTTCTTATTCTACCTGGCTTAGGTGGGGCATTTGGTCAAATCAATACCAACGGAATAACAAACAGAAGCCAACCCTTCAGATAAGAAGCCACGGATTCCCCGCTGCATCTAGGAAGACAGCGCATCTGTTTAAATGGCTTAGCTGGCACTTACTCTTGAACACATTTCAATAACCATAGAATATTTTTGACACATTCAAGTAACAACGCCAGTTCCTGTATTTAGAATGCTGAATATGCACCATATTGGTTGGCCCAGGAGCTTGGAGAGGACAAGTAAGAGTGGGTTAATGCTGTACAGGAGTGTAAAATTCTTGTTGCCCACTCCTAGAAAAATGAACTAGGAATGGTTTAGATATGCCAGTTGGGATTTACTCAAATTTAATGTTTTACTATACTAGAATAATTAGAAAACTCAGAGGTATACAACTTTGGATATAGAAGTCCCTCGGAGAGAATTTAACTCACTCTAGTTTTCATATTTAAATTGACTCTTTTTTTTTAGTTTTTCTTTGCATGATCTCTAGTGTATACCTGACCCAGTAAATTCTCTTCTTGAGTAAAGAGGAAAACAAGAATGAGGGAAGATAAATACCAGCACAAAATTAATTTTTTACCTAACTCTCATATGAAATAGATTGCTAATGTCGCTCAAATACTTAAAATTTAAATTTCTTAGGAAAATGCCATTCTAAAGCCTCATTGAACAGTCTAATTATTACCATTTTGACACATCTTAGTTTTTGGAAGACTTAATTGTTGGACATAATTTACCTGGTCAATCAAAACCAATGTGTCTTGGCACATGAGCACAAGACAGAGGCAAATGTGACATTTCTAATGGAAAAAGCTGCCCACAAATTACCCTCAGGGCATACCCATACACTCTCACCCAGCAGCTCTGAAATTTTTCACAAGCCCCCATATCTTCATATGAAGGTCGAATGTCAACAGGAGAAATGGTAAAATTCCCAAAATTAGAAAGAAATTGTCTTGGGTCCATCACTTTTAAGTATGTAACTTTGTACAAGTTTCTTAATCTATTTGAGTCATTTTGCTGATTCATATATGCTAATAACACCTACCTCACTGAGTTCTTGTAAAGATGAAATAAGATGACCCCTACCAGAATATGATAAATCTTATCATCATTTTTAGTAGTATTACCAGTATCCTTAATATATACTGATGAATTTTCTTACAGTGTCTTCTCTGGGTAGGAAATGTTGAGTAGGTACCATCATAGTCCAGGTGCTCCCTCCCCACAGCACTGGACATTTCTACTGTTTGGGGGTGTGTAAGACCAAACAGTGGCTACCAGTTTGTAGCCAACCAAGAAAACATTAAAAACTTATCAAGTAGTGACAAAATACAGAGAACATTCACATTATAGCATCAAGTAGTAATTCTCAAATGAAGATAAATAATATTCACTGTGTGGTAGGCAATGTTCTGAGTGCTTTATCCAAATTAACTCAATCCACATGGCAACCCTGAGGATTTCATCCTGCTTTAACACACGAGGAAACAAGCAGAAGTAATGCATTGGATGTTCACAGCTAATAAGGTTCACAGCTAATAATAGGCAGACCTATTATTAGAACCTAGGCTGCCTGGCCCCAGAGTCGACTCTGTGACACTATCACCTCTTCAACAGAGGCACCAATAATAGGTCAGTTTTTTCTGTTCCAGAAGTTCTTTAGGACCATAGAAAAATGATAATAATATGTATACAAGTGATTTTATTTTTACTTTTTAATGACTATAGTTTCTGAAATGTTAATATTATTTGTAGAGCAGCTAAGGGACTTGGATCTGGTGTTCAGCCTCAGCAGATACTTCCTGTCCAGTCAAGCCACTTCTGAACATAAGGTGTAAAAAGGTTAGTGTGAGCACTAAATGAGATAAATGCGATAATTTAGCCCAGTGCTGTTACCACACAGTAGAACAATGTTTTCCTTAAAAACAATAAAAAATAAAGGAAATCAAGTCAGAACAAAACTAACCACTCCTACATACGAGAAGTGTGGGAGAGTCACTAACATGGTCGAAGCGTGCTGGTATGATTCCTGCATTAAATCTAAATTCTCACTAGTCTGTGAAGAAGAGATGCGTTTTCACAGTTTTATGGATAAAGAAAATAAGTAACCTATTTGAGTTTTAAATCCCAACGTATTGTAGCCCAAAATGTAGATTTGTTGTTTTCTCTCTTTCACACTTATCTTTTATAGTTAAAATTTATTCAATGCCTATAATGTGTCGCTATTCTCTAAGAACCCTCACGACTCTGAAGTAGTTTATGCCATTACACATGCTCACCGCCTTCCTTAGTTCACATCCTGCCCTTCCCCCAGCTGACCCTTCTGTGCGTTTCTCCAGTAGTATTTTAACACCTGTTCTAAGATAAAAAGTATGTGTGTGTTGGGGGCTGTTTATGGAAAATATCCCCACATTCAAGTCGACTGAAGACACCAAGATAACATTTTTATCTGTTCTCTAACAGGATGGGGATGTGGGATGAGAAGCTTCCACCACCCTCCCTAGTTCCTTGTTACAAGCACTCCTTCCGCTCTTTGTGATAAGGGCTATTACACCTTGGCTTTGATTCTACTGAGTAGAACAAGCAGGGGAAGATTGATAGATATCTCTTGTGAGAACTGCGCCTCCATTCCAGAGAAATTCTGATTGCTTTCCTTCCCATGCCACTACTGAATGATTTTGCTACTCACAATCAATAGGAAAAAATGGAAAAATATATTCAATCAAATAAATGTCATAACTAATTTTATTTAAAAGCCCAACTGATATGTAAAACACTTATTTAGCAGCTATAAAAATTTAAAACTTGTGTGTTTTGGACTTCATATACTTTAGAATATAATATATGAAAAGCCACTGTAAAAATAAAAAAAATATGTTGTGTTCAGAAAAAAATGTAGATAGAACATAATAATGAGCTAATAAGGTAAGCATATAATACAATCCAACTCAATGCATTTAAATCTTTTGTTCTTGTTCATTAAAAAACAAATGATTCTTGGCTTTCATATTCATTCAGCCATGAACTTTATTTGTTTTATTTTAAGCTCCCAGTGTATCTTATTTTAATAACCATATATAACTTTAATTCAGTTACACAGCATTAGGCTAGGAGCCCAAGACCACCACCAAAAGTGAAATTATATCCAGATTCACTTTTGGTCTTAACCGCCTGGTCTCAGTAAGAGGAAACTGCCCCGGAGGAAGGGGTGAATTGCCCATATCCCCTCAAGCCTTATTACTTTGTATTGGCTAGATAAAAAATGAAAGCTTATACAATTCTTTACTCAGCATAGCCTGATATATTACTATTTGATATTTTCTTAGAAATGATATCTAAGAGCTATTCCCATGAAATCACAAGCAAAATGTAATGCGAACAAAAATACCCAAGAAATGAATTGCAATTACCAAATACAGTCCTAGCTGGAACTGATTCCTTATTTATCCAGAAGGAAACTTGCGAAAGAATCACTGTCATAATACATGGAATGTACGTCTGAATCATAAAATAACCCATCTTCCGTCTTAGGTGGAAGTAAACTGTCATAACAATGTATTCACCTACGAATAAAACATGACGAAAATGTGTTACTGGTTCTGCAGCCAGTATTCAATGGCATCACACTCATATTTCAGGCTAACGAAAAGCATTCCCAGCAAAGGAAGGATCTGTTGTACATAGCAAACAGACATGGAAAAATATGTTCTACATAGTGATTAAGCAATTTAAGAAAGTAAGTTATAACTTTTTAAAAGTTCTTACAGTGCTCCTTATTTTAAAGGTCTAGTAATGTAGAAGAAATTAGCATTCATTTTCAGCATTTTTTGAGAGAAAATTTAACTTTTATAAAAAATCAGTGGAAATGGATATATACACACACATAAAGCTTAATTTTTTTTAAAAAAATTGAAATACACATGCATACATTAAATATACACATATGCTGCCTTTCTGACTTAATTTTAGGAAAGAGCTGCATTTCTAAATGTTATTCATATAAAGGAAAAATAAAAAGAGACATGTATAACATAGAGCATGTACAGGGTCCAGCAGAAATAAGACCTGCTTGAGTGTGGTTCATAGGGTAATAATACAGGTGTAATAATTTATAGTTTTAATTTGAACATTTCACCTAAAATGTCATATGGTATACTTTAGTGTTATAGTGTTATGTTACAGAATTGTATGCTTATGATTTTGTAATAAAAAGGGGAGTTACTTGTGCTGGGCCTTGTATAACATCCCCAAATTCAAGAATGTTTTGTTGGCACTTAGATGAAAATCTAAAAAGCTAATAAGAAAAACAAACCATAAGATTTCTGGTAGTTGTTGTTAAATACATTTAATGTTAACTCTAAAGGGAATATATTAAGACAGTGACTTAGCAGTCTGTAGCCTCATTCTTGGGCCGTGCCACCCGAGATTCAGAAGTCTCAACTCCCGTTTATTTTCCATCTCACTTGCAGGCTAATAATTGAATGTTTTCAAAAACTACTTTTTTTCCTAGCAATATTGTATATGAAAGAAATACTTTCAGAACAAACAATAATCAGCCAACTTTTCCCATTAAATGGCGCAGAAATTAAATTCTTTAATTCTTTCCATTCACATTTTAAAATCAAATATAGACTAATTATCAATGTTAATCATCCACCCATCCATGTGACAGCTTTAACATTTACCCTTAATGTATTTTATAACTAAGTTTATATTTTGCTTTTACTTTTGTAAAGCAAGATTTAAAAAAAAAAAAGATTTTGGAAAAGCACCACAGAAAGAAGAAAATCTGGTGTCCAAAAATCAGTGGTGAGACTTCCTGTCTCAGAATTCTGTTGAAAATAATTTTAATAGGATTGATTACTGATTTTTTTCTGAAGAAAACCAACTCACATCTAAGTAATTCAGAATTTATTTTAATCTAAGATTATAAGTATAAATTTAAAAATTCTGAACTGTGATTTATGCACTATTTCTACTTTTGAAATTTTCTGTTGTCCCATGAAAACATTACCAGCGGTGCCCAACCTTTCAGTGTATCTGGTCCACACTGGAAGAAGAGTTGACTTGGGCCACATATCAAATACATTGCAACATGTAATCACAAAAAAATCTCATAATGTTATAAGTAAAGTTACGATTTTGTGTGGGGCCTCATTCATAGCCCTCCTGAGCCACATGCGGCCCATGGGCCACAGGTTGGACAACCCCTGCTAGATTTTGCCGTGAAAAAGATAGGACAACACTGCATTGCTGATGTTAAGCAACATGTTGACTTTAATCATTAAACGTCTCACCCGTGATGGATTTGATGGTTTCACTCGATACAGTTTGCCCGATCAAGTCATACTGAACCAAGCTGGAGGACTCCTTCGGAACTTCCACTGATTTCTCAGGACCTTTTGTCCAGGTATAAATCATCTCACTCTTCGGGTAAGCGTCTGAATAAGAGCACAAGATGCGGTGAGAGCCAGTGTTGCTTTGTCATCAGCACTGAGAAATGGACAACACTTAAGAATATGACACTTGTTCAAGAAAGGTGGAATAAATGAAAACAGTAATTATTATAATTTACTTCAACATGTTTAAGATTTAGAACACGGAAGAGATTAAGTAAACAGCCTTACATATTTCTTGTTTTTAAGCAAAAAAATTGGAGAGACTAAAGCAACTAAAATGCTATACCTGCATTCATGTGCATGGTTCCATATAGTAAGCAGTTGAAAGCAGAAATAATACCCCCCCCCAAAAAAAAGCAGTCAAACTACTACTTATTTGCATTCTAACTCACTTCCAGGGCTTCAACAATATTAACTTCTTCAATTCTAATTCAGCTCTGCTAAATAGAAACATATGAAATGCTGCCTATAATAAAACAGCAACAACAATAACAACAAAAAAAGTTCTACTGTTGGGAAAGTTCTGCAGGAGTCACCTGTTCCAGACTCTGCCTTTGGGCAATACCCATGCTATTTGGGAATGGTGCCACAGTGATAAGTGGCTATGCTGTGTGTAAAGCTCTCCAGGGAATATAATTACACAACCAGTTCCACTACCTTCGAACCCTTACAATCAGTACATTTTCCCCTCCATCTTTAGCTATCCCTCCCAGCAGCAATTTAAGTCCATTTTCTGTTATTCTATGTTCAATGCAAGTGGAGGCCAGATGCTTGCTTACCAGTCTACCCAGAACAGAGAGCTTGGCTCACACACAAATAAGTTCAAAAGAATGAAGGTGAGTTGTATACTACCCTCCCCAAGCCTCCCTAAAATGGCTGGAGCACAGTAGGTCCTGGATGGAACTGTTAAATTCTACAGAAGGAGTTAATACCAATAGAAACTATTTTTACAGATGACAGCAAAACAAACTATGAGGCTTGTGTTGTAATTCAGCAGTGTACAGTTATATGTGATCATTGATCTTCTGAAGTATATTCATGCTTAATCATATCTTTAAAGTCCCCAAATACTATGTTCCTGCCCATGATATTTTAAATCAGGTGGTCTTCTCTGGCCTAGCCTACCTAGCTAGAATAATCTTTTTCTTAATAATTCAATATTTGAGGCTGGGGGTGGGGATGGGTGAAATGGATAAAGAGGATCAAAATATGTACCCCTCATTTTAATTCCCAGCCCCTAAATATCAGCTTGCAAGGAGTCATTAATTTCTTTATCTGAGCATGTCCTTATTCAGCACGAACTATTTTCAAGTCACTCTGAAGAGTGCTTCCTACGAGGACTGGGGATGGAAGGGGGCAGGGAGAGTGGGAGGAAAATAGTGGGAAAGATAAAACCCTAGATAAGAACTACCTGGGTGAAATCTGAATTATGATAGCACAGATGGATTTTAATTCTGGCCCCAGAGAGATCACCTTTCTGTCTACGTATTTTCTGCTTTTATCTTCTCTCAGTAAGTCACTGGTCAGGGAGCGAGTGACTCTTTAGCTTCAAGTCAGCCCATGAATACCGTGCTTACCAGAGGTTATAAAAAGAATGCTGACTGCTGATTCCCATTAAGTTAAGCAGTGAGCAATGATAACAGCAGGCAAGTTTCACAATCAGTGCGACTAAGAATCTGAAGCAATAGTAAAAACCAGCATCTATTTTTGGCAGATTCTGATTAAATCAAGTATTTGAGACAGACATTAGAAGAGGCAATCAAATTTTGCTGCCATCTCAGAGAAGGGTGTTTAGGGGGAAGGAATTCCATATTCCTTCTTATAAATTCGTTTCACCCCCTTGGCTTCACCCCCACAATATATACCAAATCCATCTATCTCCAAGTTTCTGCTCTAGAGCTATCGGATCTAAGCCACCGCCATCTTTGTACTAAATCAATAGCCTCCGACACTTCTCAGCTTCTGCTCTAGGCTCTCTACAATCCATTCTCCATAGAAGAGCTGGTGTGAAACTGGGACATGTCGGTCACAGAAGCCATATCCCTTATTTAAACCTTCCGAAGGCACTCTGTTGCCTGGTTCTGTCTACAAATCAGACCACATGTCTACTATGCTTTTGTCATGCTTCAGCCACTTTGAAAGTAACAGTGCTGCTTATATTATTCCAATCTGTGCTATGTCAAGAAGCCCTGAATGTTGTTTGGCCTTGTTTTTCAATGTGGCCATAAAGGCCTCTCCTTGGATAGAACAAAACAAAATGAGCAAAATTATTTATACTTGCTATGTTACACCACCAACCAAGGAGCCCCGAGTTCCCTAAACTCCACGACTGATGATTAACCTATTATTTATGAGTCAATCAGTCTATCCAGGCTATCTGTAGAAGTAAGGTTTTTTTTTTGGGGGGGAGAGAATTGTTTTTACTTTTTAATTTAAATATATTAGGTAACAAACAGTCTCCTAAAAGTCAAATTTTGGACAGTTGTTGTCATGGACAAAAATTTAAATGTTGGATTAAAGAAAAGCATGCAAATATATAATTATCAGCTTACATGTGATAATAATTAATTCTAACAACATTTTTATTGTAACTTACAACTCCCAAATTTCAAAGGGCATGCATGACCATCCATGGGAAAATCCACCAATCTCATGGGACACTCCGCACTTATGGTGAGTCTATGATGGAAAAATACAATTGGAATCAACTTTTTTTCTAAAAATAAAATTATAGATCACAAAATGAAGAAAAGGAGGAAGGAAGGAGGGCAGGCAGGAAGGCAGGGAGGGAGAGAGAGAGGAAGAAAAAAAGAGAAAAAGGAAAAAACAACTACCTCATTGTGTATAAAATAGTGCCATTTCTCATAATCCTAAAAAGCTTATTTGGGGCTGTCATATTATGTGAGACAGATTTCTTCCCATTCCTGAAGAAAGTGTCAGGGGTCCATACTTTTGTTACCATCATGTTATTCAATCTCAAAATTTCAATGGGCCCGTCGTATTTTAGTCTTTTATCAATCCATGTCTGTCGGAAGAACACGTCCATTGTGTACTCCTAGGAAAATTAGTTCATGACACATTCAAATAACAGACAATTACACATAAGTGTGCAAAAAATGCATTCAATGCTAGCCTCTTTCCCACTCATGAAACAGATTGCCCAAATTAGAACTAAATTAATAGGAGCAGATATTTTCTTAAATCAATGGAACAAAAGTATTCTCAGCAATGAAAGCATGTAATATCCATCATGATACCTTAATCTTCCACACTTATTAGATAAATTACCATACATATTAATCATTCAAAAACAACAACTATAATTTAATAAAACTGCCAGCACCAGGTAATTACAGTTGTACTTTGCTTTAGACCTGGTAACAAAATTAGTTAATTGTAACAAGTATCATTACATAATAAGTCATAAATTTGTAAGCATCACCTTAAGACAAAATAAAACATATGAAAAAGAAATTTCATATTCATAATATTTATGAAAATTTGTCTAGGAGACCAGGGTCTGACTCTGCAAGGGAAAAAAATGAAGTGGGCTATTGGACCTTGAAATGAAACATATTTAATATTAGAGAACACAACTGAATGGATGAATTTATCCAGACTAGAGCTCGGTGTTCTAAGTTCTTTAAACATGAGAGAAAGCAGGGAGAGGAGGGATAGGTGGGGTTGGGGCATGAGCAACTGAGCCAACATGGAACATTATCTGCAATTAGTACTATAATATAAAGGGTCAATCCAAAATTAACAATAGGCACTAAGTTTATGCTCTTCAACAATTTTCTAAGGAAAAAAACACTACACACAAGACTGTGCCGTGGAGACTAGTAAAAGAAAGCTGTTTTCTTTATTGAGTATGACACCATATCAAAAAACTCAAACATTAAAGCTAAAATGCAAATTCAATGTCTTACTTCTTATAAACCTTTGAGTCTAATTTGGCTGTTCTTTGACTTTCCAGCTCTAACTTTGTGTGACTCAGCAAAAGTACATACTAATTGCCTTCTTTCTGCTTCTTTCTTTAAACCTCAAAAAGTACATTAAATTTTCCAACGACCTACCATTTCAACATCAGAAACAGGTCCAAAGCTGGTGACGTATATGTCAGTTTTTACTTCTGTAACTGGACCTAACGGGTATGAAGTAAATAAGTGTGAAAAAGTAATTGCCAGTCTGACAGGTAACATGGATTTTGATAGTTCAAGAGTAAATACAGGCATGATATTTCATATTTTTACAAGCATCTTAATTTTTCAGTGAGATAATGAATCTGTACAAAAAATGTAGACAAAAAAACAACAAAACCAGAAAGCAGTGTTTGCTTACAAGCAAACAAAACAAAACAAAACAAAATAACCAGTTACTTACCGGGAAATTATGTCTCCAGAGATACATCACCCCCAGGCACTGTCAAGACAGACCGTGCAGAGAACAAAAGCTTTAGCCTTTGTTATTTTTTTTTTTTTAGCCCATCATCTGATTGGCCTTTCAGTAAAGAAGGGAGCTTTTAAAAAGAAGGAACTAAGTCATAAGGAAAGGAAGAGAAAAAATGGCTGTAAGAAAGTCATCTTTGGACAGCTGAGAATACTGGTAAATAACTTGGGCACAGAAATGATTCATGTCACCTTTAACAATAGACAGGCCATCCGCTGGTGACTGGGATCAGAGACAAGCTCTCCTATAAATCAGATCTATTCGTGCTCTGCCACCTGAAAGCTGTGTGATCTCAGGCAAGTTACTTAACCCCTCAATTGCAGCAACCATACTTACAAAGTGAGATCATTGATAGGAATCAAATGAAACTGCTCATACGAGACTCTGAACAGAGAATCTTTCATGGAAGTGTTATATTAAGTAGTAGCTTTTCTTTGCTTGTGATAATGGCCACTACTATGATTCCTTTCTAGACTTAAATGAGACTGCTCCTCCAGTAAGGAACAAATGTATGGGTGTGTTTGGCTTCATGGTCATGGGCTGAGGCAGATTTTAGACAAAGGAAAATTTGCATAATCTGGACTTAGCATGATGTTTAAAATCAGGAATTCTGGAATTCACATGTGGCTCTAAAACTTTTTTAATTGTTTAAACTTGGCCAAGTTATGGATCTCATAGGGAAATGTTTTAATGAGTATTAACTGAAATAATATATGTAAATCCCTTGTCCCAGTCTCTAGGACACAATGTGCTCAATAATAATAGCAGTTATTAGTATATTTAATATAGCTTTTTATTATTAATAAAGACAAAAATTGTTGCCCTCTTGAATATCATTTCCTTAAATGATGGTTTATAATACTATATGACCAGGGGCCACACTCCATACTAGAAAAGAATAACATCTGCTATTGAGATGGACTACTTTCTCTGGATACTGGTTGGGCAAATGGATTTATGCCAAAAAAGACGAAGAGAAGTTGGTATAGCTTAATGCCTTAGGTCTGAAATTATCCTTGTGAAAATGAGTCAGACTAGTTCTCCCTCTTTAGGATGAACACTGAGCTACAGAAAGAAAAATACTTTGAAGGAAAACAAGAAAATTCTTTCTTGAATAAGTATCCTAAGGAAAATATATCCTTAGGAAGTAAAGTCAGAGAAAAAGCATAGATCAGGCTGATTTGTCATGAGTTTTCATTACAAAAAAACATCTTTGGGAAACAGAGACAGCATGAGAAGTTAATTTAATTTTTATGGAATGAGCAATTTGAAACAACAAAAATAGAGTAGTAATAACGTATTGAAGCCAAACTGTTCCAGGCATAGATAAATAATCCAAAAAGCAGGTGATGTGTGATGAATCTTGGAAGATGAAGATTTTACTCAGAGTGGTTCGAGAGTGGAAGTAATCATTCTGCTAGTTTCTTAAGAACAATTACTAATGCATTAAAAACACTGCTTCACACTCTGAGTCAGGACAGGAAGAGAAAAGTTACTTAGGACAATTAAAGTTGAGTATGTCCAGACAACTGGACTGTTCGACAAGATTCTTGAAAAACCAAAAATTACTTTGAAGATTGATTTAGGGGAGGGGTTCTCACTCTCTACTGGATCGGAGTCACCTGGCTGCCTTGTGCAAACACAGACTGTGGACCCCACCCCAGGCTTGCTGACCATATAGGTCCATGATGGGGCCTGACTATTGGCCTGTCTCATAGGTTCTGAAGTGATGATGCTAATTTTACTCTAGTTTACAGAGAGCATGCATTTGCTTTTTAGAATAGTATTTACCCAACTGGGCCCTGTGCCATAATATGAATACCACAGGTGTTGTACGGGGTGGGGGAAGTATAGGAGAAGGAGGAATTAAACCAATGATATTTTTCCTTACAAATTTATTTCAAGGTGTGTGGGTTAATACTAATTCTTCTTGCAGTATAATGATTCCATTTGTGTTCAGAATTTTAACCTTGGTATTTGTGACGTTATTAGGTATTTGCTTTATATGACCTTCAAAATCTTTGAGATTGAGTGAAACCCTAAAATCATATGATTGGTAAAGTTATTTCATTCAGACATTCATTCAATAAAGATTTATTGAGTGAGCACTTGAGGTGTGCCAAGTTCCACGCTAGGCCCTGGCGCTAACAGTGGTGAAAGAGACCCATGAGTTCCCTGCCTCACGGTGTTAATGTGATACTGGAGGAGTCAGAGTATAATAAAGAAATAAATTAAGTGGAAGAATACTGTCATCCGAAAGGGAACAAAACAGACTGGTAATTGTGTGAGAGACTGGGAAAACCACTGTTGATTTCTTAGCCACTCTTCCAAGCAGTGATTTTTAAACTGAGACCTGGGGGATAAGCATAAACCATTGAAAGAGCCAAAATAATTACATTTCAGGAACAGATAACTTCAGGAGAAAATCTCAGAGGCAGAAAATATCTCAGTATGTTCAAGGACCAGAAAAAGGCCAGCAGAGTTGGAGCAAAGCAAATCAAGAAGAAAATGAAAAGAAATGAAAGCCACGTGGAACAAAAACTAGGGAGAGTGGACAGAGACTTACCCCACATTCTGAAAGTGGCATCTTTTAAGCACCATATTTATCATATATGTTACAGTGGCAGTCGTTAAAACTACATAGGAAAAAAAAACTTGTAGACATGACAGTGACAGATGGGAGTACCACAGAGAGGTTGTTATGAGCAGAATCATGGTCCTTCCAAATTTGTACATTGCAGTCCTAACCCCTAGTACCTCAGAATGTGACCGTATTTGGAGTTAGGGCTTTTAAAAATACAATTAAATTAAAATGAGGTCACTAGGGTGGGCTTTAATCTAATGAGAGTTGTGTCCTTATAAGAAGAGGTTAGGACACAGGAACGCACAGAAGAAAGAATATGCAAACATGGAGAAAAGATGCCATCTATAAGCAAAAGATAGAGGACTTACAAGAAACTAAATCTGCTGACACCTTGATTTCGAGCATGGAGCTTCTCGAATTGAAACAAATAAACTTGTTGTTGTTTAAGCTACCTAGTCTGTGGTTCTTAGTTACGGAAGCCCGAGCAAATGGATACAAAGGTTAATCATTGTTCCTGTGTTGGCTCCCCAAGTTTTTTCTCATATTTAGCATAACTCCACCCCTGCATATGGGTTGTGATACAAAGTTTGACTCATATCCCCTAACCATCAAGGGTTTGAAATAAGGAAATCATATGACCTGAATTTTATTTTTTACAGAATCACCCTGGCAGTTATATGGACAGCAAATTTTAAGGAGGCAAGAATACGAGAAAGGCTCTTAAAGAGGTCGTCACCCTGGCCCAGTTGAGAAATGACAGTAGCCCGGGCTAGGGATGGAGCCGACGGGATGGAGGATGGACAGACCAAGGGGTATATTTTGTGTAGAACTGCTCACAGTGAATGGGTTTTCTCCAAAGAGCAAATAACAGAGATATAATAATTTTGTTTATTGAAGGCCTACTGGCTCTTTCCATATGCTACTTCATTTAATCTTCTCAACACCAAAGGTGATATTATCATGAGAATTTTATGGATATGGAAACTGAGCTAAAAGAGATTAAATGTTCTGTTCCAGAGTCAGAATTATAACCCGCTTGTGTTGGTCTCCATAGTATGTTCTAGCTTTACAACATTGATTATATCATTAAATAATAAATCAGTAATTAATTATATATATAATTTTATATCTAGTATGACAACATGCCACACCTACAGTTCCTATTTTGTTCATCGGTAGTTCCTCAACTGTGTTCCTTCAGCCCTTTCTATTACTTTGCTCTTATTATTAATTACAGTCTACTTGAGCTTGCCTTTCTCCTGTTAACAGCAAAGACAAAACCTTAATCCTCTTTGAAGTTCCTGACTGTCACAGTGTTTTGCACATACTAGGTGGTGAATAGCCCTGCTTGATTGCATTTCTAGTATCATCCCAGTAGTGATTTCAAAACCTCCCCAAAGGAAAAAATTACTGAGATTCATTGTTACATCAGCTAAGCTAAAAATATTTCCTGATAAAAGCAGAAACTGCATCTTATTTATATTTGTATCTACCCTCAGAACTTACCCCAGGCCTAAAATGTAATAGATTTCCAATAAATCAGTTCTGGATGAATAATGGTTGCTATGCAATTAAGAAAAATTCTCAGAGATGCTTCCTCTAACACACTGTTGAGGATGTTCAAATCAACCTTACCAAGAGCATAATTACATAGAGACCAGATAATTTTGAGCTTGGGAGGACAAGCTTAGGACAAGTGCATGTAAAACCATGTTCTGATCATTTTACATGCATTCATATAACATTAAAGATGTGTTATACTTTAAAAATTCTATCTTTGGTAATAGGGAAATGTTTTTTAATACCAAAATATGATGGGCAGTTTTTAAAGCAAACAAAGTGATTTTTAACAGTCTTTGAAAGAGCCCAAACTACCAAGATCAATTTCAGGGTAATAGTCTTATTTTATTATGGATCTAACTTGCTTGAAAAGTAGGAAGGCAATTAACAATGTATCAGATAATTTTCAACTGCTAACTAATTAGCTATATAGACCTGGTCAAAGGATATCACTATTTAACTTGTTTTCCAATAACAGTGTCCAATTTGCTGTCACACCAGGAGAAACACTCAAGCTTTTTGGCTGCTGTTGAAACTAGTCAATGCTTGTTCTCCACATTGCCACCCCAGGTGTGCATGTGAGGAGACATTAGTAATTTTTCAGCACCTAAATCTATGCATCCAGCTCCCTCTTACAAAACATTATTGATGCCTCTCCAAAAAACCAAGAAACTTAAAGTGTTTAAGAACTATAGCAGCAATAACAAGGAATTTCGAGTGAAATTGATTTTTAAAATCTCTAACTTTGTCCATTAGAAAATATAGAAATACTAGCCTTCATGAATATTAAACAAACAACAGATAGCTATTGATAACACAGAGAAAGAAGAAAACTAAAGAGTTTTACTTAGATGACATAATAGATTAGCGTTTCCTATACCCTATGATCCTTCTAACAGTCCAGGTCAATTTTTCAAATAAAGAAATTAAATAAACATGAAAAAAATTAAAAAACAGTAAAATATGGGCAAAAGATGAAATGCAATTCACAGAAAGAAAATTCTAATAGCCAATAAAGATTTATTTGAAAAACTGTTCAACCACACTAGAAATTAGAAAAATTGAAATGACTTCAAAATAAAATATCATTTCCAGAATTCTATGGTCAATAGGTAGATGATCGATAGGTAGATAGATAGATGATAGATAGATAGATTGATAGATGATTGATAGATGGATATGAAGGGTTTGTGGGTCCTGAATCTCATATTCACTGTAAATGGGAGTTTGAATTTGTAAAACTATCACAGAAAACAGTTTGGCGTTATCTCATCAAGTTGAACTCCCACTTACACTGAGATCCAGAAAAATCCATTCCTGGATATATATGCAAAAGAAACTCTTGCACATTTAAAGCAGGAAATTGGGGCCAGAACATTCACAGCACTACGGTCTTGGAAACAAGCAAAATGCCTGCTGCCAACAGAGCAAATGAATAAACTGGTTCCTGAGTAATGGGACTATCGCACAGCAGTCAGAATGAATGATCGAGGGTAACAGGCAACAATGAGAATGAATCTCAGCCATACACAGCTAAGTGAAAAAAGCATCAATGAATGATGTATCATATTCAAAACAACTAATTTTTAAATTAAGATTTATTTTTTAAAAACTAAAGTTGAGGTAAAACAGTATTCAAAGAAAACCTATGAATACATTTTAAAAGGACTCAGGATGTTGGTTAGAGGTGGGCATGACAGGGAGACAGAATGAGGGAAACCACATACCAGAATAAAAGTTGTTTCCAAGGCTGTGTTGTTTGGTGATTTAACTGGTGTGTTTATTATATAATGACAAATGAAGGAACTAACAGGTGAGGGAATAAAATAGGATTATATGTGAACCAATAAGGAGAATGTGTCATGAACCAATGATTATTAATACAAAATGCAATTCTGTGCACTAAAGATCTTTTAGAATAAATTTTAAATGCCTTGAGAATGATAAAAATGTGAAACGATGTATTTTTTCATCTAAAGGAAGACTAATCCAGTGAAATGTTATCTAAATATCCACCCAGTTACTAATAGCTTATATGTAGATTTTACAGTGCCTATTTCAGAGAATGCCAAAAGCATTTTGCCTATCCTTTCCCTAAAGAAAATGCAAAGATATGATAGCATCAGTATATCTTTCTTGTTAAACTGAGAGCATAAGAAAGTAAGTTTGTGTTCTGGGTCCTATAGTCTCTGTTCTACTCAAGGTGATCATTTTTCCAGTTATTCCTTCCCTCCAATCTGATATTAAATTATCCTTTAACAGATTATTCCCATAATATACAAACACATTACAGTATTTCCAATCTTTATAAAAAAAAGGCAACCTTCCCTTTTTCCCTTCACTTTCAGTTGTAAACATCTGGGAAAAAAAACCCAAATCAAAACACTGTACACATTGCCTCTAATTCTTCCCCTACTGTTTATTGCATCATCTGTTGGAATGTAGTTTTCATGCTCAAGATCCACTACAATTTTGCCAGTATCATTAGTTTTTCCCTATCAACATTTTTGTCCCCACAAACTTTTAAAAAAAATCTTATTTCTCCCATTTAAAAAAAAGAGCTCTTTCGATTTTATTTTTCCTTCCACTTATCATCCAGTTTCTTTGCTCTGCTGTACAAATGCTCAGGAAAAAAACTTCCATTCCCTCTTAAACCCACCCAGAATTCATACCCATCACCACCACAGCTGCTCTTGTCCAAATCACTAATGTTACAGATATCGCTAAATCTAGTGGGCAATTCTATGTTCTTATCTTCCTTAATGTGTTTGAAGCAGAAGATGTAATTGATTAAATCTGTCTCCCTTTTGAAAAAAAAAATAACATCCAGTATATACACACTCTGAGGTTTTCTTCCTACCTCAAAGACCATTCCTTCTTAGTTTTCCTGGGGCAGAGATTCCTCCTCCTTTTTCCCACCTCTTAACTTTGGAGATTTCAGAGCTCAGATATCTGTAAATCCTTTCTACCCCCCTTAATTCCTTGATAATCCTTTTAGTTTCATGGCTTTAAATTCCATATATATATTGACATACTCATCATCCCTGCCTCCCAGGCTCATCTCCACTTAATATCTAATAGGGATCTCAAATTCGCCACATCCCCATGCAGATTATTCACCCACACCCCTGGCCTGCTTATGCCACATTCTTAGCAACTTCATTTTGCTAGGTTTTCAAGTCAAAAACTTTGGAGCCAGATTCGACACCTCCCTTTTTCTCACATCCCACATTCTAGTTGACATCAGTAGACTAGGACTCTGAAATATAACCAGAAACCAACCATTTCTTACAACCTTACAAATTTCTCTGCCATCAACTTGGTCAAAATGTTCGTCATCTCTTGCCTAGTTTATTGTGACAGCCTCACTGCATTTGCCCTTGACCCTGACTGTTCTAAATACAGCCACCAAGGTGAACCTTTCAAAATTAGCCTTGGGTCTTCCCTCTGCTGAAATCCCTCCAATCACGACATGACTCTGAGTCAAAGCAAAGTTCTTACCAGCCTGCAGAGCTTTTCACCACCTCATCCTTACATCACACGGATCCCTTCCCACTCCTGAGCCCTGTTAAAGATCACTGCATCGGCACTGGCTTCTACACTTAGTGTGACTGCACTGAGTCTCTTCTAACCAATAAAACTACACCCAAATGTGGCTTATGTGCTTACCTATTTAGGATCATTGTTTAAATATCACCTCATTTGAAGCCTTCCCTAACTACCCTATTTAAAACTGCGAATCCCTCTCCTGCTTTATATTCTATATTTTATTTCTGCTTCTTAGTTTCTAAAATGCCAGCTCATGAGAGCAGGAAATTGCATCTCCTTTGCTCTCTAATGTATCCCCAGTGCTATTCTAGAACAATGCCTACTACATATTATAAGATTAATGAATATTTGATGAAAACTTAATTAAATGAAATATCTCCATGTAGCCAGGCCTAAGCCTACTTAATATCATAGAAGAATTTGAGAGGTGTGTCATCTGTCCTTTTTAATATATTCCATTCTCTTGAATTTTGTCACTTCATACTCTCCTAGTGCCTATATCACCTTCTACTCTTTCTATCCCCTTTGATAATTCTACACACATTTTCTACCTTTCCTCAACTGATAATATTCCTCAAGGCTTGGCCCTGGGCTTCTTTCTCTGCTGTTTTCTACATTCTTATCTAGATATCTATTTTCACAGCATTATATGCTGATGACTCTTTTATATATATCAAAAGAAAACTCTCCTCTGATATCTACATAACTAATACAGCCCCTGGGATGTTACACATGTATCCTAAATTTAACATGTACAAATACAAACTCTTGATTTTATCCCCATACTTATTGTTCCTCCCATAGTCCTCCATAGGTTAAATAACACCATTCTCTGTCCAGTTTCTCAAAATAAAAGTTCAGGCATAATTTTTGGTTTCTCCCTTTCCTTTACCAGCCATATGCAATCCATACCAAATCCTTGTGTAAGTCCAAAATATATCTCACTTTTATCCACTTATAACACATTTACTGTATCTACCACCATACTCAAGCCACCATTAACTTAATGGAGACAACTAAAAAAGGGCTTCATTGGTCTCCTTGCTCCCAGTATTGCCTCACCTCTTGATCTAAGCCATTCTTCATTCGTTAGCCAGAAGTGTCACACTACAATCTAAGGAAGGCATACCATGTCATTCCGTCCACCTAAAACACTCCAGTGGCTTCCAAGTTCACTAAAAGAATAATCTAAACTCATTTACAGGATCCTCAAAGGCCTTACCTGATCTAGCATCTGCTTACCACCCAAGCTAGTCCGGCGAGATGCTGCCTCGGCTTTCTGGCTAAGGCACAACAAACTCCCTTCACTATCTAAATCACACTAATCTATTAACTGCCTTAGGATCTTGGCACTTTTTCTGTTTGTTTGTCTTTTCTGCATGAGAACAACTTTTGCCTATCCTTTTCGTGTCTGGCACCTTTAGGTCTCAACTTAATACTTCCTTGACTACAGCGTCTGGAAGAGATCCCTCACCCTATTTATTCTTTGTGTTAACATGCTATTGAATTGTCCCATAGCATTACCTGTGTTTTATTTGTTTCTTTGTTATTTTTATCCCTCCCCACTGCTTAGCTGTCAGTTTCACCAAGGCTTGTGTCTGATTCAAAATCATCTCTTCAAACCTAACATTGCTCCTGACACACAGTAGTCTCTAAATATCTACTGGTCAACAAATGAATGAATGAGTGGATGAATGAATGAATGATTATGACAAATCAGAAGAGAATGAAGCTGTACTTTTCTGTTGCCCTGTGGTTAGGGGTTTTTTTCCTCCCTCTACATATCTTTTAAATATATTCTCCATTGATATTTAATTAATAAAGCTAGCACATGACACATTAATTTTTAGGTTGAGTTATAGATTATTTGAAAACATTGTAAGGTTATTCTCATTTGTGTGGAAAAATTATCCCAAGTTTACCTAAGTGTGCACACTTCTCGATGATGTCTTTCCCACTTTAAAATGTTATTAAAGCTTTAAAATAAAAGGTTTCATTTTGCTCCTTTGGGGGGAAATGTAGTTTTGCTTATTTTAATGACCCACTTAGTAACAAGAAAAAATGTTAATGAAAATTTGACTCTGTGCAAACAGGAAGTTGGAAGAAAGCCTTAGAAGTGGAGGTAGCAACATTAGCAGCCAGACCAAGGTTTTACAGACTGAAATGCGACTTGTGGCCTTATCATTTACTAGTTCAAGGGTTCTTGGGCAATTCATGGGACCTTTTCTCTGCCTCCTTCCTAACAGAAGTGATGCCTGCCCTGCTTATTTCTTCATTTTGTTGTAAAAATCTTATTAGACATCATATGTGAAAATATTTTCAAAACTCTAGAGGACTCTGTGAATGTGAAATCCTGCTATGCTAGGGAGCAGCCTTGCAAAATGGACCCTAATGCGTCACTCCCATTTCAGAGAGGTTGTGAAAGATGATCTAAGGCAATCATCTACAGCGGAAGCAGGTGCCAAATCAGGTGCATCAAAAGACTGAGATGAACCCAATGTTGTGTAACCCTTCAATAAATGGAAAATGGGCAAGGACTGGCTTCCTGAACTATTTCCTGGCGGTCAGTACCCCAGCTATGCTTCCTTCAGAAGGCATATAACAGTGTTGAAAGTGAATAAGAGCACAGGGGGGGATACTTTTCTAGCTTCTTTGTGGAAGGGTGTACTGGTGTGCCACTTCTAAGCAGGTAGAAGCTACTTCAGGATGCTAGCAGACTGATTTGTCAGAGGCTGAAAGAACTTCGCCCCTTCAGAAGTCCCAATCTGGCTTTTCACACCATGCCTCCTTCCTTCTCTTCTCACCTTTCCCCCTTTTTTTCTCCAATTGGAGAATGTGGGAAACAAGGGAGAGGAGATCCTGGAGGGATGAAAAGGAGAGAACCGTTTCAGTTCCTTTTAGTTCCCCCTTTGCAAGCTGTGCTGCTGAGTTAAAAATATGTAATTTAGTTTCTAAATCTATTTCAACCCCTGCCTGGCCTACTGAGCAATCACAAACCATCCAATTTCAATTCAGATCTTTGCTTTTAGCTTTACTTTAAATGGAACACAGCTAAGTTGTATAAACAGATATAAAGTAAATGCTCCACAAAGAGTGAAAGTAGGATTAAAGGAACCAGTAAGTAAATCCATATTTTTAGCACACTGGTCAAAACCTGAATTGTTTTCATTTTATTTTAAAAATGCCAAGCTTTCTGCAAAGCATGAAATGTCAGAAAAGGAAGGGATCAAACTTGTGGCATCCAAGAGTCCATGCTAAGAATAAATTATCTTATTATTTTCAGTGAATTGTATTTCATTTACAACATCCTGTAAACAGATCACACATTTTCTGCAGGTGAGAATTACTATTCCTTTGTCACATTTGGAATACTATGCATGTACAGAGGATGACCCACTTCTAAAAAATGAATCACACTTACCACAAATATTAATGAGCAGAGCCAGAAAACTGTGCTGTAGTAAATTTTCACTGATTAATCAACTACTAACACTTGGAGAAAGGTGAATTCAACTCCTTCCCTTAAAGATATAAAAGTACCTCCAGGTGGTAGAGCAGATCACTTGGCAGTGACAGGTAAGATGACTAATAACGCCTTTGAGCCATTTCAGCAGTACTGTGCCTAACCAAAATCCAGTAATGGCTTACACAGACTGATGTCACTCATTTTATTGCCTGTGTAATACTATGGGATAGCAGAGTTGGTGAAAAGGATCTATTTACATTGGATCCCTTCTCCCTTCTGCATGATAACTTATATCATAACCAACTGGGCAGATGTTATTTTAGCTCCCAACATTTAATGATAAAGCCGTATAGTTTCAATTAGAAATTTTCACTTTGACTTATGTTCAGATACATCAGTTATTGAATGAATATTTTTAAGTATATAATTTGATACCCCTGTTATTTATTCTTTACTCGAAATAAGTTTAAAATCTTTATGAGCAGATAAATCTTTTTTTGTTGATATGATATAAATGGCATCACATCACGTGACACATTCTCCACAAAATTATTTTTGATCTAAAGTGATAATTTCGCAGTCACTTAGGAAAGATTGTGCATTGACACACGATTCACTTTGGTAAGAAAGCCTCTTTCCAAATTTGCATAAAGGCAATGGCGGTGCTGAGCATCCAACCCCTGGAGAGGCGGTGTGAAAAGAACCAGAAGAATCTTTCATCCTTTATCACTGACAACACACAAAGACTAAATTAATACTCTCAATGGCTCCCCAGAACCTTCTCAAAAAAATCCAGGGAAGAATGGTCTGGATCAGAAGATGGGGCCTGATTCCAGCCTATCACTTTTCATATGCCTGGGTCCCTGTATAAATCTCCCTTTCCAGTCCTCAGCGTCTTTGTTAAAAGAGAACAAAACTTAGACTCCAAAGAACCATCTAGTTCTACTTTATTCAGTTCTATTTTTTCTCCAACAGATTTTGTAACCCGGGACTACACTCCTTCTAAATCATGTCTAATTCTGTCCTGTGCCTCAGAAATGTTCTGCTCCCTTTTCCTTTCTTCATTTTCCTATCATCTTGTCTCCTACACATCCTCAGGAGGAAGCTTACACTTCTCTGTGCTTGTAACGCATATTATGTGATGCCCATCACATAGTATCTGATATCCTCCCAATCTGCATGGATTTGTCTTTTAAATACACAACCTGAACTGGGTTCACATCATGCCCATGCCACTTACTGTGAACTTGGACCACTTACTTAATTCCCCAAACCTCAATCTCCTCATCTGTAAATTGGGGACAGTAATAGCTTTCTCTCAAGGATGTTGTGAGGGTTGAACAGTAATGCCTACAAATTCTGATATATGTAGAAATTTAAATAAATACATGTAAGATTAGTTATCATTATTGTTAGTATTTAGACCGCTAGAATATAAGAGCTCCTTTGAGACAAACCCTGTATCTTCAACTCATTTCCTGAGAGGTACCAAGCTCAGTATAATGGAAAAACCGGGGAATTGCCTGTCAGAACACCAGGGCCCACACTTCCGGTGAAGTCACTTGCCTTCTCTGAGGTTGCGAATTGTTACTTGAGATTTCTGTGAACCTAGTGCACAGCACAATGCCTGCCACGAAGATTCTCATTATGTAAGCAAAGGGAATATGAATATGAAAACGAGCAATGGTACTGTTAAGGACGCACTTCTAGTAGACCTCTTACACATAGAGTCCCGCAGGAGTAACACCTGCTTGACTATGGTTGGCAGGGCAATAATATGGGTGTAATAATTTATAGTTTTAATTTGAACATTTCACCTAAAATGTCATATGATGTGCTTGAGTATGATATTATGTTATAGAATTACATGCTTATAATCTTTTAATAAAACACTTTTTAATAGAAAAAGGGAACTATTTGTATTGGACCCTGTACTTATTGAAGGAAGAAACCCTTCTGACTGCAAAGTCTTAGGAAGGAAGCAACTGTCTCCTCCCCAAATAATTAAAAACCCACCCCACTTTAGGAGAGAAGAGGAAAGGACTGAGTTGTCTAGCAGAGCAGGCAGCTTCGTGCCCCAGATTCATGTCCTAGGTAGAACAAGGCCGAGGTTTTGGCTGGGGGACTGATACCACGTGATAGAAAAGGAACGTAGCTCAGCTGCTTCAAATGCAACCTCCTCTGAGTGAGATGGCCAGGTTCAGGGAAACCTCATTCTCAGGGCACAAGGAAGGTAGCAGGGCAGCTGAGCCCCGAGTTTCCATTTTTGACTCTTCCCTTCCAACCTCCCCCACCCAGCAGTCAAGTACCGGGAGGTAATTAATGTGGGGGAGAAGCAAAGCTTCTGAGGGGGCAGGGACTTGGGAAAGTGTGGTTGGGGGCGGTCTTCTGTCAGAGGTCTAATCCAAAGAGAGGAGGGAGGGAGGGAGGGGTAAAGGGAGGGTGGGATGGAAAGGGGGAGAAAGAGATAGACTGATTTTTCATTTTACACGCGAGGCATACCTAATGATATTCCCACAGACAGACAGACAGGCAGACCGAGAGAGGGACAGACAGGACACACTTCAGCGTTTGAAATCGTTCATACCCCCAAATCCAGGACGCAGCCTGTTGTCATAACCATCGAGTAAACTGTCCAGGATGCGGGTAAAATTTTCCGGGCATAATTTATCCTCATTTTGGTTCTGTCCTGGGGATTCGTTTAAACTGCGAATGAAAAAAAAAAAAAAAAAGCAGTGGAAAGGGATTATTTTAAGAATCAGAGAACAGGTGGAAACATTATCTTCTAGGGAAAGAGTCGCTTGCCCCAAGCTAAAGGATGCAGAGCTGAGGGATGAGGGAGAGAAAGGGTCAGGAAAGACGCACGCTGGGCACAAACCCCCACACCCGAGCTCTTCTTGCACCCTTCTGCTCTCCGCGTTTATGTGGTCACCGAAAAGCCTGGCTCTGGCCCCTGACCTTACAGAGAAGACAGGAGGGTCCGGTTTGCCCTGGGAGGGGTGGGCGGCCAAAGGGGGCTAGGAGCCGGCCACTTCTCCACCTTCCCCTTGCCCGCCAGTATCCCAGAGAACTCACCAAGCCTCCAGGCACAGGATGTGCAGGAGAGCGAAACTGACCCCGAAGGACGTCGCGATCGCGGGTACCTTCTTGGCAGAAACCATCTTTGCAACATGCCATACTTTAAGCCTGATCAGTTTTCCAGGGTCTCCAGATGCCCTGAGCAGGGTGTCAGGCGAGGGCAGAGGCTCTCCACTGCGTGCGCACACGCGCTCACACTAGCCCGCGCTCAGCCAGCCTGAGCTGCGGTGGGCGCGTGTGTGCACGCGGGCCAGGGGGAGGCGGAACCTGCCTTTCCTCGCCCCCTCCTTTCCTCGCTGAGCTCCCAATGTGGATGGAGAGCTTTGTATACCGCTCAACACCCTTTCGTGCCTGCACCCTGAAGCTCCCGGGGTTGACAGCGGTGTGCTTTCAACGAAAAGCTGAGCAAGTTCTTCCCGACCTTTTAACTCCGGGTAGCAAGATCAGGGTCTCCCGCCCCTCGTTGAGGCCGCGGCGCCCCCACCCCAAGCGCGTCCCGGCCCACAGCACTGCTCAGCTTCTCAGCTTCCACTTCTCCCTCCAGGTGCCCCTCCCTCCCGCTGGGATTTGGATCCAACCAATGAAGCCCTTCCCTCCTAAGGTTGTTCGAGGACCTGTTTGCACCCATTTCCATAGCTGGAGGCGGAGAAAGGACAGAATGACGGCGATTGCGGGGCGAAGTGGTGGGAGACCATGGTAAGGAGAAGGGATCAAGTCTGGACAGACAGCAACCTTTGAGACTCTCCTCTTCGGGTGCTGGAGGGCGGCGAAAGAAACAAAATTCTTCTTGATTAAAGGGGTTGCAACTCACTGAGCGGACTCGCAAACTGTTAGGAAGTGGACTTCAGGTTCATTCTGTAGTCGATGCATTTCCCAAGCTGTTGCGGTGAAGATACCGAATTTCTTTGTTACACCCGCCCCCACCTGGCAAACACAGGCCCTCCACTGGGCTACTCCATTCTTTCCTGAAAAGAAGGGAAGAGGTGGGGTAAAATCACCACATCTGGTCAATCACTTTTACTTTTTGTGACACTCAACAGACACAGTTGAATTCCAGAAGTTTATCGCTTGGGGTGGGGGGATGGCTGGAGAGAGAGAGGAGGAGGGGGGAGGCAGGGAGAGAGGGAGGGGGGAAAAAAGAGCACACTTATGAAGGTGTTAAACTTATACCTGTAACTTTCTTCTTTAAAATTAACATAAGTCTTTGATTGCTCTTTTTCATAGCATTTGATTTGGGTCCACGTACACTACTCCCAAACATCATTATGTTAAGCTAGCCACATTTTATAAATTTATCAAAAAGATTTACATTTGATTTGATAAGATGCAAATAATACAGATCCCCCTACAGAGTCCACAATGACTATGAAATTCCTTGAAAATGACCACAAAATTTTGTGTGTGTGGGAGTATGCATATTTCTGTGGGACTGTTCACAACTTTCATTAGAGTTTCAAAGGCCATGGACAGCTATAGCAGAGACTAAAGTTTTAATTAAAAAGATGACACATACAGCCCTGGCCAGTGTGGCTGGGTTCTAGTGTCATCCCGTATATCAAAATGCTGAGGGTCTGATTCCTGGTAGGAATCCATGCCTGGGCTGCAGCTAACACCTCAGTTAGGGTGTGAGCAAGAGGCAACCAATCAGTGTTTCTCTCCCTCTCTCTCTCCCTCCCTTCACTTCTCTCTAAAATCCAATAAGCATATCTTTGAGTGAATATTTTAAAAAACACATAGAATACTCAAGCAAACAAGTGAACAAACATTTGTGACCAATGTGTGATATCTCTATCCTATTTGGTAACCTTTTCCATTGTTAGTTTCAGTACATTATTATGTTGACCTTGAGGGTCTCCCTTGAGGGTATTCATTATCAATTTATCAAATGACCAAAGAGCTTGACACACAAAAATTTTGTGTGGTAATAAAATGAATAATTTTAAAGCATTCAACCGGTTCTTTCTTTCCCTTAATTATTTCTGGTAAATATTGAACAAAGTTTAACCATTTCAAAAGGGTTATAATGTGCCCTGGCTGGTGTGGCTCAGTGGAGTGAGCGATAGCCTACTATCCAAAGGGTTGCTGGTTAGATTTCTAGTCAGGGCACACGCCTGGGTTGCAGGCCAGGTCCCCAGTGGGGGACACATGAAAGACAACCACACATTGATGTTTCTCTCCTCTTTTTCTCTCCCTTACCCTCTCTCTAAAAATAAATAAATAAAATCTTTTTTTTAAAGAAAAGGGTAATAATGTGAATTACTGCTTCAAAATCTGGAAGTTTGTGTATATCGACCAGTTGAAAGATTTTGCTTTCAAAAATATAGAAGCTATCAATTGTTTTTAGATTAATGCATTTCTTTGTCTCCTATATTTAAAATAAGTAAGAAGAATCTCTTTTATGTTCTCTAGTCATGCCTCTTCTTATCGGTATTAAAACAATGCTTCTACTGAAATTTTACCTGTGTGCTGGCTTGTTATTGTCTGGTCATAGATGTTTATATTCATTCTTAAGGCATCTCAAAACTGTGCCTCTTGTATTAATGGCTACTACATAAAAATAATAATCCAGGGTACCCTAACAGAGTCTATTTAAATAACTATTTCATGATATCACTTGATACTGCCTCCAAAATAAGTAATTATTTGTATTTGATATATAGTAAATTCAGATTTAGTTATGTCAATGTGCGTATTTGAAAGATAATACAATTTGGGCAATATTTGTATCTTATTTGAATAATTTCTATACATAAAATTTGGAAATTCTAATATTATAGCATTTTTTAATTATTAATTAAACATTTTTACAATTCTCCATGGCCAAGTTAAATATTGAAGAAGTACATGTATACTTAATACCCTCCAAAAATCCTTCATTAATTTAAATTATAATAAAAAATATTAGCTCTCTAATATCAGCTTTTATTTCATTTGAAAGTCTTATGTTTTATAATAAGTAGAAAAAAATATATTTTAAGGGCCTGGAATCCAAGTAATTAAATTTAATAAATACTTTGTAGACTCATTTGCAAATGGCTAATAATGTATAAAGTGGTATTTTATTTTTTAGACCTTGAATTCTGGAATGACTTCTCAAAGTAATTTTACAAGAATTATTTTATAGCTGATTCCAAAGAGAGCCATAATTCATGTGAGTGTGTGTGTGAGAATGTTCTATAAACTTTAAGTAGAATACTAAATATTAGAAGGAACATTTTCTTACATACATTTGCATATATATATGTGTATTTTCAAAGTTTTGGGGGAAAAATACTATTATCAAGTAACAGATTTTTCTTCAGCACCTGAAAGTAATGATTAGGAAGGTCAATTTATACATTACCAATAGTGCCCCTAATTAAACATATTGATAAATTTGTTGCCAAGTTCCTACTTTGTGATAAATGTCTTCTACCTTTATTTTTTAGCTTAAACAGCAGAAGTCAATTTTCTTACATTTCTGGAGAATACAAGCCAAAGGCCCAGGCTCCGCAGGGTTGTTTTATCTGAGACCTCTCTCTATGGGTTACTGATGGTCATCTCACTGTGCCCGCAGATGCTCTTTGTCTGACATATGCATGCACACCTGTGTCCAAATTTCCTGCTCTTATGGGAACATCAGTCATATTGAATTAAGACTCACCCTAAATATTTCATTTTAGTCAATTATCTTTCTGAAGTCCTTATTTCTAGACAGAGCCAGATCCTGAGGCACTGAGGGTTAAGACTCCAGAATATGAATTTGGTGGGGGAGACATAATTCAGCCCATAAATAACACTGTTGATCTTCCTTCGCCTACACAGAAAATAAAATGAAAATAAAATACATACAATGAGTTTGTAAATTCATTAAGCCATAAAGGCATATTTGATATCATTATATCAATAGTAATAATTATGATGGTGATTATTATTGTAATAATATCAATTATCCTTTACTCATAGCTAATGTCATTTAAATATTCAGAAAAATCCCATTTGTGGTTAGATATTAATTCCAAAATTTTATAGATAAAAAATTAAAACTTGAAAATGTTACATAATTTGTTCATAGTTACATGACGAGAAAATGGGTAGGTCGAGATTTTATCCAATTTTTCTGGAAAATTATTTTGGTAAAATTTTTTTGTTATTATTTTTCTGTTTTTTTCATTTGATATGTGTATATATCCTGAAATGATTAACACAGTAAGGTTAGTTAACACATCCACCAGATTACATACTTACCTTTATTTGTATGTGTGCTGTGAACATTTAAAATCTACTCTCTCAGCAAATCTCAAGAGTACAACAGTGTTGTCAAGTGTGGTCACCCTGTTGTACTTTAGATTCCCAGAACTTATTCACCTTATAATTAAAAATTATACCCTTTGATGAACATCTTCTACCCACACCCTTAGCCCCTAGCAACCACCAATTACTCTGTTTCTATAAGTTTAGCTTTTTTAGATTATACATATTAGTGAGATCACACAATATTTGTTTTTCTCTGACTGTGTTATGTCTTGTTTCAAAAGTGATATGGGACTAACATCACAAGAAAGCCGTTTGGCAAAATATTAAAGTTAATCATGATCATACCCTATGATCAAGCCCTCTCATGGCTGTTTCATAAGCCACGGAAAGTCCCAGACACATTCATAAGGAGACGCCTAAAAACAGTATATTGGCTGTAATAGTGGAGAATTAGAAACAAATCTGAAGTCCATTAGCAGGGAAATGAATACATTATTTTGTATTATAAGTGGAGCACTATAAAGCATTAAATCTAAGGAAATTGGGTATATATATCACTTTGTTACCTGTCAGGAATATAATGTAAATAAAATGAAAGTGGTGGAATAGTACCTTCAGTAAAATATTGGCTGTATAAAATTTAAAATATGAAAAATAATGTACATTGTTCATTGGTATATCCATAGTGATATGAAAGCTGCATGAAAAATTAACACCAAATTAAAGATAAAGGTATCTGGGAAGAGGAAGAAAGAAATGGAATAAGGAACATTGGTTACTACAGCTTTTCATGTAAGGCTTTATTTTATTTAAAAAATCTGAAGCAAATATGACAAAATGTTATATCTTGATAAATCTGGTAGTAGGGACTTGGGTTTTCATCATATTACTTTTTTGTATTGTTTGTATTGTTCTGATTATCTATTTCTGTATTTAACAAACCATTGCAAAATGAGTTAGCTTAAAACCATAATTTATGATCAGTACTTAGGTTGAACCAGGTTCATCTGGTGGTTCTCCCTGGAGATTCCTTACCTCGTGTAGTTAGATGGTAGCTAGGGGGGCAGTATCTATGAAGGTTTGACTGAACTAGCCATTGGAAATAGCTTATTGCTTTATAGGACTGGCATCTCAGCTGGGATAGCAGGAATAGCTGGAGGGATGGCTGAATCAGTCTCTCCATATCTCTTTTTCTCTCTCTCTCCTTACTTACTTAGCTTGGATTTCCTCACAATGCAATGGCCTTAGGATAGTCTGACTTTTTACATGGCAGCTGGCTTCCCCAAAGCAAACGTTTTAAGAGTTCAGCTGAAGCCGCCAGACTTCTGAAGAACAAACCTCGAAAGTCATAGAGCGACACCATTACTGTATTCTATTGGTCAAATGAAGTTACAGGATCCAATTAGATCCTTGCCGAGAGGATGCACAAAGATACGATTACTGGGAGACATGGTTCATTGGGCGACCATCTTTGAAGACTACCTGTCATATATATTTTTTATATGCCCGAACTATTTCATAGAAAAATTGAAAAACATTTTATAAAAGTATGTGGTGGTTAATTTTATGTGTCAACTTGATTTGGCCACATTACCCAGATATTTGGTCAAATGTTTTTCTAGGTGTTTCTGTGAAGGTATTTTTTATACGAGGTTAACATTTAAAGCCAAAGACTTTGAATGATGTAGGTTATTCTCCATAATGTGGATGGGCTCATTTAATTAGTTGAAGGCCTTAATAGAAAAAAGACTGACACCCCCAGAAGAAGAGGAAATTCTGCTGGCTTGCCTCTTTCAGACTTGAACTGGAGCTGTTCCGCGAGCTGCCAGCATGCTGACCCACCCTAGAGATCGGCCATGGACATGCCAGCCCCCGTGGATTTGTGAGCCTGTTACCTAAGATACATAAATCAGTCTCTCTCTCTGGCTCTCTCTCCCTGTCTTCCCCTCATTCCATTGGTTCAGTTTCTTGGGAGAACCCTAATCTAGCGCAAGTGGCATGGAGATACGAGACTAAATGTTTATTGAATCTTTTGGATACAGTACAATTTAATCACTACGTCATTCATCGAGTTAAATTTTTTCTCTTGGCCTTCAAATACCAGTAAATTGTTCCCAAAAAAAGTGGTATGAAATTATCACAGAATTTTGAAATTTACCTTTCAGCAATTTCTTGTTGTTGCTTTTAAGATGGGCAGTTCTTTGTGACGGAGGCAAGGACACATAATATGTGAACATTTATAAATGTTAATGTACATGAGGCATAATTTTGGTTCTAAATTAATCACTATATTTTAATTTTGTCTTTTTGATTTTTTTAACCAGCCAAATAATACATGCTGATTACAGGAATTTTGGAGATTACAAAGCACTAGCAAAAATGAAACAACTTATGTACAGTAAAATTATTCAAATAAAACTATTTTTGACTCTTTTTTTAAAAAAGGAGGGGCTGCAAAGTGTTAAGCCTTTAAAGAAATATCATCATTTTATTTTTAACCCTGGGAAAAATAATAGTGAGTGAACATATTTGTTAATTAAATAAGCCCAAGAAGCAAATATGGGGAATGTATTTTATATGTTATGTAAGTTTATTGTATATATTTTCATTTTATCATTTTTACTAGTCATATTGAGATTCCTACTCCACATATGTACATTATCAGAAGAAAACTAAATAAGCCTGTAAAATGTATTTATTTTCACGATTCAGTCTAGGTACATATATTTAGTTCTTCTAATTATTTACATAACAAAAACATTTCAAGAAAAGCATAGTGGCAGGTATTTACATAACTTTTTCAGTATTTTAAAATTCTCAATACAGGTTCTCAGATCAGACTCACACAAAATAAATAATCACACTGTCGCAGGGGTACACTGGCCTGCCATCAAACCCACACAGCATTTGCGACTCAGCTTTCCTGTGAAGACTCAACATGGCACCACGGCGCTGTGCTTGGTCCTCGGAAGATTACAGAGCCGGATTGCTCTTCATTACCATCTGGTGGCACTGCATGGAGTGGCATTAACCATAATTTTAAAGGAGAGTTAAAGAAACTGAATGTCATACTTAAGAACAGAGGGAAGAACCTCATTGTTATTGATGAATATTAAAGGTGTGTGAGATGAAACTAAAAACCGAAGAAGAATTTGGGACTTCACTTACAATAAAAAAGTGTACTATATAAAGTTATTTATTGGGAACAATTTACAATGGACAAAAGTTGAAAGTCTAATAAACATGATTTCTGAATAGTATGAATTCCAAATCATAATTGATTGTTTTATAACAAAAAGAATGCAATTCTTTTTTATTTTAGTGATAAATTAGATGTAACCACTTTTCTGGATTTATTAAATCATTCAGTCATCCACATATTTCATTTGCCAAAGAGGTTTGCCAAAGAAATACCCTTTTTAATTTTATCTACCTAGTAAGCACTTACATATCCTTAAAATGTCAACTCAGTGAGGCCTTGCTTGTGAAGTCTATCTGTGCCCTCTGGCCAAAGGTTCTACTGTCCATGCCTCCGGACTGTTGTTGCATTATTCCAGATCATTTGCCTAGTGGTTTTTTCTTTTATAATATTTTTTAAATAATTGTTTATTGTTGTTCAAGTACAGTTGTCCATAATTTCCCTCCACCACCCCAGCCATCCCCACCTCCCTCCCTTGATCTCACCCCCCTCCTTGGTTTTGTCCATGTGTCCTTTATAGTTGTTCCTGAAAACCCTACCCCCTTTCCCCCCCATTATCCCCTCCTACCTCCCCTCTGGTTACTGTCAGTCTGTTCTTAATTTCAATTATAGTCTGAGTTCCTAAAGGGTGGGATAGTGTCATATTCATTCTGATAAGTATTTGATATATTTATGTAAGGAATGAATTCAGGAGGTTCACTGTTATTTAGGAAATTGCTTTAAATTTCCTGAAATCAAAGGAAACTCTCACATTTCAGGCTTACCAGATAGTGAAACAAAAACAGAACTAGGTTTTGGAGAAAGTGACTGTACATAGTGAATTTTCAAATATCCCACTCCCATCGCAGATCTGCAAAGGCACAATAGAGCCAAAGCAATCACCTAGTTCTATCATATAATTTTAAGTGTGAGACAGGCTCAGAAAGGATATGTAACTTCCCCAAGTTTCTACCACTAATGACTACCAGGATCAGATTTGAATCCCTGTCTCCTGACACTTCATCAGAGAGATTTTTCATTTTGCTGATTTAATCCCTGACTTCTCTTAGGAGAAAATGTAGTTTTAAGAAATTGGACTTTGAGTCTAAAAATTAAATGCTCTCTCAGAGATCTGAATTCTAAACTTGATCCATAACTCAGCCTACATATATTTACAAGCAAGTTAGGAAATCATTAATTGTATTACAGGGTTATATGAGAGTATATTTACATTTTTTAAGCACTTGCATTTTGTACCAGCAGTTCCAGGATCTACCCTCAAGAGACAAGTCATATGTGCCAGGATTGTAAGCCCAATGAGCAACAAGACATCCATCATTTTTTTAACTTTTGTTTTTTTTTAATAACGATTTAGTTATTATCTTCCCTGAGGACAAGCTTATTGACTTTTTTAGAGAGAGGGGAAGGGAGGGAGAAAGTGAGGGAGAGAAACATCTATGTCAGAGAGAAACATCGATCAGTTATGTGCCCCAACTGGGCACCAAATCTGCAACCCTGGCATATGTCCTGATGGGGAATCGAACTCGTGACCTTTTGGTGTACAGGATGATGCTCCAACACACTAAGACATGCCAGCCAAGGCACTAACTTTATTTTTCAAATACAGTTTGCATTTAGCATTATTTTGTATTAGTTTTAAGTATGCAGTCATATACTTCACAAAACGCTGCCCCCAATATTTCAAGTACATAATTATTACATATCGTTGTCTACATTTTGTAACCACCAATCTGTACTTAGTCTCCTCAACTCTTTCGTCCAGCCCTACAACCTCCCACCCCTCTGGCATCCATCAGTCTGTTCTCTATATCTTTAAATCTGTTTCTATTTTATTTGTTCATTTATTTTACTCTTTAAATTCCACATAAAAGTAAAATCATGTAGTATTTGTCTTCCTTTGACTGCCTTATTTTGCTTAGCATAAAACTGTCCAGGCCCATCCATGCTGTCCCAAATGGTAACATTTTATTCTTTTTTTTTTTTTATGGCCAAGTAGCATTTTGTTGTGTAAATGTACTACTAATTTTTATCCATTTATCTAGTGACGGGCACTTGGACTGCTTCCAGATTTTACTTATTATAAGTAACACTACAATGAACATAAGGGTGTGTATATTCTTTTGAATTAGTGTTTTGGTTTCTTCAAATATGTACCCAGAAGTAGAATCACTGGATGGTAAGGCAGTTCCATTTTTTTCATTTTTTGAGGAATCTCCACACTGTTTTCCACAGTGGCCGCATCAATCTGCATTCCCACCATCAGTGTACTGAGGTTCCCTTTCTCCATATCCTCACCATTTATTTTTTGTTGATTTATGATGATAGTCATTCTAACAGGGTGAGGTATTTCATTGTTTTTAATTTGCATTTCTCTGATTAGTGATGGTGACCATCTTTTCATATGTCTTTTCATATGTCTTTGGCCATATATATATCCTCTTCAGAAAAGAATATATTCAGATTTTCTGCCCACTTTTTAACTCAGTTGTTTGGGGGGTTTTGGTGTTGATTAATCTGAGTTCTTTATAAATTTTGGATTTTAACCCCTTGTCAGATGTTATCATTGACAAATATTTTCATGGATTCAGTAAATTGTCATTTCATTTTTTGTTGATGATTTATTTGCTGTGAAAAACCATTTTCATTTTTTGTAGATACATTTGTTTATTCTTTCTTTTGTTTCCCTTGCCTGCAGAGATATGTCAAAATAAATATTGCTAAGAGAAATGTCAGAGGTTTTTACTGCCTCTGTTTTCTTCTAGGAGTTTTATGATTTTGGGTCTTACATTTAAGTCTTTAACCTATTTTGAGTTTATTATTGTATGTGGTGCAAGAAGGTGGTCTAGTTTCATTTTTTTACATGTATCAGTCCAATTGCCTGCAATACCATTTATTGAATAAGCTGGGGTTTTTTTAAAGATTTTTTTTATTTATTTATCCCCAGAGAGGGAAGGGAGGGAGAAAGAGAGAGAGAGAGAAACACCAGTGTGTGGTTGCTGGGGGCCGTGGCCTGCAACCCAGGCATGCGCCCTGACTGGGAATCGAACCTGCGATTCTTTGGTTCACAGCTCGCACTCAATCCACTGAGCTACACCAGCCAGGGCGAATAAACTGTTTTTACCTCAGTGCATATTCTTTCCGTTTTGTCATAGATTAGTCGACTAAATACATGTAGGTTTGTTTCTGGGCTCTCTATTTTGTTCCAGTGACATATGCATCTGTTTTTATGTCAGTACCATAATGCGCTGATTACTATGGCTTTGTAATGTTTTGTTTACATTGGGGGGTGTGATACTTCCAACTTTTTTTTCAAGATCATTGTCACTGAGGTCTTCTGTATTTTCATATAAAATTTGGGGGTTATTTTTTCTATTTTTCTGAGGAAACACAATTGGTATTTTGATAGGAATTATATTGAATCTTATATTGTTTTGGGTAGTATGGACATTTTAATGATATTAATTCATCCTGCCAATGATCACAGAATATGTTTCCACTTATTTGTGTCTTCAACTTAGTTCTTCAATGTCATAATTTTCCAAGTATGAGTCTTTTATCTCCCCCATTCCATGTATTCCTAGGTAACTTTTGTTTTTGCAATTATTGTTTTATTTCTCTTTCTGATAGTTTATGACTGATGTATAAAAATACAACCGATTGCTAACAATTTATTTTGTATACTGCTCTTTACTGAATTAATTTATCAGTTCTAACAGTTCCTTGGTGGAATCTTTGAAGTTTTCGATGTATGGTATCATGTCATCTACGATAAATTAGAGTTTAATTTCCTTTCCAGTTTGGATGCCTTTTATTCCTCTTTTTGCCTGATTGCTGTGGCTAGGACTTCTAGTACTGTTGCTAAAGAATGGTGAAAGTGGGCAACCTTGTCTTGTTCCTGACCTTAAAGGAAATGTTTTTATTTTTTGCCACTGAGTATAATATTGGTTGTAGGGTTGTCATATACATCCTTTATTAGGTTGAGATGTGTTCCCCCTATCCCTACTTTGCTGAGAGTTTTTATCATAAATAGGTGCTGGATTTTGTCAAATGCTATTGTTCTTCTTTGTGTTTATATTGTGTATCACAACAATTAATTTTCTGCTATTTTACCATCCTTGCAATCCCAGAAAAAAATCTCCCTTGATTGTGGTGTATGTTTTATGTTAATGTATTGCTGAATTTGGTTTGCTAGTACTCTGCTGGAGATTTTTGCATCTATGCTCATCAGGGATATTGGCCTATAATTTTCTTTCTTCATAGTGTCTTTATCTGGTTTTAGAATTAAAATAATGCCTGCCTTGTAAAATGAGCTTGTGAGTGTTCCCTCCTCTTGAATTTTTTGGAATAGTTTGAGAAAGATAGGTAATTCTTTTTAGAATGTTTGGTAAAGTTCACCTGTAAAGCCAATGGGTGCACGACTTTCATTTGTTGGGAGATTTTTGATTACTGCTTCAATTTCATTTGTTGTAATGGGTCTGTTCTGGCATTCTGTTTCATTTTCATTCATTCATGGAAAATTTTAAGTTTCTAGGAATTTATCCATTTCTTCCAGATTGTCCAGCTTGTTGGCATATAATTGTTCATAATATTGTCTTTATCCTTTGTAGTCCTGTAGTGTCAGTTGTTATTCTTCCTCTTTCTTTTCCGATTTTATTTACTCGGGTCTTCTCTCCTTTTTTCTTGATGAGGCTGGTTAAGTGTTTATCAATCTTGTTTATCTTTTCAAAGAACCAGCTTTTGGTTTCATTGATTGTTTTTATCATTTTTTAGACTCTATTTTTTAATTTCCACTCATATTTATCATATTGTCCCTTCTGCTCACGTTGGAACATGTTTATTGTTCTTTTTTTTAAGTTCCT
>PVIA01002179.1:0-224395 GCA_004024845.1 Tonatia bakeri
GGCTGCTCACTGCAGGGGACAAAAACCTGGGAACTGCCCCAATCTCCCCGCTGGGGACCCCCACTGCCCAGGGAGGGACCTGCATACACTGCCCAGCGTGGGGCCTTGCGTCTAATCTCCGGGATGTCGTATTAAATACCAAACCCAAGACCGAGACAAGGACGTCTAATTCAATCCTGTCTGCCTAAGAAAGGAGAAGACAGGCCTAGAACACAAACATGGTAAGGGTCAAAACCGATCGTCCACGGTGGGAAGGCAGGCGTCGCTGCAGGTGTGGCCACATGGGTCTCACTTCACAGCCACTCGGTTCATGGAACCACGCACCTAAGGTCAAGGGCACTGAAAGGAAACTGAATCTAGGGGCCCATCCAGGCCTGGCCAGCCCACTCGGAGGAGAACTAGTTCAGATGCTCGGAGCGCACAGTGGTTTGAGGGCCCGCCCTTGTGGGCTGCAGGCCAAAGATCGAGGTCAGAGCCGTGGATCTTCCACGGCGCCTGCAGTCGGATGCGCCTGGGTGTTGGGATGGTTCTTCTGAGGCTGCTGTGTGGTTTGTGGACTAACACAAACGCAGGATTATGTTGGTGTCCTCAAGAACGAGGGTTTGGGACAAACGTCAAAACTATATATGGTCCTGACAAAGGGCCAGTATGTATCTGGGCGTTAACCTTAAACACAGTCTATTAGTCAGGTGCACTTTTGCATACACTTGAAGTTATTTATGATATAATTAAATGGGTGGATCGTTCAAAAACTTGTCACTTTTCAATGTCACTATTGTATGTTGTATGTTACACCGTTCCTCACACTCTACCTAGTCCAAGTACAGAAGGGGAAGACAGAACGGAGAACAAGACGGGAAACAGCAAAAACCATTCTTATTCGTAGAGAAATAGAATAAATACGTTTGTTTCCCTAAAAACACAAGAAAATAACTAAAAATCCATTTAAATAACTCATGAAGGCAGCAGTTTCAAATTTAATATATATAAAAAATCAATACCTTTCTTTGTAGCTATAAATAGCAACAAGTTAGAAAAAAAGAATAAAACAAAAATATAAGGTTTACAAAGGCAATGAAAAGGATAAAACTGCAAGGAATAAACTAACAACGTATAAGCTGAATTTTTATGAATAAAATTTGATTGATTACAACAAACCAGAATAAATGGAAAGCGAAGTCCCTTTGGGGGCAGAAAATTCTATACGGTCACGCAGTTGCTTTCTCTGACATCGTAATGCATGGCGCGTGTAAAATAAAATGAAATAAACTGAACTGAAATAAAATGACACGGAATAAAACAACAACGGGAATTTTTATTGTGTAACTAGGTAAAGGTGATTCTAACATTTCTATAAAGAAAGTAACTACACGCGAGGACCCGGGGCCGCTGTGAGCAGGGCGGCGCGGCGAGGGCGGGCGGCCGCACCGGGGCGCTGAGGTCCCCCGCAGCCTGGGCCCCGACCCTGAATGGGTGCGTCAGGGCAACAGGGCCAGAAACAGACCTAGGTACAGGTGACTGTACATTTCACATAAATCAAACAGTTAAGTAATTTAAAAGAAAATCACAAGAGTTCTAGAATAAAAGTTATTTCAAAAATAATCTGCCAGCCCTGGCTGGCGTAGCTCAGTGGATTGAGCTCGGGCTGCGAACCAGGCATCGCAGGTTCGATTCCCAGTCAGGGCACATGCCTAGGTTGCAGGCCATGTCCCCCAGCAACCGCACATTGATGTTTCTCTCTCTCTCTCTCCCTCTCCCTTCCCTCTCTGAAAATAAATAAATAAAATCTTAAAAAATAATAATAATAATAATCTGCCCTGGCCGTTGGTTTGAGCGTCACCCTGTGAACCTAAAGGATTCAGTCCAGGTCAGGGCGAGGGCCTGGATTGTGGGTGTGACCGCCAGTTGGGGGGTGGGGGGGCTCATGGGGGGCAACTGATTGATGTTTCTCTCTTCCCCTCTCTCTCCCGCCCCCACTCTGTAAAATCAATAAGCATTGGCCTCAGACAAGGACCCAAGAAAACAAATCTTAGAAGCGTGACGGTCACACTAACCTCAAAAACTCAGGGAAAGAAGACAAATCTATTTGACTACATAAAATGTTCAGCAAGATAGAAAATGTACCCCCCCCCAAAGAAAATTTAAAAAGACAACAGTAATCTGAAAAAAATGTTAGCACAAAAACTCCAAAATGTTCATTTCCTTTCTATGGAAAGACTAGCACAAATCAATACGAAAAATCGAAACCGGACAGAGGACAGGAAACCGACACCGCCCGGGAAGAGAACCGCAGACTGCGTGCAAACGTGCAATGAGGAATCTGGCTTCACCCCCAACCGGAGCCGTGCACAGGGAGGGAACAAGACGCGGCTCCTCACCCGTCTGCTGTCGGCCAGGCGGCAAAGGCCCAGCGGGTGGAAGGCGTAGGGCGTGGGTGAGCCCACTGAGACTGACCGAAGGCCGGGGCTGGCCCCGCCCCCGCCCGCCCCGCCCCCTCTCTCCGGAGCAGGCAGTACCCAAGCTCGGTCTGAGCCTGCAGCTGCCGGCCGTCGCCTGCTCTAAAAGGATGCCCGCCGGAGCAGGGCGCAAGGGCACATCCACGAGGCCGCTCAAGGCCGCTCTCACTGCAGACTAATCCCCGCCGTCACTCGTCTTTGTCCCGGGACTCTGCTCGGTCAAAGAAACAACTGGGGGCGTCAATGTGTGGTCTCCAAGATCTACTGAGAAATGAAAAAGCGAGGTGCAGACCCCCGAGGCCAGGTCGATGCCTATTCTAAGCAAAAGGTTTGTACGTAGGCCTGTATGCGTCCAGGAAATTTCTGGAAGGATTCACACGAAATCTCGCAGTGGCTTCCTCCACGGGGAGGGGCTTGGGGTCTGGGACGCGCAGAGAGACAAGGAGACTTCCAGGGTCGAATTCATTTTTCATTCTTGTCTTGACCCAAACACCAGCCACAGAAACCTCAACAAACCCCTACCAGGGAATAAAAGCCACTATTTTAAGACACGTCTAAACCTATTCATGCCCAGTGGAGCACTAGAGACGGCTCACGCCGAATTTGCGGAAAAGAAAAGCCGCTTTGGTGTGTACTTACTACAGGGTCATCCCAAGGCCAGGGTCCCGGCACAGACAGATGCACAGGCCCACGGGACAAACAGCCCGTGACTGAACCTGCTTCTGCAGTCAGTTCCCCCGCGGCAGCGGAGGCAAGAACACGCAGGGGAACAGAGGCGGTCTCTTCCGTACTTGGTGCGGAGAGAGCTGGTCAGATACGCGCAAGAAAAGGAAAGAGAGAGGGGAGGGAAGAGAGGACAGACCCCTACCACTTTCCCATGCCGCACACAAAAATAAGCTCAAAGTGGACAAAAATGCCTTTCTTTTACATCACACCTAGCTGTATCTTTTTGGTAGGCCTCCTTGGACAAAGGAAGCAAAATAAAAAATAACCGGGGGACTGTGTCAAACTGAAAAGTTTACGCCCAGCGAAGAAAACCATCTGCGAAACGAAAAGACAGCCACTGAAGGCGAGAAGATGTTCACAGATGGAACATAAGGGTTAGTATAAGGGTTAGTATTCAAAATGTATAAGATACAACCTATTGCAAAACATAAACCCCCAACAAGCAAACCCATTTAAAAACGGACAGAGGACCTGAGTAGACGCTTCTTCAAACAGGACAGACACATGGACGGCCAACAGGCCCATGAAAAGATGTTCCGCGTCACTGATCATCAGGGACATGCAGACTAAAACCACACTGAGCTGTCACCTCCCGCCCATCAGAGTGGCCATCAGTGACTCCACAGACAAGTGTTGAGGAGGACGTGGAGAAAGGGGAACTTCGTGCATGGCTGGCGGGATGGCAAATCAGTGCAGCTACGGAAAACAGTGCAGAGAATCTTCAAAAAATTGAAAACAGAGCCACATATGCCCCACCCATTCTGCTTCTGGGTATTTATCAAAGCACAGAAACACGCACTCAGAACAGCGGACGCAGCCCAGCGCCCACTGCCGCACTGCCAGTGACAGTGAGGGGTGAGCGCCCGCAGGGGAACGAGGGAAGGAGTCATGCGCACACACACACACTAGCACACACTCGCAGGGGTGTTACCCCGCCCTGAGACAGACTGGAATCTTGCACTCCCAACAACATGGCGGACCGAGGGGCACCACACAGAGTGCAGTCAGTCAAAGACAAACACTGGGTGGTCTCACTCGCGTGCGGAGTCTCAAAACAACCCAAAGCCAGCGCATGACCAACACAGAACAGAAACAGGCCCCGAGGACGGAGGGTGGGCTGAGGAAACCATCCAGGGGGCGGGGGTGGGGACCACAGGAGCACGCTGCTGTGAGGTTAAAAAACAAAAAAATGGGGCGAGAAAGGTCTGAAGTTTCTGCAGAGTCATTTACCTCCATAAAATGAACAACCGGCTTATTAGAAGAACCGAGTTCACTTTGTTTGTGGTGACGCAGTCGCAAGGGTAGGAGACACCTTTCTGGCAGAGAGACCCTATGTAGGGGACTCTTTTCTGCAGAATCGGGGAACCTCCTGTGGGGCCCCCCAAGGTTGCCTGGCACACCTAAAGCCCAGCAAGCACACCCCACACCCCCCAGGTTGATACAGAACGGGTCAATCCATTCGGCTTTAAATAAATGTTGAAATGCAATAATAACCTCCTCCAAACAGACAAGACAGGAGGGTGGAGGAAAAGGAAGAGCTGAAAACCAGAGGACCAGCCTGCACTCAGATCTGCGGCGTCCACCCTCATCAGAAGTGCGCCATCGTAGTTGGCTGCTCATGCAGACACGTTTCAGTCCAACCCTTGGTGACATGTGTGAGCCCATGGCTGCAGGGTAATCGGAGGGTGCGGCCTACCCAGTCGGCCACCCCCTGACTAACCGGATCCCCCTACACACACCTGAGAGGGCTTCGGTGGCGCCTGAGTCAGCAAATGCGCAAGGGACCTTGACTCCCGGCACCATCCCCGCCTCCAAGGTGTGTTCTCCAAACGGGCTTTGCAGGAGAGCCTGCCCCCACCCCCCGAAAAACTAACAGTACCATTTGCTTTCACAGAAAATGTAACTGCCACCCCACTCCCCGCCCGCCTCTCCACGAGAGAGAAAACACAGAGTCACTTACCAGCCACAAAGCTTGGGAAGGAGGCCACCTTCTTTGTCTGTTAGGAGAGAAATAGTGACAGGTGTGAGTGGGCGGCCCAGGAGCCAGGCCGAGTCCCCAATGACCGGACTTCCCGGGAGTCTCATCCCACACTGTGATGGCGGGGGGGCCCCGAGGAGCCTGCTGCCCAGGGAAAACCAGTGTCCACAATTATGCATGAAACTTAATTAGCGGGTGTCCCTGTTGGGTTGTTTAGTGGTTTGGAATGTCATCCCATACACCAAAAGTTGGCGGGTTCGATCCCTGGTCAGGGCACATGGTTAGGTTGTGGGTTCAATCCCCGGTCAGGGCGTGTATGGGAGGCAACCGATCGATGTTTCTCTTTCACTTGGTGTTTCTCTCTCCCTTACCCCTTCCTCTCCCTAAAAATCAATGAAACCAAATCCTCAGGTGAGGATTAGTAAATTAATTGTGGGGAACGAAAGGCCGTCATCTAACTCCTGGGGACCCTCAGATGAGCACGTCGCCACCAGAGAGGCCATCCAACCCAAAGGCTCTCTCACCGGTGGGCATGAGAGCTGCCAGGCCCATCTGTCAGAGCAAGACAGAGGGGACTAGACACCACCCCCCGGGGGCCATCGTCGCTGCTTGGGTGTCACACAATCTCACCCACACCGCCTCACTACTTCCGGAACAGCCTCCACTGTGGCCGTGTTTGTTTATACGGGGTTGTTTCATAAACTCATGTTGGGAAGAACAGGGTTCCTTCCCAACCACGATGGCTTTCTCCCGAAGGGGACACCTAGTGTTGTCACAATTTGGGGAGGGGCTGCTACTGGCATCTAGTGGGCAGAGATGGGGGGCCCCTAAGCACCCCCAGGGCACAGGGCAGTGCCCCGACATATAACCATCCAGCCCCAGATGTCGGCAGTTCCACGGTGGAAAAAACTGGGGTTTAGAGCATGTCAGACAAGGGGGAGAATGAGCTTCAGTCCAATCTGGGGCACCGACGACCCCACACCTGTGAACACGTGGTGCGAGCCCGCACCAACGGGCAGCCGCCCTCGCCTCCTCCTCCTGCTCCAGGGACACCCAGCTGGGCTGGACGCCCACTGCCCGCCCGAAAGCACTGGACAGGAGGGCAGCCCCGCCCCGGCCCGGGTCCCTGGGGCCAGAATGCTCCTCCCTGAGCAGTTACCTCCGGGAGGTTGTTGTTATCCGCGGGCCCGTTGAGGTCGGAGCGCTGTTGCTTCCGGGGCTGCTCCGAGCCGTTGCAGACCTGGAAACGGGGAAGCGCAAGACGTCGTCGGGAATGCAGGCCACGGAGCAAGCGTGCGGGAGCGGGGCGCGTTTGCAGGTGCGGTTAGTCAGCCTTTTCTCTCACGACACGTGCCCTTTCATTCTAAAATATTATTTTTGAGTCCTATTTTCTAGTTTCATTAATGTGTTGTTTGGGGTTGTGGTAAAACACTCGTAACATAACATCTGCCACCTGCACCACATTAAAGCGCATGGCCCCCGGCACCAGGTGCGTTCACGGGGTCGCACAACCAGCCCCCCGTCCGACTCCACACTCTGCTCGTCCGGCGGAGCTGAAATGCCGTCCCCTCTGAGGACTCGAACTCCCCTCCTGCCCCACCCAGGGCATCTCCACCAGGCTGACCACTGGAGGAACCTCATGCAAGTGGCATCTGACACGGCGACAGAAAATTCTCTTGGGGTGGCCGGACGCACCAGGGAAGAGGCCACGTGAGGACAGCTGCTCGCCTGGCGCGCGATGCCTGCAGCAAATGGCAGAGGTGCCCCCTCCAGGGCCACACAGGGTCGCAGGGCCACTCGCCCCAAACGCCTGCCAGCCCCCACCCTTCCCTCCGAGTCAGCATCTTCGTGCATTCCCTCTGGACCACTTGTTACCATGACAACCACAGCTCAGGCTGAAGAGCCAGGGTTGTTTCCGAAGGGGGGGGGGTGGGCTTGTGCTGCTCCACCCCCGGGGACCCCATCTACCGCTCTAATTCTCATCCCCGGGGAGGGATGGGGCGCTCGGTGCCTGGGGCGGAGCCTCTCAAATTCGCACGGTTAGGAGCCTCATGGACCTGGGGCTCTGGGCATCTGGGACGAAGGTGCTGCTTACACCCTTTTGTGCTTTCCCCAAGTCCCAGCAGCCGGCACCCCTCAGGAGGAGATGCCACCAGGGTCCCGGGTCCTCACCGCCCACGGGGAAAGCAGGCCATGCCCCTCTGATAGCTGTAGCGCGCTGCCCTGAAGTTGGCGGCGAAGGACAGGGTGTGTGCATGCGGCAGGGACCCCACCCCATGGCCTACTCGGAGCTCTGCAAACAGAATGAGACCAGGTGGCTCCGACCGGCCACAGCCTGGGGACCCGGCACAGCGGCTCAGTGCAGGGCTGGCTCTGGCCCATAAAACAAAGTAAATTGATTTGAATAAACTGTTCTAATAACCCCCTTGGCTCCAGCTGGTGAAATGCAAGCCGGGATTTTTTTTTTTGAGTGTTGGTTCTGATTTTGTCTGCTGATCTCACCGCAAACACCGAGACGTAACCCACTGGGCTGCGCATGAAGTCGCAGCCAGTGTGCATGCGCCCTCTCAGGCCCACGCACGGCCCCACACCCACGCACACCTGCTCACGCCCAAACCCTCTCAAACCCACGCCCAGCCTCTGGTGCCCATGCACACCCGCTTACGCCCATGGATGCCCTCTCACGCCCACACCTCCTGGAAGAAAAGCCGAACGTTCCCCAGCTTCCTCCAGAACGAGGGGTGTGTTCGGGACACACTCCGGAGCTCACGCTCGGGGTGCAGCAGCCACTCTGAGCCAAGCCTGCTCGCTTTACCCCGGGGACTGTCCTCTCTCCCCTCACACGTGGCTCAGCGCCTGCAGAACTCCAGGGCTGGGGGCCATCGGCGAAGTAACAGCCTTTCCTTGGGAATCATTTCACGTTCCCTGTTTCCCAACGTGTCAATCGTCCCTCCTCACTGGATTTTCCTAAAACCACGCCTCCCTCCGCTGGATGCCGGAGAGGTCAGCGGGCCCTCGGTGCCCACGACCAGCACTCCCCGTGGACCTGAGCCAAGGGCGGAGCCTGCAGATCCCGACCCCAGGTCTGACCCAGCCCCTGGAGTGCTCCCACAGCCCTTCATTCTGTCCCTCATGTACCGCTGGCTCGCACACATGACAATGCTGTTTCTCCTCCATCCCTCTTAGGCTTTAGGTCACTCCCATGACATTCATCTAGAGGAGAAAGGGATGAAGAACCTCATTCTTCTCACAGGTGTCCCCGCAGGGGTGGCCGCATCTTGTCAGAGCCCCTCTCCGGTTTGGAAGAACCAGGACAAGGCCCACCAGGAAACAAGCCAAGCCAAGGCCAGGGGTTATCGTGGAGCGTATCTACGCCAAAAAAACTATTGTTCCTCTATTTGAAAGTCAAGTTTAACTGCGAGTCTTGCCAGGACTGGCTGAATCTGGCTGCCACCTCCCCTCCACGGAGCCTGGTGTGGCCCAGGCCGGGCCTGGCACTGTTCTCTGCACTTCACCGTCTGAGTTCTCCGCCAGCACTGACCTGCGCCACCCCGACGTACGGGCTGATGCCCTAACCAAGGCAGCCGCCAGGCCAGGGCCCATTACATCTTGCTCCTTGCAGCGTAACCAGAACCCTGTGCGCTGCTGACAGGACGTAAAATGTTCAGTCACCATGGAGAGGCGCTTACAGTTCCTCGAGAGCAGAAGACTGAACACGCTTGCCCCACAGCGCCCCTGTAGTGAGGAGTGCTACAGAGCAGATCGCACTACACCTGGTTCTGCTCGATGCTCCGATAAGAAAAAGCGTGCAGGACCCCTTTCCGCAGCGGTGGGGCGGCTGGCAGGGCTGCTGTGCCCCAGATTCCACGCCTGTGCTGCCGCCACCCCCCACCCCACCCCGCTGATTTGAAGGCGAGAGGCCCTGTGTGAGTGGTTGACTGCCGGCGATGCTCCGAGGCAGGAGTGGGCTCAGGCCAGCGTCCCCCGCACCCCCGACCGCTGCAGGCTCAGCCTCGAGCCCGAGCTCACACATTCCCAGAAACCTCACCTGACAGGCGAGAAATGGACCGAGGAACCAAGGTGTAAAAGGCAGAAAACCATCCCTGGCAGGACGACTCCATGGCCGGGGGCGCTTCCCGCACTGAACTTCCACTGGTCTGTGCTGGCGATGTTCCCCGCAGGAAAGAGCCAAAATCCTGTCTCCCAGGACGAGGGTTTCTCTGCCTCTGTCCCTGTTACAGGTTCTGAATAATGGACAGGCCTGCCCAGGGCCTTGAGCATGAACGCCAAGTCCCGCGGTGCATAATTTGAGAAGCACGCTTCACCAGGTAATACATAAAGATGCCAACGGTCCTGTTAGCATCTATTAAATCTACCTGCTCAACCTCGCTGAGCAGGCCAAAGGAATGTTCACTTCTCCTGAAGCTGAGGTGAGTGGGGGACAGAACTGGCGGTCACATGACCGATGCGCTGGGCAATGTGACTCTGTCGCAAGGATACCAAGCAGAACCGAAACGACCCACAGCCCCGTCTGCCACGAGCAGCAGCCCTGAATGAGCGTCAGTCGGCTCAGAAGGCTCTCACCTGTTTGGCACAGGGTCGGCCCTGCTTGTTTCTTCCCAACTGTGGGGAACACACACACTAAGCACAGTGTCCGGGGCAGCCAGTGCCAGGGGCACGGCCCACAGCGTCAGGCGCGTTCGCACGGTTGTGCAGCCGCCGCCGCCACCGTCCCTCCGCGAAGTTTCTCACCTTCCCCCATGGAACCCCATCCCCGCTGGACCAAACTCACCCCCCTACCTCCACCCCCCCATCCTTCTGTCCATGGTCCCGGTGAGCTCCACTGCCCTCGACACCGCCCACAGCGCACTCCGCAGGGTCTGCCTCGCGTGGTGCTGCAAGCTTCCTCGAGGCTGGGGCACGGGCCAGGGCTCTGTCCTTTTAAAGGACGGATGAAACCCCGTTTTATCTAAGAACCTTTCTCTCCGTGCTTTATCCCACAGACACCCAAAACACAACACAGCAAAAAAAAAAAAAAAAAGAAAGAAAGAAACCCAGGCCATGAGCTCTGAACGTGGGCCAAAGTGCCCAGTGTCAATGGGCTGGAATCACTTGGGTCCACTTGCTGTTCTCCACCCTTCCCGGTGCTTAGCGGGGGGCGGGGTCGAACACTCGGAAGGTGCGAGGCAGCAGGTCTGCAAGTTTCACGCAGCAGGACGCACCCTGAGCTGCCCGTGTCCTTGCTTCAGGGCACGTTTCGGGCTGCTGAGTGGCTGGGCCGCCCCTCCCCTCTGGAAGGCTAACCTTCCCACGTCTGAAGGCGGCCGGCGTGCTAGTTTCTGTGTGCCGGGGTTCCAATGACCGAATGAATAGATGAACAAATGAATGAACGGAGGGACATGGCAGGGACTGCATCGCAGCAAAGAAGGGGGTCCATTTCCATGGCTGCAACAGAACAGAGCAGGGGCCGTGCCCCAGAGCACTGGAACCCTGGCGACTGGCCAGGGAGAGGGCAGGCCCGGTGTCAGTCCACCAGTCGGGGACTCTCGGGGGGCGGGTGTGTGTCACTGTGCCTGACCGTCAGGAGCCAGCAGACCCAGCCGGGCTGGGAGGGGAGTCAGGAACAGGTGTTTCCTGCTTCGGCTGCTCTGGGGGAGGCAGGCAGGAGACCCGGAGTGCAGGTGGGGAGTGTCAGACTGGGGCACCAGGCCCCAGGGGCACCATCAGAGAAGCCTTAGCCAGTGCCAGGGCCAGTGAAGGGGGACCGAGGAGGGCCTGTGGGTACTCCCCACCCCGCTCCCCACACACACACACACACAAGCAGTGACATTCCCCACACAACCCGATCTTGTGCCCCAAGCTGTCTGCCGAGCAGCACCCCACATCCAAGCTCTAGCTCAGGCTCACTGGCCCGCATGCAGAGCAGGGCAGGGAGGCAACCTTGGGGCGGACCCAACCACGTATCAGTACCAGGGACAGTGGCAAGTCAGCACCAAGGACAGCGGCACACCGACTTCTCGGGAAATACTTCTTAAACCAAACAGCAACCAGATGCAGGCCTGGACCAGACACCACTAGCCCAAGCCGTGTACTCACTGCTGAACCCACAGAGCCAGGCAACAGGCTCCCACGAGCCCCATTCGAGTGTCCTTCAGCCCCCACAGTCCAGGCCCCGGAGGGGGCTCAGGTGGAAAAGGGCCAGCCTTTCCTCTGTGACAGCTGACAGCAGCACCGACTAGCAGGCCAGGCCCTGGCAGGTTCTGGGCCCACCCTCAGCTGTGCAGACAGCCTCGGGATTGGCTGAGGTGGGGCTGGCAGTTCTTGGGTAGCCTCCTGGCACCATAGGCCCGTGTCCTCCTGAGCCACTGACCAGCGTGGGCTTCGACCTCCATGCTTTGGGGTGGAAACCTGCCATCACCACAGTGTCGCATCTCGGGTGGGCGAGCCACGGGGGGCATGACGCACCTGAGTCTCGCCCTCGTCAATTCGGTCTCTCTTCCTGAACGGGGTGTTTCTACAAACCTTCCCTGGAGCCCCGCACTTGGTGGGGAATCTCCTGTGACTCATGGGCTCTGTCAGCCGCATGGGGCTCTGGCCCCCAGGATGTGTGTGGGGGTGGCCTCTGCCTGGTCGCACTTGTCCTCACAGGTGCTGCCAGGCTGCCCCTCCGGCCCCCACACACGGACCTCTGCCCTTGTGACCCCCCAGAGCCGCCCCAGAGCCAGCCGCAGGGTCGGCCTGAACTTCCCGGCTGCACGCGGCCTTTCTGGCATCCCTGCCCCTCCTGCCAATGCCCCTCCTCCGACCCTCTCTCGCCCCGGCCTCCACCGGGTCCCTCGCCTTCCACATGCTCCCCTGCAGCGCCCCCATGGGGTCCCAGCCCCACCTCACTCCGTGCAGAGGACACGCATGCGCCCCGCACCCCATCCCCCTGGTCGGCCAAGTATGTGACACCCCCCTCAGAGTCCCAGAGTGTCTCCGTTTATCCCCCACACTGCAGCCCGTCCCAGGAAGCCGGCCCGGACCTCGTGGCTTCCCCCACCCCCCCCCACCCCGGCACCACTCCGGCGCGCTGAGCCCCCACCGGACGGGGAGCCCCTGCGGGTCCATCTCCCCCAGCACGGGGCTTGCAGCGCGGGCCTATGCTACTCCCAGCCGCACACCCCTAGTGCCTGGCGGGCCGCAGGTGCTGATCTGCGTGGGGGAGGGGCAGGGGCGGCTCTGCGGGGGCAGTGGGAGTGAGCTCCAGGCGAGGGCAGTGCCTCAGACGGCGTCTGGAGGCCGAGAGAGCCCGGGTCACGCCACACTTTCCCTGGTGTGCGAAGGCAGCTCCAAGGCATTGGTTTTTCTTTGGTTTCCTATCGTCAGTGGGCTCTTTCTGGAAAGCACTTAGCTGGGCTGAGAAAAAGCAGAAATCATGAAAACCCCTAATATTCAAAACACACAACGTGCCATCCGAACATCATGAACATCAAATCCTTTTGACTGTTCTGAAGCCTGACGCATGGCCGGCCCACTGGGGCGCAAACCTCGGACTCGCGAAGGCCCAAAGCGACAAGTGCCACCGGGAGAACCGCGGGCACGGAGCAGGCGCTCTCAGAGTGCCTCACCTAGCAACAGACGCCACGGGGGAGCACGAGGCAGGCCGCCCTCTGAAAGGACTGGTCCAGGCCTGTCCAGAGCCGGACACACGGCCGCCGGCCCTGGCCACGCTGCGACCTGCAGAACTAGGGTTGTTGGTGCTGAACCAACACATCGTAACTAGCACCCCCGGGGGCAGGAGGGTCCTGCTCGGCGAACCCCCCACAGTGCAGGTGCCCGGTGACTAGCCATGTCCCCAAGCACGTCTCAGAGCCAGGGGACCCGCACCCGGCCAGGGTCTTCCGTCCACGCTCAGTACCTGGTGGCCAGGTAGCAGAGGACCACAGAGCTGGGTGCAAAAATGCCAATTCAATGCGGATATTTCACATGGCCGTGGATGAACACAGCTTCTGTGGGAGAGGACATGCTCTCCACACCTGTGTGCCCAGGCGAGGGTGGGCACAGACAGGTGACAAGTCACTGCCACCCATGCGGCCGAGCAGAACACCCAACTGTCGGCGAGTCACAAAACTACGTGGTGCATGGGAAGCGCACGAGGGTCAGATTTTGCGAGCTGGGCGGCAGAGCCACGTCTGCATGGCAATGACACGACAGCGTTGTTTATTCTCGGGGGCCGCGGGGGAGGAGGAACGCTGGGAAAGGAGAAGGGGCAGCTGTGGGGTGGTGGGGACCACAGAGAGAACTGGGAGTACTCAGAAATATCCATGATGTGACTTTTTTTTTATTCTCCCCTGAAGACATGCCCACTGCTGTCTCAGTTGGGGAGTGGGGAGAAACATTGGTCAGCTGCCTTCCAACCAGGGACTGAACCCACAATCTAAGTATGTGCCCTGACCGGGAATCGAACCTGCGACCTTTTGGTGCATTAGAAGATACTCCAGCCAATGGAGCCACACTGGCCAGGGCCAGGGGTATTTTTTTGTTTGTTTAACAGCAGCCATCACTCTTGGCAGTGCCACGCTAAGCATGCGAACAGCGAGGTTGGGGGACAGAAAGGGAACCACAGGACTCGGGACACCTGCCTGAGGCCTGGATGGCTCTACCGGGGGAAGGAAGGGGTTCCATTCAGGGAGGCAGGTTGTGGAGTGAGGTCGAGAAGCAGCACACACCCCCAGGGTGCTTCCTCTGTCAGGTAACCCTGCTTTGGAGATGAGGTCTGTGGCCTCTTCTGGGTCAGACTCCAAAGAGCCCCTCCAGTCTATGGGACAAAGGCCCAGGCACCCCAGAGCTCTCGGGAAGCGGCTTCGGTTACACACGTTGGGGACCCCTGGCAGGCCCTGGCCTGGACACTGCCAGGTTCTCCCCTCACGGAAGTGACTTGCGAATGAATGAGCGAATAAAAACCGAAAAGCTCTGCGAGGGCTGACCAGCCCAAGCCACCCTTCCGGGAGCCGGATCGGAACGTTTGCTTCAAGGCGACAGAATTTAGGAGCGGGAGGCACCTGGGCTGGCACTCCGTGGCCCTTCTGGAAGCAGGGAACCCCTCCCCAATTCTCAGGGACCGCCCAGGACTTCCCCTCCTCCGTCGGCCCTTTGAAACCACGCCCCCCGTTCATTTGCTCCCATCCCTCCCCAGCGCCTCCGCACCTCAGTCCTGTGCCCTTCACCCGAGTGGGCGTCTGGCTCACGGGTAGCCGGAGGATGGCTCACCTGCTCCGCAGCGCACTCCAAGGATTCTTTTCTCTCCACAAGAACTTCGCCACGGAAACTGCTGGTTACAGCACGGAGCAGGGTGCCACCCGCCTCGGGCAGCCCCGCCAACCAAGGGGCCCCTGCGTCACTGCCCGGGGATGGTCCTGCTCCGCCCAACCCTGCCGGGGCCGGCAGTGTTCCGGCCTAAAGCCTGTGGTCCCCGAGCTGCCTGCCCCTGCGGGGGAGCCCCCCAACGCCCCACGGCCCCACAGCACACTCAGAATTGCCACAAACGACAACTTACACTTAACAGCCTTTAGAAAGAACTGAAGGCATCGAATGCCTGGACCGGAAATCTAACATTACACCCAGACGACGCGTCTCCCAAACACTAGCTCACTCTGTATTTTTCACACGCATGTGCTCTTCCGGGCAACCACACCACAAAGCAGGCTTTAAAACACCGTGGAAGCAGCTCATCTGCATGGGCCCACAGGAGCAGCCGCACAGAAATCTCTTTACACAGGTCTGAGAAGCGCGGCTTTTCGGGCGCATGTATGAGAAAATTCACTGGACTTTGGCATGATTACAAAGCAGGGCTCTGCTCCACGCCTTCAGACTCACTGGCAGGCACGGCTTTCCCCGGACTCCGTCACCCCTTCACGGCGCTACTTTCAACAAGGTCGTGTGCAGCTAAACACCTGCCACTTGCCACGCTCCGCTCCGCCCGGATGTAAGAGCCCCTGGGAAACGCGCTTGGGCTGCCGTCCCCAACGCTGGCTGCGGCAGGGTCCTGTGGGCCCAAGGAGCCGCCTGGTGGGAGTGGCGGCCTCAGGGACCGACCCCCACTGCAGGCAGGCCTGGGACAGAGGGCTAGGGACTGGAGCCCTTGGAGGGGGGGGGGCGTGCCTTTGGGCAGCACGGGCTGCTGATCAGACCCCCACCTCAGGAGCCTTTCCCGGCCTGTACTGACACCCCGGAGGGGTGACCCTGCATGACCAGAACGCACACGCATGCATGGAACGGAACATGCGTGGAACTGAGAACGCATTTGGAACAGTGCACCATTCCAGAACATTCTGTGCCCTTGAGGCCCCTCCGCCCCCTCCCTGGGGACAGCCAGGGTTCTACCTGCTCTGGGGGCCACTGTGGCCTCTCCTCGGGGGTCCTGGGCTTGGTCTTGAAGCCTCTCTGGGCGTCCCCAGGGAGCTTGGCTTCAGGGGGCAGGTTGAGCGACTTGGGCCTCCCCTCGTGTCTGCTGGTGCCGCGGCTGGCCTCCCCCAGCCGGCAGGCCTCCGACGGGCCCCCGGGCCCCGTCTCCGGGCCCCGCACCGGCACATGCTCAGGGCTGGCCTCCCCGGCGCTGGCGATGCTGCTCATGCTGAGGCTCATCTTGATCTCGGCCACGATCTGGTCGATGTCCTCCTCCTGGTCCTCCGCGTCTCCGGCGCCACGCCTGGGGCGGCAGGGAGACGTGCCGCCCGCGTTCCCGTTGGCCTCCGCGGCATAGTAGTCCTGATAGGCCTCGTCGCCGGGGCCGTACTGCAGGCCGTCCTCCGGGTCCGCGGCCCCCAGCTCAGAGGCCTCGTCCTCTGGCAGGGGGAGGTGGCCCCCCTGGTAGCTGGGGCCGCCCTCGTGGCCATGGCCGCAGGGGTGCGGGCCAGCCGAGTCCGTCCACTCCTCCTCCACCGCCTCCTGGCACTCATCTGTGTCCAGGGGGCGCGAGCCGCGGGTCAGGTACGTGTCCGCGTCGCAGTCCACGCCCTCCAAGTAGCTGTCGTCCTCTGGGCAGTAGCGGATGTAGTAGGTGACACCCTCCTCCTCCTCAGGGAGGCCCTCGTCGTAGTCCTCCTCCTCCGAGGTGTTGTTCACATAGTCGGAGCTGGAGTCCCCATCGGGGCTGTGCGCCAGGCCGTCCTGCGCGGTGGGCGTGGGGCTCTCGGGCCGCAGGGTGGCCAGGTCCAGGCCTGGGGGCGCATAGGCCTCCAGCGGCAGCTCCGCATCCTGGCTCTCAGGCTCCTGCCCGTGCGGCCCTGCAGCCGGCCGTGCGCGGTGGTCCAGCATGCTGCTTGCTGTGCTCTGCCGCTTGCGGTTGGCCATGGCAGACGCTCACGCGGCCATCGTCACGGGGAGGCAGCCGCTGCGGGAGGAAACACAGAGGGAACAGGGTCAGCACCCCACAAAGCCACGGGGACCTCCGCGGAGCCCCAGTTAGGAGCACGCCTCTGTGCACGCAAGGCAGCGTCCCACCCCAGCCAGCACAGCCAGCGGCACCAACCAGCCCCGTCCCCCTCCCCTGTGGGTGGCCCTCATGACCAGGAAACCGGTGAAAGGGTCAGGGAGTGTGTCTCAACACCAAAGAGCAGCTTTTTTTCAGAAGACGCGATGAAGACCCACGAGGAGATGCTCTATGTCTCCCGAGTCTAAATCCGCTGACCCTCGAAGACCACCACAGGCTCCCTGTCCCCCGCAGGCGTGCCCCCCACCCTCCCCAGTGCACGAGGTCTCTCCTCCTTCCTCCTCACCCCTAATGGAGCAGCACTTGCTGGGAGAGGACATTTGCCAGGGACCATCGGACCGAGCACCACACAGAGACTGAGGCTGAGCCCCTGGCTCCTCTGTGGGTGAGGTATGACCAGGGGAGGCGGATGCCCCAGAAACACAGCCACACCTCTGCAGGGTGTGCAGAATTACAGGAAGCGAGGCACTCTGGGTAGAAGAGAAAGGGACGGTCTGTTAAAGATGACCCTAAAGATGAAGATGGGTAAGTTCAGACCTTGTTCACACTCAGGCCTCGGGGGAGCTGTTTCACGGAGGAAGGGGCTCCCGGGCAGGACACCGGGGATGGTGGGGGGGGGGGGACAGGGCCTGCATGAAGGGCTGGAAGCAGGTCACACGGGAGAACGACCACAAGGCCTCCACCCCACAAACGAACACTCGTTTTTTCTTCCGCACACGGAGAGTTGAGGAAGATTCTAATGCAACTCGAAGGAGAGAATGACCAGGCGAGGTGTGGGTCTCCGATGGGAACAGAGACGCCGTCCACTCAGGCAGCTGGAACGGGCGGGGCCCGTTCTGATGACAAAGTCTTTCATTCTAAAGTCACTGGCACGTCATTCTGCAACACACTGACGTCACGCTCGAGCACACATTGCACATCTCAGGTGAAGTGTTCAAATTAACACTACACATGATTGCACCCGTTATTACAACCCCACTGACCACATTGGGGCTGGTGCCTCGTCTGCCCAACCTATGGGGTGCTGGCTGCCAGGGGCCGGGGCGGGAGGCTGTTTCACGGGACAGAGTTTCCGGTTTGCAAGGCGAACCAGTCCTGGAGAAGGGTTTCCCAGCCAGGCGAATCTCATTAGCACTGTTGACGTGTGCACTCGAAAATGGCTAACATGGTAAATGTTATGGGTTTTTTATTTTTTACCACAATTTTTATAAAAAGTATATTACGGCCAAAGCAGGCCTACAAGGAAATGTTTAGCCTTCCATTCCTTCATTAGAAGACAAAGAAGGCTGGGAAAATGAACATTCTAGAAAGCCACTCACTGGCAAGTGTTTTGAAAAGAACAGCAAATTAAACCCCAAATAAAGCTGCGGGAAGAAAATAAGAACCATAAGGGCAGGAAAAAAATGCATAATCGGAGAAAATCAACACACTCGAATGTTGATTCTAGGGGGAAATTAATATTAGAAACCCCCAGCAGGACAGGAAAACAAGGCCAGGAGGGGAATGATCTTTCCATTTAATTACAGCACCAGAAAGGAAAAGGTGTCGTCACGTGTAAAACACAGAAATGGATATTACAAATTTAACAGTAATCATTGCGATAATTTTTATGAAATGACCACATTACTGAAATACACTTTAGCAAAACTGACACTAGAAGAAATTTAAAAATCCAAGTGGTTCTGTATCTCCTAAAGAAATGCAGTCTCTAATTAAAAACCTTCTCGAGTAACTTCACACCTCAGCGGCTTCCCACTGGAATTCTTCCAAACATTTAAGCAAATAAATAAACAAAAAATCAATTCCAATTTCACCCCAAACCTTCCGGGGAACATAAAGAGAGAGGCCACACTCCCCGATTCGCTCTAAATGGCCGCTGTTATCTCGGCGAGAAAACCAGACTTTGACATTAAATGAAAATAAAATTACAGGCAAATCAATGTGAAACAGAGTAGCAAAGAAACTATTGAAAAATGGCCAAATCAAACAGGCTGTACATAAACATTCTATCGCATCCCGAGCCAGGCGTAGCTCAGGTATGCAAGGTGACTTGAATATTGACACCTCCATGGGGGGGGAGGGGCGGGTGGGCAGGGGGGAGGCGGGGCCAAAAGCTGCCAAAGGCTCGCTCCAAACCCGGAAATCGGGCTTCCGGTTCCAGAAAGCAGACCGGAAATGAACGGCGCAGGGCCAACTAAATCATCACCGACAGCCATACGGAGTTAACGTCGAAAAATTAGACAGGTCTGCCTTATGACCAGGGATCCCGCTCCCGGGCGTGCGTCAGAAGGAACCCAAACATCAGCTCAGAAGAATACACGCACCCCGGTGTTCGCTGCAGCAGTGTTTACGACCGGCGCGAACTGGAAGCAGCCCGAGTGCCGGTCGGTTGGATGAGTGGATGAGACAGCTGCGGGACGTTTGCACGATGGAGTGCAGCTCGGCCGTGAAAAGAACATTGCACTCTTTGCAACAGCGTGGAGGGACCTGGAGAACATTATGCCCACTGAAATGAGCCAATTAGAGGCAGACAAAGACCATGTGATCTCACTCGCATGTGGAATCTAATGAGCACACTGAACCAGGAAGCGACATGGAGACAAACTCATAGGTAGAGAGCAGGCTGACAGCTCTTGGGGGAAGCTGGGGGGGGGGGGGCGCGGGCTAGTGGCGGAACAGATCAAAAACAGAAAAAAGGAGAAAGAACTCATGGGCACAGATGACGGTGCAGTGACTGCAGAGGGGAGGTGGGTGGGTGGAGGCAGAAGAGTGTGAGGGGATACATGGTGACAGAATAAAACAAAATAAAATAATTTAAATTAAAGGAAAATGAGTCTTGGCGTGGAAGCGAGGCCGTCCATTAAAACCCCACACTGCGTGGGCTGCAGACCTAAACTCCACGTTCAAACAACAGAGCTTGAGGAGCTGATGCAGGAGAACATTTCCTCAGCCCGTGAACGGGTCCCTCAATGGGGCGTCGAGCGCAACTACGTGGAAGGAAAGAGTCACAAGCCGGCCTCTCCTGATCAAAAGACGCCTCTCAGAGTGAGCAAAGGGTGAGAAAACATGGGCGACACGGCCATCGAACCCACATCTCGGGTACCGAGTATGTAAAGAAACTGTACAAAGCGCCAAGAACCCGACACAGAAAAGAGCAAAAGGACAATAAAAACACCCAAAAGGGACACTGAACATTATTATTAGTCCTCGGTGAAAGGAGAATTAAAGCCAGAGATCCCGCCTACGTGTCCCCCAGAATAAAACTGAAATGACTGACCATGGCCGTCGCCGGCTGGGACGAGGGGCAAGTGGAGCTTCTGCACCTGCAGGTGGGAAGGGATTGGTCTCGGCCACTTCGGAGCTGACCAGCTGTGCTCACTGAAATGCCCCCACACGCCCACAGCCTGGGACCCGCGCGATCCAGTACACGGCCTTGCACAGAGCAGCCCCGCGGCCCCTCCCTCTGTCCCTCGCTCTGTCAGCAGGTGCAGCCGGCCCCCGACGGGAGGGGACCTGACCGGACGGAGGCCCCAGCCGGCACTCTTATGCGGGCAGAGCCCCCTGGGTCAGTGTTCGTCCTCGGGTTCCACTGGAGCCGAGGCCCCACGAGCTGCCCTGCCTGCTTCTCTCGCTCGTTCATTGAGAGACGGGGCAGGGAGAGAGAGACACGGATGTGCTGCTCCCTTACTGATGCACCCGCTGGCGGATTCTTGCAGGTGCCCTGGACAGGGACCGAACCTGCAGCCTTGGCGCTGTCGGGTGGATGCTCTGACAAAGTGAGGTACCCGGCCAGGGCGCAAGGCCCTGATGTCTGTGAGTCAGGCTTCCCGGGGCCCCTCGGGTCAAGGCCACTTGGGGAGGGTCACCAGGCTGGGGACATTTTTGACAGCTCTGTTTCTGGAAATAAGGGACAGCCAGCTTCTTCTACACACACACACATACCCCCCACACACTCACATGCACACCACACACACACCCAGATTTAGATATGTGAACTCTCGGTCACACATTATCACACACACACTCTGTTCTGCTCAAACCACCAGAGAACAGCTACCCATCCCCTGCCCCAGGGCTAAGCAGCAAGGGGACCCAGGTCCGGTGACAGTGACACCCAGACAATGGTGGGAGAGAGGAGAGACTGGAAACTGAGTCCCGGAAGGTGGGAGGGCTGCACTCAGGGCTCCGAGGAAGAACAGCAGCAGAGTCCAGAGATAAGGGCCGTTTCCGTGCCTGGCCCTGGGCTTCCCCCAATGCCCTTCGGGGTCCGCTGCTGAACACAGAGCCCGGTTCCTTCCCCATGCAACTGTGGTGAAAGACGTGCAACATAAAAGTGGCCACTCTGCCCCCGCCAGTGTGGCTCAGTGGGCTGGGTGTAATCCTGCAAAGCAAAAGGTCGCCAGTTTGATCCCCAGTCAGGGCACACGCCAGGGCTGTGGGCCAGGTCCCCAGTAGGGGGCGTACGAGAGGCAACCGCACATTGATGTTTCTCTCTCACATTAATGTTCCTCTCCCTTTCTCCCTCCCCTCCCCTCTCTCTAGAAACAAATATTTTTTTTTTAAAGTGACCATCTGAACTTTGACAAGTGTCCAGTCTGGGCGCAGGAAGGACATTCCGCTGTGCCACCATCGCCATCACCTAAACCCAGACCGCTCCTCACCTGCACAACTGAACTCTGCCCCACTGAATGCAGCTCCCGGCCCCTCCCACCGTCCTTCATTAGAAAACCACAGAGGCACCAGGTTGCAAAGCTACTTTACCGGCAAAGCAGGGCGGGGCCTCGGGGCTGTCTGGGTGTCCTCCCCTAAAAATGTGTCCAGTGACTGAAAGACATTAAGTGACTTGTCATCCAAGAAAAGAATGGGCCTGTAGCAGCCCCAGACGGCATGGAAAGGACCCTCTGCTGTGCATCGGCCAAGGGGAGACCCCAGCAGCATCGCCCTGGGAGACTCAGGGTTGCCATGCATGTTGCTTAGCAACCAGCCCATGCACAAGCTATGATACAAGAACTGTTCCAACTTCAGTCCGCATCTCCGCGGGTCCCGGAAGCATGTGTGGTGAAAAGCAGTGTGGGCCCTGGGAGGGCAGGTCAGTGGTTAGAGCATTGTCCTGCTGCACCAAGGTTGTGGGTTCGATCTCCAGTCAGGGCACATGGAAGAAGCAACCAATGAATGCATCGGTAAGGGTAAGTGAAACAACACAGATCTCTCTCTCTAAAAGTCAGTAAATAAGAAAAAAGGTTGAATCAGTTCGGAAGATGACGAGTGAGACATAATTAAGTCACTTCCCTACAGGACTTCTCTCGGCCTCTCCCAGGGCACTCTGGACTCTCACACGGACGGCGTGTCCTGGCTGAGCCGCACGTGGGCTCCCGGGCCCACGAGGCTCCTCCTGAGACCCCACGGGACGTGGCGTGAGAATGCCGGCTCAGACACTCGTGCCGTTACTCAGAACGGGAGAGAATTAATTAGATCTGAATGCCATTCATAAAAAGTCACATCCAGAAATGGCTAACCTCCTTCCCTTTAATCACACTGACGAGGTTGGGCTCAGCCTAGTAGCAGCTCGTGGGGCTATTTCTTAACACATTTTTCATTTCGTAATAAAAAAAACAAAAGGTGTTGGTGAGTTTTTCTCTCCTAATGTGCAACTAAGGGAAAAAAATGAGGCAGCAGAGCAGGGCTTTCCCAGCATTTGAAACACGCACCACGTCCGGATGCAAATCTCAACACCAGCTTCACGTCCTTTCTCTCCCTCCTCCGAGGAAAGGAACTAATGATCTGGGGGCACTACGGCGGGCTATGCACGCCCCACTCACCATGTGGTTCATTCTCACAACCACCCCCCAGAACATCACGAGCCCCACTTCTCGGAGGCCACAAGCGGCCTGCTGGAAGTGCAAGCAGCCAGGGTCCGGGGATGACCACAGACACCCCATCCTGCGCACGCGCACTCGAGGCGCCGAACCGGAGGACGCAAGGGCTGGCTCATGGGCAAGTGCGCATGCGCACGGCCCACCGAGACCAGCGGTCAGGTGGGACGGCACCGTCCAGGCTGCAGTGTGGCTTCAGTGTCCCACGGGGGCCCCCAAAGAGGGCGGCCTGAGAGCTTCGTCTCTCGAGAGGGAGAAAAATCCTTGCACAAGGAATTGGCCCCACTGCTCTGACGAGGGCCGCGTGGACGCCGCTGCCGGCCATGCACAGACCCACCCTGGGAGGGATGCGGGGAGCACGCTCCGGGTCTCAGCACTCCCCGGTCGCCGAGGGACCCGTCCCAGTGCAGAGCGAACAGATCCAGGTCTCCCCTCTCCTCCCAGAGTCAGTGACGCTGAAAAACACCCCTCAGCCCTGACCGGCATGGCGCAGTGGCTTGGGCGTCGTCCCACAAAGCGGAAACTCGCCGGTTCGATTCCCGGTCAGGGCACCCGCTGAGCTGTGGGTTCAGTCCCCAGTTGGGGCGTGGACAAGAGGCAAACAATCAGTGTTTCTCTCCCTCTCTTGCTCCCTCCCGTCCCCTCTCTCTAAAGAAAATAAATAAATATGTTTTGAAGACAGAAAAGCCCCCGTCCCAGTGCTACATTTCTCTCATGGAAGACACGCGCTTTTCTGCGGGGAGGCAGGAGAGAACCGCGAGGAGTGCTGTCACTTCAGGGACGTCCCAGCCCCAGGCAGATGGGCCAGCGCCACCCGGAAGACAGCACCGCACACTCGTCTACCTCGACGGACCCTGACGCCTGCACAGCGTTCCAGGACACACGGGAACGCCACCAGGCCTCTCTTGGGCTCAAAAAGCACAACACACCTCACACCTCAAAGGCACCCACAGCACTGCGCTGTGGCTGCGCCAGAATGAGGGACGGCCCCGGTCCCCTTGGGGACGACATTGAGAAGCCGACTTCAGGGCGGTGTGGGGTTCAGGGTGGCACTGTGAGCCTGAGCTCCCAGGGCATCAGAACGGCACTGTCCTCGGCCAGACCGCTGCCCGCCAGGGGCAGCTCCCTCATGGGCCAGCCTTCCTGACAGAAGCGAAACCCCTCCCTTCCTGGGACCCCCCAGAATGCGTGAGCATCTCCACCGCCGAGGCTGGTTGGTGCATTTGAGGCTGAAGGATGTTTACGACTCGAAATAGAAAATCAAACGGGACAGAAAGGCCTTCCGGGGAGCACGAAAATAAATTTGCTAACTTTAAAAACTGACAACCAAAAAACGCTCCTTTATGCTCTTGTCCAGATATATCAAAAATCACCAGTTCCTGCGAATCCTGCCTTGCGCAGGGCTGGCTACTCGACATCTCTCCAATGACTCATGCGTGTCACCTCAGAACCCACCCAGCCACCCCAGAACCCACCCAGCCACTTCTGTGACAAGGCCACTGACCCGTGTGCTGGCAGGGGATGCCAACCCAGGCACAGCACAGCGAGTGCGGGCGGCCACCTGGACGCGACAGAGCCTTGGAACCATCTAGTGAAACAGATGACCGCTGCCCGCTGCCCGCTGCCGCCCCATCCGATCCACCGTGGCTTCCTTCCTCGGACGCAGAAGGACCCACGGGCTGCGTCAGAAGCTCCGGCCTGCTCCGGGCACCTGGCTGGGCCTCCGCGCCTCTTCCTCAAATGCCCGCAGTCCGTGCTGGCCCACCCCAAGCCGCTGGGGTGTCCCTGGCCCAAGAAGGATTGTATCCATTCATCTGCAGTCCCAGCCCACCCCCGCCGGTCTACCCCGGGCAGGGCTCTCAGCCTGCAGCCTGGGAAGACCTGCACACACCTGCTCCTGCAGGCCCTCCCGGGGCAGGAGAAAAGACCAAACGCTGAAGGGGGCTCATGCGACTGGGGCTACGGTGCAGCCTCACCCGCAGGGCGGCAGCCACATGGGCCGCTCCTCGTCCCTGAGAAGCTCAGGAAGGCTTTTAACCAAAGTCACAGCCTTCCGCTCAGGGCCCAGCCACTTCTCAGGGGCGGACTTCTGGCACACGGGCAACTCGGCCCAAATTTGGTAGCAAGACACGTCCAATGGCACCTACCGCTGAAGACAGGGACCTACTTTTGATGGAGGAACCCGGGTGGGATGACGCAAACATGAATTCAGGGAGGAGACTGACCTGCAGAAGCGGTAGGTGAGGAGGGGCAGGGGGACGTTGCTGTCATCCTAGGGTGGTGGGGCACCCAGTGGGAGGCCCTTGGCTGCGGATGCAACCCCGGCCTCAGGTGCCCAGCAAGCCGTCAGGCAAGCGCTGAAGCACACGCACACGGCTTCCCAGGAAATAACGTCGGGAACCGCCCCGCTCACCTGAAGGGCAGCGTCACTCCAGAAAACAAAACAAAAAAATCACCCCCCCCCCAAAAAAAAAAACTAAGCCCTGGCTGGCGTAGCTCAGTGGATTGAGCTTGGGCTGCAAACCAAAGCATCGCAGGTTCGATTCCCAGTCAGGGCACATGCCTGGGTTGCAGGCCACAGCCCCCAGCAACCACACATTGATGTCTCTCTCTCTCTTTCTCCCTGCCTTCTCTCTCTAAAAATAAATAAATAAAATCTTTAAAAATAAAACATCCCATTCCTCACGTCAGACAAGGCTTGCATTTCTTACCGAAGACGCCGCGTGGCTTGGGGCTGTCGGGGAAGGCCTCCCGGGGATGGAATCTCTCTGGAATAAAACAGAATGAAGAGAGAAAGTTACTGGAGTTCCAGAAGGGACACAGGTGCGCGGAGACCTCCTTCACGTGCAGGAGAGCGAGTGAGGCGCTGCTTTGGAGAAGGGATCCGAGGACAATTCCAATGGATGGCCAGGAATCACCCAAACACAAATCATTACATTGTTGCTCTGGCCATTCACTGTGAGATTACTGCCTGAGGACACTGCCTTGAGCCAATAAAGGGGTGGCTGAGAGGAGGGAGAGGCTACCCAGCGTTTCAACAAAGCACCTCCAAATCCTCATGAATATTCATTTCCCCACGACAAAGCCTAACCCCACTGGTTGGCAGAACTGGTATCTGGGGACTTGTTCAGACACAGCAGGGTGCACCACTGGGAGCTGGAGGGGGTGGAGGAGAGGGAGAAGGGAAGGGCAGGGCCCCTCTCCTGCCCCGTCCAGGTTTGCAGCCCACCCTGCCTCTCGGACAAGGCAGTTTCACAAAGAGAACAGAGAGAGGCTGTGGGGGCCCACACTTCTCTCAAACAGGGAGTGCTTCGAGAATGCCTGCTGGAGGGACAGGCCAGTGGACTGGATGGTTCAAGGTTAGGCCCTGGGCTGGAGCAGGGGTTCACAGCGCTCAGCAGCAGATGAGCAGGAAGCCTCGGGCAGTGCAAGAAGGGGGACTTCGGCTAGGGTGGCTCAGTGGACTGTCTGCTGACCTGAGAACCAAAGGGTCACTGGTTCAATTCCCAGTCAGGGCACAGGCCTGGGTTGCAGGCCAGGTCCCCAGTAGGGGGCGCGTGAGAGGCAACCACACATAGATGTTTCTCTGCCTCTCTTTCTCCCACCCTCCCCCCTCTCTAAAAATAAACAAAATCTTTAAAAAAAAAAAAAAAAGAAGAGGGGGGGACTTACTGGTCTTAAATATCACATCCCAATGCATCTCCTGCCCCCCACTTGCCTGAAGATGAGTAAGTTATGGAGGAATCTGGAGCTCCTTTCAAACCCAGGGGCTCGTGTGCCGGGAACAAAGAGGGGAGAGCACTTCACAGACAGCTGTGCCTGTCGGGAAGTCCGCCTACTTCTGTGCCCATGTCACAGGGCACAGCGGCATGCCTGCGATCGGCTGGGGCAGACAACAAACTCTGGGTTGTCACCTGCCAAGCGGAGCCCGACAATCACTCCCATGTCCCTGGACAGATGTTTCCAGCAGGGGTTTTAATTACGGAATTTGGGGGAGTCCCCTGACACCCACACCAGCCTGGTGCAGATGGAGGGAAATGCTCAGCTACCCCTCAGAAGGCTGAAGATGCTCCCGTTCAACGGCCCGCACTGCACCCTGTCCACTTGGAGGTGGGGGCACCTGACACGTACACAGTGGTTCCACTTCCTGCAAAGGGCACGTCTCCTGGTGCCTTCCAACCCGCCACAGCCTCAGCCTGGCTTTCATCGCCAGCCCACCCACCGAGGACAGAGGGTGCAGCCTCAAAGAAACGGCTGGGAGGCTGCAATGCACGAGGGCCTCCGGAACTCTGCCGGGGTCCAAGTTACCTCACACAGCATTTCTTCCTCCTTCCCCTCGAACCCCACCGCCCGGGGACCTCCGAGAAGAAGCAGTTTGGGGGTGGGTGCACGCACCAAATGTTGCGTCCAGGGACAAGAATGCTGCTGCCCGGGGAGTCGGGAGATGGAGCCTCAACTCCTCCCTCTGGTACAAGTCAGTGGTGTGAGCCTGTGGCTGCAAGTGGGGCCACGTGCCAGACCTGACCAGCACGGGGCAGGCCTGGGTGGCGGCCTCACCAACTCAGCAACCAAGGAAACCACACGGGACAGTCTGACATGAAAACTTCCTACCTAAAGCGAAAGTCACAGCGGGGAGTCCTGTCTAGGCCAGTATCTCCCCTGACAGTGGTCAATCTTTACCTTTTATTTTTTTAAGATTTATTTTATTTTTAGGGAGAGGGGAAAGGAGGGAGAGAAACATCGATCAGATGCATTTTACATGTGCCTCAACAAGGACTGAACCCACAACCCAGGCAGGCATGTGCCCCGCCCGGGAATCAAACCTGCGACCTCTCGATTTGCAGGACGCCCAACCCCACTGAGCCACACCGGTGAGGGCTCAACCTTTACCTTAAGCAAGCCTGCCTACTGTCTCTCTGTATCCATGCTAACACAGTAACACGCCTTTGCAATGTCAGGGGAATTTCCTTTTCCCAGAACCCTTGGGGCACAGCCTCCCAGCACAGCAGAGCCCACGGGGCCCCTAGCTGTCATCTGGCTCCCCGCATACCATCTCTACATGCTGGAAACGCCGACTGTGAACTGTCCTGCATCCACCCACATGGGAGAGGCCCCTGTGCGTCCACTATACCTCTCGCCCAATCCCAGAGACTTCCCCGTTTTGCTCTCTCCCACCCCCCTCCCCCATCACCAGCAGATTTCACATAACCCCTTCCACCTCCCCCTTCAATTCTGATGTGTGGAACAAGGTGCAGAAGTCCAGATCTCTGGGGCATGTTCTCAAACCACTGAGATGTTTTGCTTCCCGGCAACTGCCGCTAGTTTGGCTCCAGTGAACTCATACACATTCTTGCGGGTTCGGATGCGTCCCCCGTCCACAGGCTCCAGTGGGTCAGACAGAAAGACGCTGTCCTCTTGAGGCAACTGTCCAGCTCTGGGCGGCTGTGACCAAGCAGGGCAGCAGGGACCAGCCCGGAAGCCCACATCTCCCAGTGCTTACGAGCACGCCCACCTGCCCAGGAGTCCAGCTCCTGCCTCCTCCTCCAGAGCCTCGAGCCTGTCTGTGGGTGCGGCGGGATTCCCTGCCCCGTGAGGCCTGCCTGCTGCCCCCTGGGGCGGCCTGCCCCGCAGGAGAGAACCAGCTTTTCCTCTATCTGGCCTCCATCTGTAGGTCCCCTGGAAGGACAGAGTCCCGTTCATCTGCAGCCCGAGCAGCCCCCACGCTTCGGAGGTCCCCTGCAAACGCACGGAGTCCTCGGACCGCTCTGGGAGGCTCTTCCACACGCAGATGCGGGCCCATGTCTGAACTCAGTTCACACGTGGCCCTGACGTGTTTACGTATCCGCAGGCATCACACAGCGCCCCTGGTGGCCAGCAGGGGAATCGGGGCTCTGGGTCCCTGTCCCCAGCCCTCTATTAGCGTTCTCTGCATGCTCCTCTGTCTCCAATTTCCATGAGGCAGTGGAGGCAGCAGAAGTGTAACTCAAGGCCAAGGGCAGTGCGACTCGGGCCCAGCACCACTTTTCATTCAGAAAAGGAGGGCTTTTCTGGGCTGCAGCGCCCTCACCCGGCCTCTCGGTTCCAGCGGGGCTGCGTTGGTTTGATGGCCTGTGTCTCTACGTGAACTCAGAGACAGGAAAAGGCCCTTTGGGGTCCCCTGGGGTCTCCCCACCTCACAGGTCTGCCACCGGAATGAACCCAGAAAGGCAAACATGGCTGGGAACATGGGGCTTTTCTCAGCCGAGATGGCCTGTCCACACCTCCTTCTGCCCAGGAGGACACATCCCCACCCTCCTCCTCCCTATTCCAGAGGCATCGAGGGCCAGGTCGTATCCCCTGTCCCTCTCGACACACACCCCAGGGCCTGCTCTTCTGGAGATGCACGATCATTTTGGGGATAATCTCCCAATCTGTATCCATCTCCAGGCTGGAAAATAAGGACATAGGTCTCCCCACTTACTGATGCACTCATCGGTTGATTCTTGTTTGTGCCCTGACTGGGGATTGAACCCACAACCTCGGTGCACCAGGATGATGCTTCAACTGACCAAGCCACCCAGCCAGCATCTATGGACGCATTTTACACCCTCACAATTCCCAGGGTAGTCAAAGCCCCTGGTGGATTGTACCCCTTGTCTCCCCCACACAGGTAACTCTTGCTGTGGTTTGGCGTGTTTGTAACTCACTGTGCTTGTGGGTTTACCTGCACCTGTTACTTCTGCACGTGCCGGTGATACTGAATTGCAACTGCTTTTCTGAAACTCGCCCTTTTCCCCCTCATGTTACCTTTGTGAGATTTATGCGGGTGAAAACCCAGCTGCAGTTCGACCTTTCCACCTCCAGGTGCTGTTTCCCTGCAGGACCATATAGCTACGTTCCATCGCTGGGGGTTCACACGGTTCCCAGCTTCTCGCCACTACAACCAAGGCCGTTCGTTAGGGACATCTGTGTGTGTCTCTATGTGGCCAAGAGCCAGAGGTGCCCAGAATATCTGTCAAGGATCAGAACTGTTGGGGACAGCACACACACCTCCTCAAACTTAGTGGAAGCGGCCGAATCATTTTCCCAAGTGGGGATAATAAAGCACGTCCCCCTTTCTTCCAGGTACTTATTACTCTGCGCATCACCACCTCACACCCTTCACGCGATCATCTGATCTCCTTATGCAGCAGTCTGAGCCTTCCTGTGGCGCGTGTATGGTCAACGTCTTCCCCACTGTCCCACCAGCACAGCCTAGGCGCCCAGCGTGTGGAGCTGTCCGCGGTCCTGACTGAGCGTGGGGATGAACGAGGGTTGAGCGGGGTTGCACGCGGGCTCCTGCACTTCCTGTGCGGCCTGAATGACTTGCCCATGCCCCGCTTTCCACATCTACGAAATGGGGGCACCACGGCCTCACAGTGGCGCTGGGAGGACTAAAGGGCCCCTCTGTGAAGCAATAACTGTCACAGAATGTGTAGCATGGACGCCGTCCACCCTGGTGGCCCTCTGAAATCAGTAAGAAAAACTTTAAAACACGTCCACAAGTTACTGGACGCTGCCCTCAAAACGTGGAGGTGAACGCCCCCCTCTCCTGGGTTGTGGGCTGGACACAGCAACATGCTTGTAGGAGACAGAGTAAGAAAGAAGTGGTGAGGTGGGACTGGGGAGAGCAGGTCACACAAACCACTGCAGTGGCATTGTGAGGACACCTGATCAGCACCATTGAGAGCGAGCTCACCGCAGGCCCCGCGGAGGCCCCTGCCAACAGCCCTGGAAGCCCATCTCCACATGGGCCGTCCAGCCCCAGGCCTCGCCCCCAGCTGGTGGTGGCCCTGGCCTGCGTCTCGACCCGGGCCAGGATCATCCCTCAGAACCGTCCCGGGACCCCTCACCCAGTGGTTCTATGCACAGCTCATAAATGTTGTTTTCTGCCACCAAGCCACACAGGAGAACCAAGGCAGTAACCGTCTCCACCTTAAGCATGCTGTGGGTGCGCATTATTCTTTTCACCTTCCCATGTAGGGCAAATATTTTAAGATAAAAACTTCATCCAAAAGACCTGGCTCAGGTCAACAGTCTAGTTGGAAGTCCCAAATGGTGGATAGTGAAACAGGGACACACAGGACAGGCCTGCATGTCACCCCTGTGGGTGACCAGGGGTGGCTTCTCCCCTTGGGGACACAGGAACTCTGGAAAGGCCCAAAGAAGGGGTACAGGGCCACGGGAGGAGGGGGCAGAAGGACCGACTCTAGCTACGCACTGAATGAGGGAGACTTTTTAGGCTAAGGCAGTGTGGGCCTGTGGTGGAGAGGCTGCCCCTGGTGGGCCTGGCAGGTGGGTGGGTGTGTGGCCGGGTGGGGTGCAGCAGCACCAAGGTGACCCACCCCTCAACTGCTCTTCCCGCCCTGAGGCCATCAGACAAGGACAGGGCTGCCCGGGAGCCAGGGCCTGGTCCACACCATGTCTGTGTGTCTGTCCGCCTGCCTGCCTGCCTCCTACAGGTCCCAGAAACGGCAAGAGTGCCTTCCAATTCTTAGAGGTGGGTGAGCTGGTCCGAGTCAGCTGACCCAGTCGGAACTAGCGAGGTCCAGCAGAGCCGGCCTCTGTCGGCCCTAAAGAAGCCCCACAGAACTGCTGACAGTTAAGACGACTTATTTCAATCCTCTTTAAGAGCCGAAACCCAGAATATCGCCACATGGGCTGTTGGCCTCAGTTTACTCGTTCAGAAAGGACTATGTCCCAAATCCAATTTAACTGAAACAATCACTTTCCTTGCCATGCAGTGACAGCTGAAGCCACAGTGATGCCAGACGTATTCCAAGCTCAGTTTCCTTTTTTTAAAAAATATCCTCACCCAAGGACACGCTCATAGATTTGAGAGAGAGAGAGAAAGAGAGGGAGGAACACTGATGTGAAAAAGAAACATGTATTGGTTGCCTCCAGCACACACCCTGACCGGGGATCAAATGTGAAACCTAGGCACATGCCCCAACTGGGAATCGAACCCCCAACCTTTTGGTGTGCGGGACAAAATGCCAAGCAACTGAGTTGCCCGGCCAGGACTTGCTCTCCTTAAAAACAAAACAAAACAAAACAACACTGGTTTGAGGTGACAGGGGAGTGTAAGCCACCCTTTTAGCATTCTCCTTTTGACCTTGACCTTTTGGGAAAACAACTGCTGAGACCCCGGCTCTCCGCTGGCCCTTGAGGGCAGGAGGGAGAGGGTGGGGATGAATGAGAGTGGGGAGGGGAGAGTGGGACAGGGTCAGTGGTGCAGGGGCGGCAGAAACCCATGCCCAGCAACCCTCAGCTGCTGCCGTGCAGGGAGGGACGCAGACCAGGAAGCTGTGCTCAGCAACCCACGACCAGGACGCCCGAGGGCCTTCCTCTGCGTCCTCCTCTTCTCCTGGCCAGTCGAGCCCCGGCTCAGACACGGTCCCAAAGTCACCATGTCCCTCAGCACCCCTGCCACGGCCACCACAATCCCAGGGCCCCTCCCACTCCCCAGGGCTTCTGAGCCCAAGACCCAGCCTGAGCCCCGCCTCTGCCTGTGTGCTGTGACCAGAGTGTCCCCGCCTTGGCTGGGCCCCCACGGCCTCCTCAGCTTTCAGGACAACAGCTAACGCTATAGGGCAGAAACCATGGCACAGAGGCCACGCCGGGAGGCCAGCCAGGGGATGTTGGCTCAGGACTCAGCAGACCTGGGCTTCATGTCCCCATGTGAGGGGGACAGTGAGAGTCCCCTACTAACCCATGTCACAGGGCTGCGCTGGGGCACAATGTGGCACTGGCAGGTTCTGAATGGCAGACGCAGGCTGGCCCTGGTTACCAAGCCTGAAACCGCCCACTCACTCTCCACCATGCCCCCAGCACTGATCCCTGGTGACGCCCACACCTGTCTCCTGCGCAAGGTCAGCCCCTCAGAGGGAATGCCCCAGGCCCAGGCCCAGCACTGGCACCCAGGAAGGGTCCCGTGCGCTGAACCTGCACCCCCACATGGCCACCCGTGTACCCCTGACACAGCAGCCAGGCCCTGGCCCGCGGAGAGCCTGCCTGCTCCCCCCAAATGCCATGCCTCTGAGAGCAGGCTCAGCAACCCAGTGGGAGGTGGGTGCCCGGGGCGTTCAGGGGCCTCTGCACACCACTCAGACCCGGTGGGGTAGGGCCCCTTCCTACAAGTGCCCTGGGCCCACACCCCCCAGCCATGGGGCTCCCAGTCAGATGCAGGATTCTGTCTTGGGGGTCCTGGAGGGCTGTCCCCCACCTGGTGGGGGAAGGAGTTCAGCTGCCCCAAAGCTGGCCATGGGCCAGGCCCCACCAGCCCACCCCAGGGTGACATGGTAGCCTCTCAACGTGCTGCGGGGGGAGAAGGTCACCGAGGGGACAGCCCTCCTGGAGTCCGCCCGTTCCAGCACCACAGACCCTGGGGCATCCGTACCCCACACCAGCTTCTGTGGTGAAAAGTCCAAGTCAAGTCTGGGTGTTTCCAGTCAGCGAGAGGAGACCCTGGAGGAGAACGTGTCGGGGAATGTGGAAAGAAAGCATACCACTGAGCGAGGCCCCAAAACTGGGCATGAGAACAGGACCCTCCCAGGAGCACGTGGGGCTCCGCTGGTCCCGGTGATGCAGCGCAGATCAGCAGAGACAGGTCTATTTCTGAACGAGAAGGCAGCCGTCTGTGTTGGGGGATCTTTAAGTGCCTTCCAGTCCAATTAATCAGTTACGACGGTTCTCCAGAAGCCAGGTTTTCTTTGTAACTACAGACAAGCATTCTAAAATTAACAGGAAAAAATGGAAGCCCCAGGATATCCAAGTATTTTTGGAAAAGAAGAATAAAGTAGGAGAAAGCACTCTGCCTGATATGAAGGCATAATCTCTGTAGACTCAAAGTAATCAAGAGCCCTGGGGGCCCTGGCCGGGTTGCTCAGTGGGTTGAAGTGTCATCCCGCACACCAAAAGGTTGCAGGTTCGATCCTCGGTCAGGGCACGTACAGGAGGCAACTGATCAATATTTCTCTCTCACATGGATGTTTCTCTCTCTCTCTCTCTCTCTCTCTCTCTCTCTCTCTCTCTCTCTCTACCCCACCCCTGGCCTTCCCCTCCTCTGCTCTAAAAAAAAAAAAATCAACAAACAAATCCTCAAGTGACAATTTTTTTTTAAATAAAAAGAGTGTGGAGCTGGCAGAGGCATAAACACACAGATCAATGGAATACAACAGAGAATGCAGGGAAATCGATGCACTCAAATATACCCACCTAATTTTTCACAAAGGATCAAAAGCAATTCACTGGATGGGAGATAGAGCCTTTTCAATAAACGGTGCTGAGCATTTGAACATCTACAGGCAAAAAAAAAAAAAAATCATAATAATTAACTTTGACCTAAGCCTCACACTCACACCTAACATAAAAATTAACTCAAAATGTATCATGGATTTAAATATAAAACTTAAAACTTTTAGAAAAAACATCACAGAACTTTGAAACACAGGTTTTGGCAGAGAGGTCTTATACTTGACACAAAAAGCGTACTCACAAAACGCTGATAAATTGCACCTCGTGGAAATTGAAAGCTCCTGCCTAACGAAGGTCACGTTCAGAGAAAGGAAAGACAAATTCCAGGCTGGGAGAAAACATTTGCGAATTATATACCCAACAAAAGGACGTGTAATTAGAATACGTGAGAACCCTCAGAATTAACAGGAAAAAATGTAATTAGAAAATGTGCAAAAGGCACAAAAGGTATTTCACTTAAGAGGATATACTGATGGCAAATAATCCTGTGGGAAGATGTCTGATATTATTAGTCATTAGGAAAATGCAAGGTAGCCCCAGCTGGTGTAGCTCAGTGGATTGAGTGCTGGCTTATGTATCAAAGGGTCACCGGTTTGATTCCCAGTCAGGGCACAAGCCTGGGTTGTGGGCCAGGTCCCCAATAGGGGGCACACAAGAGGCGACCACACAGTGATGTTTCTCTCTCTCTCCCTCCCTTCCCCTCTCTAAAAATAAATAAAATCTTTAAGAAAAAAAAGGTCTGCAGATGGCTTTCACAGGCTCCCACACCATCTCGGCCCCTCTAACTCCCACCTGCAGGAGGGACAGCAGGAGCATGGGCCTGGGGAAGGTTTGGTTCAGAGAGGACATGGGCCAAGCCCCACAGTGCTCCCTCCCAGCCTGGGGACAGCCCACCTAGCGAGCAGGCGGGCGGCCATGGCCCCTTCCCCACACCACAGCTCTGCCCCTGGGGAACCACGTGGGAGCCACTCCCGGCTCTGTGAGGGCTGGCGAGCCTCCTGGGGCCCCTGGGTGGCTCCTCAGGGAATATACTTACTCACTCAAATCGCTCACCTGCTCCTGCACACGGAATTGCCTATTTTATGTTTTATTCATAGTCATCTGCAGCTAAATCAGTGACTATGCAACCAGCTTCTTAGACCCTCTCAATTACCCAGGAGAGCTCGTCCCAGAAAAGGTGCATTTCCCTAAATAGGGCCGGTGGGCGGCTGCCATGCCGTTTTTCTTCAGCTGCCATTCCTCCTGGGGCAGCTTAAAGAAGCCACACTGGCACCATCACTCAAATTGATTACGAGCCTAAAAAAGCCACAGGATGGGAATCAGAGGTCGGGGCCCCATCCCAGCTCCTCGGCGGGTTCACCGTGTGACCTGAGCTAGACCGGGGCTCTCTCCAGCCTGGGCAGTAGTGTCACCTGTGGCAGGCTGGGGCACCACGGCTCACACGCTGCCAGGGACCCACAGGCAAATCGTGAGGTGCATTTACTGGGCAGCGACCAGAACTTTCAAAATGACCTTGGACCCTGTGCAGAATGTGTCAGCTCTCGCGAGTATAAAAACGGTGTCCTGAAACTTCTGTTCGAGATCTGCAATGTATCTACATCCTAGGTAGTGAAGTGAAATGTATTTTTAAGTGAAACGTATTTTTTAATGTGCTTTTAAAATTGAAATGTCTGACAAAGACTGCAATGCTAGACTCTCTCTCTAGTCAATACAACACACCTGCACAGGTAAGCAAAGTCAGGACGGCCCGGGGGACTGAGCCCACTGAGCAGATGGGGTGCAGGATGGGGCGGCTGGGGCTCCAACCCGGCTCGCTCTGCGGGAAACCAGGCGGCCACAGTGTCCACAAGCACGCCAGCTTGGGGGCCAGGGTGAGGGACCGCTCCCGGGCAGAAACCCACAAGCAGCTGAGTCATGGATAGGTTTGGGCACTGTGACAACATTAGAGCAGATGGAGCAAGAAGCCACCTGGCTTTGTCCCAGTACGGCCAGGACCAGGGTGAGGCCAGCAAGAGTCAGACCGCCCTTGAGGGCAGCCTGCTACTGCGCCAGCGCGGCCCTGCGAGAGTGGCTTCGCACGCCATGTGCCCACCGGGATCCCCGGGCTGAACGAGGCCAGCGGAGCCCCCAAGCTCCCAGGCGTCCCCGCTAGGGGGCGCAGGCCAGAGTCGATGAGCAGGTCAGAGTTAACAGGGACCAAGCCCAGGGGCCTCCAACTTTTACTGTGAGTGAGATGGGGCGTTGGGGTTTGGGACGGAGGCGCGACTTAAGTTTTAAAGCTGCTGAGTGGAGACAGGTCTGGGCGGGAAGGGGTGGGGTCAGGGCTGAAGCAGGACGCCCTGGGGGCTGATATGCAACATCCAGAGGGGAGAGGGCAGGCGGCGCAGGTGTCTGACTCAGAGTCTGGTCCGGGCAGCTGAGGGATGCGGCTGGCTTTTAATGAGACCGGAAACCAGTGCTGGGAGGGGCCCTGGGGGACTCCCATCAGACCTCCGGAGGTGGGGGGTGGGGGAGGCGTCCCTTGGGCAGTTGGACACACAAGTCTGGCACTCGGGAAAGACGTCTGCACTGAGATATACATTTGGGACTCTCAGCATACGGATGGACAGATGTAATGAGATGAGACTGGAGATTAGCAAGGGCGTGGATGTGGCTCACGCAGAGAAGAGGTCCCCGAACTGGTCCTGGGGACACGCCAGCAACCACAGGTCCCTGAGGGGCGTGAGTGACGTGGAGGGGAAACCCTAGGCAAGGGCAGAGGCATTTCCTGGGGAGGCCAGAACACATGCTCAGATGGGCCAAGTGTGGGGGGCGGGGTGGGGGCAAGACGTGACCACTGGCTCAGACACCCTGCAGGTGACCTTGCTGAGGAGAGTGTCTGAGGAGGGGCCAAAGTCTCACTGAAGCGGGTTTCAGAGTGAACGGGACGGGTGGGGCTGGAGGAACCAGCAGTGACGTCTCTTTGCAGAAGTTGTACAGCAAACAAAGATTAAAAAAAAACAGTAGCGGAGGAGAGGGGAGCAAGAACCATTCCCCGCTGGAAAACCTAAGGGTCGCCAGTTCGATTCCCGGCCAAGACACATGCCTGGGTTGCAAGCCAGGCCCCCAGTGGGGGAGCGCGCAAGAGGCAGCCACACATGGATGTTTCTTTCCTTCTCTTTCTCCCTCCCTTGCACTCTCTTGCCATTCCTCAGCTGGAGAGAAACGTGCCGTCTGTGACTGTGCAGGAAAGGGCCCAGCCGGAGCGGGAAGTGCTGCCGGGCGCAGAGAGCGGCTCCAGGGGTGGCATCTGCCGTGGAACGGCGGCGGCGGGGGTGGCTATGAGCAGGAGGTGTTATTTCCAGTCTCAGGAGGAGTGTGGAGGATGTGCGCACAGATGCTGGAGGGCGGGGCGTGAAGGGGGCGGGGCCTGAGCCAGCCGCAGGAGGCCTCGCCTTACCAAGATCCTGCAGTCTGCCAGCAGGACGGAGGCCTCCGGGACTCCCGGCCAAGGGAGGGAAGGACAGGGGTGCGAAGTGACCAAAAAACCAGTTTCGTCTTTCCATCCCTAATAAACCTCAGCGTTCACATGGACTGAGGCTCTGATGATGGGAAATTAGAGTCCTTTTTGGTTAGCTCCTTGAGATTATGGAGAAAAATCAATCCTGACTGTTGGTCACTGTCCTGAAAACCTAAGGGTCGCCAGTTTGATTCCCGGTCAGGACACATGCCTGGGTTGCAAGCCAGGACCCCAGTGGGGGGCGTGTGAGAGGCAGCCACACATGGATGTTTCTTTCCTTCTCTTTCTCCCTCCCTTCCCCTCTCTCTAAAAATAAATAAAACCTTTAAGGGAAAAAAGTCATATTATTGCTGTAAGTCCTCCTGTTCTCTATCCAAACAACAGAAATTGTTACTCTTGCCTTCCTTGGGATTTCTGAGAAGATAAACGCAGGGGAAAGTTCTCAGTTAATGAAAACTCGAGTTGCAGGAACACAGTAAAAGATGGTTTTTATAGAGCTTGACAACATGCAAAACAATATCATTTAGGCGCAGACACAGAGTAAAGCCTTCAGAATGTGCCCTAAAGTAATAAACAGTAACTGCACTTCAGAACGTCTTACGGGGCTGAAGGCATGTTCACGGCGATGCGAACCACGCGTCTTATTCCCTAAACTGGGCGTCAAGGCGTATTTTTGTATACCTAAACATACTCCTTTGACCTTCCAAGCGTTTTGTTTGTCCTGCTCTGCAAGGCGCTTGTCCAGCTTTCCCCACGCACTCCGAGAGGCGCAGCCGCGGCTCCCCTGAGCTGGGTCGAGGGTGTGGCTAAGTGTTAGAGCCACGTATTCAAGACACAAGGGGAGGAGGCGTGCAGGCGCGCAGGGGCGAGTGCTCGAGCCCAGTGTCCTGGCTCCGTCTACTGTTAGGGCCCCGCGGCAGCGGCACCTCAGTAGCAAAAAGCACGCTCAACACACAGACCCTGGTTTTTCAGTGCCGCTCAGTCACAGGGACCTCAGAGAAACAGCTGACTCTAGGGCTGGGAGGGGGAAAGGCGACCTGGGCCTGGACCCTCTTCCTGAGACATACAGTAAGAAGACGCCCACAAGACACAGAGATAGAGAGGTGGCCGACAGAGCTCCAATGGGACGACGGAGCAACAAAACAAAGCATATAGGCCTGCGTTACAACCCAAATACGAAACGAATACCCGTGACTCCATATGACGTACACAAACGCTAGCATAAGTAAACGGGAAAGAATATACAAGCCTCGGAGCAAAAACGATTCCAAGTGATTTGCGTCAATATTCGCCGGTGGAGGAGGTGGAGCTTAAATGGGGGTGGCGTGGCCTGGTGACTTTCTTCCAAGCAGGAGTGTGGAAAGGGGGTGGGGTGAGCTGACAGCCAGGAGCCTGGCAGAGACTCCATCCGCCAGGTTATCAAAGTCACCTTCAACGGTGATTCACCATGGTCCAAGGCGAAGCTACGGTGAAAAGGGCACGTTATCTCTGTGGTCTTCCTCCCCCAAGCCCCAAGCCCAAGCTAACCGTCAGACAAACCCAAGTCGAGAGACACTGTATGGAACACCGGACCAGGACGCCTCAAACCCGCCCAGGTCATTGAAAGCAGGGAAAACCCAAAACCGCCCCAGACCACAAGGCAGCATCAGGTGATGACTAAGGAAATCAGAGTAAGCCCCGGAGTCTTATTAGTAGTAATGCACCAGCGCTGACACCTCTGCTGTGCCCAGCGTACCACATTAGTGCAAACACACCTGCCGGGCTCACTAAGCTTCAGACCCTGGACAGCTCCTCGGGGCCACCGCCCAGGCCAGGGCAGACCCAGAGTCCCCGTGTGTCCAGAGTGGTGGTGCTCTCTGAACGGTATCTCAGGGTCACTGCTGCTTCATGTGCTAAGGAAATGCCACAAACAAGCACTTCTGTCACCATGAGTCACGGCCCCAGCCCGGGAAGACACAAGCAGCAGTCCGCAGGTCCTTTCTGGAGAACCAGCTGGGGGTCTCCCCTCTCCCTGAGCTGCCCCAGCTCAGCTGCTGTGCAGGATGGCAGGAGGGAGGGGACAGCGGGGACCGCCTGGGACTGACAGCTGAGAGGCTACAAAGCCCCTCGGGACACTCCCTCTGGGCTACCGGGTCCCATGGCGCACTGGTCAAGGCCCCATGGCCACCCAGTGACTGGCCAGCACCCATGTCCTGTGCATGAGCAGGAAAGAGGCCCTGGGTGCTCCTCCAGGATGTCCTCAGGGAGGGCAGCCCTCCGAGTTTAAACCCCTCTGCAATGGGTCAGCCCCCCACCATGCCCACAAATTCTGGACACAGAGCCTGCGCTCTCGCAGGGACACAGAAGCCAGCACCCTCTGCTCTGTGGGCTGTGCAGGACCCCCAGGCCCACTGGGAGCTGCAGATTGCAGAAAAGCTCCTGGAGAATCTGCTGCCCTGTCTGCCAGTGCAAACTCCCATCCCTACCAGCCCAACCTCCAGAAACCTGCCAACATGACCCCTCCCCAGCTACTCCCACCTCCCTTGCTCCCCGCCTCCTCGCAGATGCCGCACCAGAGCAGAGACTGGCAGTGCCGCAGTGACTGTGCGACCTGTTCCCTGGGACCTGGCAGCACCGGATCTGGAAGGGGGTGTTGAAAGGGGCCCCTGCAGCCTTGCCCAGAGCCGGGCAGGGGCAGGGAGGTGCACCTGTCCTGGACGCCCTCTCCGTCAGGGCTGCAGCTCACCCACGGGGACCTTCCTCTGCTGCAACATCTGTGCATTTTCATGTAACTTCCCAAAATATTACTCTGCAATTATTTCCAGAGACTTGAGTGGGATCCTCAAGTACACACAATTAAGATGAAAATTATAATTTTAAATTACTCCTAATTTGAATAAACATAAAGCGCTTTCATCTCCAAGCCAAATGCAGGCGGCAACGTCCTGATGAACCCTCAGAGGCCACCGAGCTCCGGGAAACGAGAGAAGCAGCACCTGAGGCATGTGGAGCGCCCTCAGCACACTGCGAAAACCGTCATCACTATCCCCGATCTGCAAAACGGGAGTGCTTCTCGGGTCACCTCCCGAAGGGACAGTGCTGCCTGGAAAGTGAGGGGAGGACTTAACTCCGCGGTGCCAGCACCAGGTCAGGGACAAGGACACAAGGTTCCCCCGTCAACCCTGCTTTCCTGGACGGAGGCATGACGTCCACTCTGATTCAGCAGCCACCACCCTGTCACGAGCCATTCCTGGGCCTCCTCCAAAGCCCAGGAGCTCTGGAATGACACAGTTGTGCTGTCCTCCCCCCGCCCCCCAAGAGGCCACCAGCTGTGGGATAAGAGGTTCAGTGGGACCCGTCCTGCTGCCCCAGAGCACCCACTTCCTCCAGTGACTGGCACCACCCACCCACCCACCTCCCAAGCCAGTTCTCCCAAAGTCCCAGCCCACATAAGACCAGGAGAAGGTGACAGGTGGCCTTTCCTTGGGGGGCTGGGCCCAGCAGAAGGGACAGAGCGCTCTGTCTCACCTCTGGAGCAGCGACTCCAGACCCCTCAGTACCAACAGCTCAGCACCAGCCCACACCAACCTCACAAGCTTCAAAAGGTAGAAAACAGCCCCTAAACTCCACCAGCTTGAGGAGGTGGCCCCAGACCCCGGTGCAGCCTCACCCTGGACTGGCAGGGCGGGGGCCTCCGGGACAGGTGGGGACCAGCCTTTGGGCCTCAGTGTCAGCTCCGCTGCTGCTGCTTCTACCCAGCTTCTTTCTGCATAGACCTAAGTGGGCCGGCGCCCCACTTCACACAAAGTAACTGCTATGAACGCAGCTTTATGTTTGGGAGTGGGCGGCCAGTCACACTTCCTCATGCAAGAACCGTGGACTTTAGAAAAACACGGTTTCCCCCTTCCGCCAACAGCACCAGGAAAATAACATCCGTGACATTTGTCATTAAGAGCTGGACAGATGGTTGACGGTTTGGAAATCTGTGCGTGAAAACTGGCACTAGGGATGGGAGCGCCAACGAGACAAGAAGGATGGGGCGCTCTCGCTTTTCTTGGTGTGTGGGGGGGGGGCCCGCAAAGGCAACCCCAGAAATGCAGTGTGGGGAATGGCGGCCAAGGGGCGGGGTCGAAGGTCAGTCCACGGGGAGAGGGCCAGAAAGCTGGCAGCTGAGACTCGGCCACAGGAAGCCCATGTGCTCCTGTGCTGGCCGGGGAGGCCCTGAAAGACACGCCACTGGCCCCTGGGAGAGGCAAGCAAGCATCACCATCAGGCGTCTCCGAGCGCAGCAGTGGGCTATTTCCTCTGCCTTGGGAGGACACCTGGGACCCCGCCAGGCACATCCGCTCCTCCGGGCTTCCCACTCACCGCCACCACAGCGCAGGACAGAAAACCTCCAGAGCAGCGGCTGGCCACATGTGACCAGGGAGCTCGGCTGTCTCTCCCTCTCGGTCTGTTTGCTCTCGGAGCAAACTGGACAGTGTTCTGGGTCTGGGGGCAAGAGGGGCAGGCGGATGGGGTTCCAGTGCCCAGAGTTCCCGTTCTCACAGGGAAGATAGGCCACCGATGAGTGAACCGCCAGACAGAGAACACAAGGCCGGGGGCGACGGGACCAGAGCAGGGGAAGGCCTGGGTGTCACCTCTCATCTGTCGAGAGCCTGGAGGCCATCCCACCCCCCTGTGCAGTGGGACAAAGCTGGGTGGACTGAACACCGGTGACTTTTCGTGGACCTACCTGTGAAATGAGTTTACAGGCCACCCCCTCACCCCCTGAAATCCGAGGGACCACAGACGTCTGATGTCTGCTCTCGGCTCTGGCAGAGGGAGGTGACAGTCACCACTGAGAAGCACACCAGAGCCTCCTCTGTGACAAAGGCCAGCTGCCTGGGGGTAGGACTTGACCAAAACCTTGTCTCAGAGCCATGGGACCAAGTCTCACTGACACTCCCATGTGTGCCCTCACATGGCAGAGGGGGCTGGGGAGCTCGGGTCTGGGGTGGGGGAGCTCTTCCATAAGGGGACTGATGTCACTGTGCGGACTCAGCCGCCTGACCAAACACCACCCCCCCGGGAGCCGGGATGTCAACCCCAGGATGGGGCAGGGGAAGGACACGGCATTCAGACCACGGTGGGGGCCATGGAGCGCTCCTTCAGTTTTTTAAAAATAGAAACACAAGCCCAGGACGGAATGAAGCCAAAAATCAATACCAGGCAGATAGGGGAAACCCCCAACAATTGGGAAACCAAACAGCGCAATCCCAAATAACACGTGCACCTATAAAGAAGACAGCATGTGAAGATTTTTTTTTTTAATTTTTGAATGAAATGAAAATGTAAATCCCACTTGCCACCATGTGGCCAAAGGCATGCTGGGAAGAAACGTGTAGCGTTAAATGTTTCGATTAGGAGAGAAGATGGAAAATCAATAACCCGCGCTTCTGCGTCAGGAAAGAAGTCGAAGCCTGAAGTGAGTGGGAGAAACCCGGGAAAGAGAGATCAGAGCGTAAGGCAGCGGCACTGCACACAGGGCGATCATGGGCCTGGGTCTTAGGGAGCACGTGCACACTGCGTGGCTGTTTACCCTGAAGTCCTTTCCGTCTTCCTCCCCAAAACAAAGGTGATTTGTAAAAAAAAAAAACAGAAAACTGGAAAAATATCAGTGCAGCTGCACTTATTTAGGCTTTTGCGAGAGAGAGGTGGGGGCAGCAGAACGCACCGATGGTCCCCCAGCCCCCCTTTCAGACGGGGCCCAGTACACAGGAGAATGGCACACTGGCTGTGGCACTGGTGGCCGCCACAGGCCCGACTTATCCCGAATCTCCAGGCCCCAGAGGACTCTCGGCCATCCGCAGGACAGTCCTGGCCTTGGTGGCAGGCGTGCCTGCACAAGCTTCAGCAGCGCTTAAATCTTTCGGACCCTGACACGAGAGAGGCATCGGTGAGGCATCAGCGGGGTGACCACAGAAGCCACACTAAAAACCACCGATCTAGCATTCTCGACCCGGCAAAATTATCCTTCAAAAGTAAAGGAGAAACGAGCCGGTGCTGTAACTCTCAAAGGAGAGTTTGGTCAGCGCAGAGCTCCAGGATCGGAACTGCCAGGTTCTGCAAAGCCACCAAACACTGTGAAAATCAGAGTCCCGAGCTGGTCTTGAGCCTCCCCTCCCCCGCGTTTATTCGGGAAGGTCGGCAGACACAGGTAACTAAGGATTTGGGCGTCCAAGTGTGGGGATGATTTTCTCCAACCCTTTTGGAGGGCAATAAGGGGAACCTGGGGCGTTAATATTTCAGGCCACGTCTGCACTGACCAGAAATGAAGCTCGTTCTTCGACGTGTGTTCCCAACTTGTTTCTCCAAAGCAGCAAACTGCGGCAGGAGATGGAGGGCTTGCTGTCATTTGAATTTTTTATCTTACAGTCATGTGCGCTATACATGGGGGAGGGCTTACAAAAGACGCTAAACGAAGCCCTTTCGAAGGGAGACCATGCGCGCGCGTGGGTGCACAGGGAGAGCCACCGCGAGTGTGAGTGACACTGCCTCCTCCCTGACGCATGGGGGCGCCAGCGCTCAGCCCGCAGAGGGTGCCACCCGGGATCTTCACGCGGACCACAGAGAGACACCTTGGCTCTCACCCTGGCTCTGCCTCGCACAGCCTGGGAAGACTAGGGAACCTACCCATGCCTCAGTTTCCTTTCCTCAGAGAATGATGAGAGCACCGAGATATTGGGGTGTGGGCCCTGGCCCCTCCCACCCCCTTCTCCCTATCCTGTGGCAGTCTGGCCCCTCCCCTCCTGACCTCTCTCACTACCCCCTCTGCCCTCACTTCCTCAAACACAACGACACCCGACAGGTATCGCCCCAGGGCCTTTGCACGGACCATCCCCTTTGCTGTCCACTTGGTTCCTGCCTTCTCCTCCCCAACCCCGCTCATCCCTCCCACCCCCCAACACCCTACCGAGAGCCACCACCCCGCCCACCGCCTTTCCTGACCTCCTCCCTTGGCGGGTGCCTCTCTGTGGCACTTGTCACTGCCTAAGACGGGTCAGATTTTTTATTTATCTTGGTTATCATCCACCTCCCTCCCTGGAGGGTAAGCTCTGTGAAGGCAGGCATGTTCGATCAACACTCAACACTTGTGCAGTCCCATAAAAAGGTAACTTAAAGCTGCTGAAAAAAATTAAACCTATTAATTTTTGAAAACATGGTCCTTGATATTAAGAGAGCCCAACATGAGTATGGACACAACTGAGGAGCCACCTGCCGAAGTGGCCGATGGAGCCAAGGGATTCTCCCAGCATGCAGTGCGAACAGACCCGGGGTGGCAGCCATGGAGGAGGACCCGTTCTCCTCCTGAGTTGGGGAGGGCTGCCAGGCCCCAAGTGCATCCTTCCCACACCCGCCGTCACATGCACCCTCACTCCAAATTGAGGGGCGCTGGTAAACTCTCAGGATTTGTCCCATCACCTTCTGTTCCCAGGACTGCTCTTCTATGTAGGGGGTGGGGGCCAAGAAGACAGCGCAGGACATCCTAGAAACCATGTCACCCTTGGACAGGGTCCTTGGCCTCTCTGGGCAGCCACAGTCCACAGCTGCTGGCCCCAGGGAGTGCCACCCTGTTTGGCTGTTGGTGACGCGTTACATTTTCAGTAGCTTTCTACTTTTTAAAAAATTTCTTTTTAGGTAGAGTCCCAAGGAAGCCTTTCAGAATAGCAAGTCATCATTCTCTATGAAAAAATTTAAAAACATGCCCCGACCAGTGTGGCTCAGCTGGTTGGGCGTCATCCCAAAAAGCAAAAGGTCACCAGTCGAACTCCTGGTCAGGGCAGGAGCCTGGGTTGCAGGCCCACGTGCGGAAGACTACTGATGGATGTTTCTCTCACACAGCCATGCTTCTCTCCCTCTCTAATAAATAAATAAAATTAAAAAAATTTTTTTTAAATGCACGTCCTTTTACCCAACAATGCCATTTCCAGGATGATCATGTACATATGAAATAAAGGGTGTCTGTGTGAGGATTTCACTGTGGTGATATTTTTAAACACTGGAAGCAATCTAAGAGCCCATAAACAGGAATACGGTTCAATCAGTCATGGTGATGGCCACGTGCTGGAACACTCGGAGGCACTGATTTTCTATGCAGGTAGAAATCGGGCTCACATCTGCAGGGAGTATGGAGTAGAGGGTCAGCCTGGGGTAGGGGCCAGAAGGCGCCCTCTCCCACTCCTGCCCGAGTCACGTGGCCAGCAGCTGGAACTTGGGCCTTTTTAGGACATCCCCACCTTAAGGACACGTCTCTAGAACTGCACATGGTGCCAGAATTTTTCTTACAAAGTCAATCCTGAATGAAAAGGGGAGGCCAGTCAGTCCCTCAATGCCAAATCGGCACATCGCGGAAGTTACGGCGCCCCCATTCCAGGTTCCGACGCCCAGAAGGACAGATCTCTGAGTGATCCATGCCTCCTGGTCCCTAGTAGACTCTCAGAAACAGGAAGCCTCTTGTCTGGCCCTTCCCGAAAATAGCCTCCCTCGCACATGACAAACCGATGCAGAGGCACGGCCATGACCCAAATACCAGCACTAGGAACCCTTCCCGGTCTTCCAAATGCCAATAAAAAGTCTTTAGAATCACTCCACATCAAGCCTGTTTTAACAGAATTCAAAACAACTCAGGCAAATGCATGATGACAATGAATGGGTATGAAGCAAAAAATTCAGACAGGCACAGCTCAGAAGTCTGAAAAGAGAAAATAAAATCACTTCTTTGCTATGTAGGATTTCCAAAGAGGATGATCTTGAAATCTCTTTTAAAACAATATGGTCCTCCTGTGACTGGCGTGGCTCGGTGGGCTGGGCATCATCCCAGGAACTGAAAGATCACCAGTTCGATTCCCGGTCAGGGCACATGCCTGGGATGCACGCTGGGTCCCCAGTAGGGGGTGTGCGTGAGAGGCAACTGATTGATGTTTCTCTCCCTCCCTTTCTCCCTCCCTCCTCAGCTCTCTAAAAAATAAATAAATAAAATCTTAGAAAAGCCAATATGGCCCCACTTCACTAATTCTGCGGGAGCCAGCAACACAGGGGAAGCCTCATCATTTCTCTCGGGACGGCAGCGAACAAGGAAGCCTTGACATCCACCTTTGGGCCACGGCCACCCGAAGCAAACATGCATCTGTAACCTGCACTGGCACACAGCTTCATTTCCAACGAGAAGCGGAAACCCTTCTACATGGGCTCAGGACAGCGGAGGAGGTGGGCCTCAAGGCCACAGCATCGGGGTGGGCGTGGGACTGTCTCAGCAGCTACCTTTGCTTTGGTTAAATGTGAAACGCTTCCAAATGGCTCAAGCAAAGATGTATTCTGATTTAAGAGTGCTACTGAATGGACAAAGGAGAATCCATGTGCAGCTGCAGACAGAACAAGTGGCAGTCCTTACCCCAAACTGTAATTAAGACAGGAGACACACATGGAGTCAAACACCTCCCCTGACCCCATGGAGGAGCATGGGCCGGAGCATCCCGTCCCTGCCCTGTGGCCACACGACCCCGTGTGAGTTGCCAGGCCAGCATGGCGCTCTCGCATCTGCTCAGCAGAAGCCATGAGCTCCAGGGCTGGTGGCTGTGTCTGTCCTCCCCAACAAGACCTAGCTGCCATTGTCCTCCTCGGGGATCCGGCCGCCCTGGCTAAGGAGCAGAAGGCAGCCAGTGGAGCCCAAACTGTTCTGCTCGAGGGCCCCTCCCTCCCAGATCAGCCCTCGGTGCCCCGGAGTCCCAACGCCGAACAGTGGAGCGGTGCCCAGAGATCCTTGTGTCTCAGAGGCAGTCACACGAAGTCACCATGAAAACCACAGTGGCTAGTGGGTCTCTTCTCAGCACAATTAATCAATGCTTCTTATTGAAAGACCAGAAAACATGAGTGATTAATTTAGTGACCTTCCTTTTGGGGAAAAGAATCACATTTATGAAAGTGGAACATTCCCCCCAAATCAAGACCTAAGAGCCTTGAAACTCTTAAATATTTGAATTTTTAAATAATGTCATATATCAAGCCCATTTAATTGAATGCACAATATCTCAAGCAGACACACTATTAGGATCGATATAAACTTTCAAATGGATGCAGCTATATAAGAAAAGAGAGAAATCGCTTCATTGCTACACAGGATTTCCAAGGATGACATTTTTGGAACCAGCTGTGGTTTTTTGTTTTTATTTTTAGAGAGAGGGGAAGAGAGAGAGAAAGAGAGAGAAACATCAATGTGTGGTTGCCTCTCATGCACCCCTTCCCCCAACTGGGAATCTGACCCACAACCCAGGCATGTGCCCTGACTGGGAATCGAACCAGTGGTTCCTTGGTTCACGGGCCAGTACTCAGCCCACTGAGCCACACCAGCCAGGGCTGGAACCAGCTGTGGTTTTGATGACCAAGAAGGCAGACCACTGCAGTAACTGGGATGGAAGACTGTGAAGCACACGAAACAGAAGAACAAGTCTGGAGGACTGGCCCTGTCTGACTGGAAGACGCACCATGAAGCCCTAGTGCTACTCAAGAAGCGCAGTATCGGTAAAAGAAGAGACAGATTAATCAATGAAACAGAATAGAGAGCCCAGAAATAGACCCACATAATAACAGTCAACTGATCCTTCCTTTTAAATCTTTGCCTGCCTGGCTGGCATAGCTCAGTGGATTGAGCGTGGGCTGCGAACCACAGTATCGCAGGTTCGATTCCCAGTCAGAGCACATGCCTGGGTTGTAGGCCATGGCCCCCAGCAACCGCACATTGATGTTTCTCTCTCTCTCTCTCTTTCTCCCTCCCTTCCCTCTCTAAAAATAAATAAATAAAAAATCTTAAAAAAAACCCCCACAAAACCTGAAAATATATGATTAAAAAAAAAATCTTTGCCTGAGTACCAGTATATATTTTTATTGATTTTAGAGAGAGAGAGAGGGAGAAAGACAGAGACAGAGAAACATCAATGTCAGAGAAAAACATCGACTGGTTGCCTCCCACACACATGCCGACCAGGGACTGAATCTGCATCCTAGGTACGTGCCCTGACCGGGAATTGAACCCGCAATCCTTTGGTGCACGGGACGATACTCCAACCAACTGAGCAACCCGGTCAGGGCTCAACTGATCTTGACAACAAAGCAAAGGCAAATACAATGGAGGAAAGATGGTCTTCTCAACAAACGGGGCTGGAACAACTGAACATCCACATGCAAAATAAGGAATCCAGACACAGACGTCACAAAAATGTAACTCAAAATGGATCAGACCTAAATGTCAGACACAAAGCTATAAACCTCCTAGAAAATAACGAAGGAGAAAATCTAGGTGACCATATGTTTGGCAAGGACTTTTTTTTTTTAATCCTCACCTGAGGATATCTTCTGATTTTTTTTAAGAGAGAGAGGGAAAGGGGGTAGAGGGGAAGGAGAGAAAAGGAGGGAGGGGAGAAGGGAGGACAGAGAGAGAAAGAGACAGAGAGAGAGAGAAACATCAATTGGTTACCTCCCATACGTGCCCTGACTGGGGATCGAACACACAACCTAGGAATGTGCCCAGACCAGGGATCGAACCCACAGCCTTTTTGGTATATGGGATGACACTCCAACCAACTGACCCACCTGGCCAGGACAGACAAGGACTTTTTTAGATACAACACCAAAGGCACAATCCATAAAAGAAAAAACAAGCTTGACTTCCTGAAAATTAAGTGTCTGCTTTGCGAAAGACACAGTCCAAAGAATGAAATGACTGAGAAAATATTTATAAGAGACACATCTGATAAAGAACCATTACCCAAAATATACAAAGAACACATAAAATTCGACAAAGAAAAGCAGGCAACTTGATTCTAACACGGGCCAAAGCCATGAACAGACATCTCACCAGGAAAGACATGCTAATGGTGAGTGAGTATGAAAAGGTGTTCGACTTCATCTGTCCCCACAGAAACGCACTCTAAAACAGTGCAGTTCCACCACACACAGGTGGGAATCACAAGACCTGGGGCCTGACCACACCACAGGCGGACAAGAACTTGGAGCCACAGGAGCTTCACAAAACAGCACAGCCGTGTGGAGGGCAGTTATTTTTCTTTTATGATTTTATTTATTTTTAGACAGAGGAGAAAGGAGGAAGAGAGGGAGAGAAACATCAATGTGCAGTTGCCTCTCACATGCCCCCTCCTGGGGATCTGGCCTGCAACCCAGGCATGTGCCCTGACTGGGAATCGAACCAGCAACCCTTTGGTTCGTAGGCCCATGCTCAATCCACTGAGCCACACCAGCCAGGGCTGGAGGGCAGTTTCAAGCTTCTTACAAAACCAAACATTCTTATCGCAGGGCCCACGCTCATTGGTATTCACCCAAAGGAACTGAAAATGTACGTCCACACCAACACCAGCACACAGGTGCTTATCACTGCTGTATTCACACCGCTGAAACCTGGAAGCAACCAGGGTGCCCCCAGGTGGGTGACGGATACACAAACTGTGGTCCATCCAGACAATGGAATCTTATTCGGCAATAAAAATAAATGATCTATCAAGCCATGTAAAGTCCCAGAATGCGTAGTACCCGGTCAGCTGAAAACTTCGTTCAGCTTTTCCCGTACGACAGCTCTAATAGTGCTTCACTGTCTTTAACGTCATTCCAAACAATTTTGTCAGACTGCGTGCGACAGCTGTCACATCAGCATGCATTTAAAAAACAGGTTACCGTTTTAACATTGGAGATGGAAGAAGATATGCACCATTGTTGGCATATTATGCTTTATTATTTCAAGAAAGGCAAAAACACAACAGAAATGCAAAAAGAAAAAAGATTTGTGCAGTGCATGGAGGAGGTGCTGTGACTGATCGAGTGTGTCAAAAGTGGTTTGCAAAGCATCTTGATACTGTTGACATTTTGGTCAAAGAATTCTGTGCTGTGGGGCTGTCTGAGGCACGGGAAGGTGTTCAGCAGCACCCCTGGCCTCTACCCACTGGAAGCCAATGGCAGGAGATAGCAGACATACTCCAAATATCCCAATCAACAAAGTTATTGGTGCTCATGAAAAAATGTGTCTTTACTTTAAGGAAAAACCACACAGACTTTTTGGCCAACCCGATACAAAGTGCAAGAAGCCGATCAGAAAAAGCTACTTCCTGTCTGATTCCAACTATATGACGCTCTGCACAAGGCAAAGCTGTGGAGAGGCGCAAAGATCAGTGGCGGCCAGGAGTGGGGGCAGGGGCGAATGGGTGGGCCCAGAGGGTGTTCAGGGGTGAAACCACTGTTCGCCTCTCGGGCACTGGGATGGTGCGTGCACGTTTGCTCGAACCCGTGCCACTAATGGGGTGGACCTGGGGTGACCGTAGTGCGCGGATGCGAGGCAGATAGTCCCCGAGGGGGCTGTAGTTAACGGGGGAGGCTGCGCATGCGCTGGGGGCGGGGATGTATGGGAACTCGCTGTACCGGCCTCTCAATTTGGCTAGGAACCAAAACCCGCTCTAAAAATAGTCTATTTTTTAAAGAAAGACAGCAGGGGCTCTCTTAGCCAAACAGCTAACCCAGAGGTGTGCTGCGGAGGTGTTCCGCACAGTCCAAACACCCGGGACTGAAAACCCCTTCGCCTACATTCTCCACGGGCGAGAAATGCCCTCGTGCCTCCTGTTTTCCCAGCATCTCTGGCCGCGGCAAAGACCATCAATACCGCTCTGCCTCGCCTCTGCGGAAGGCGGACAGCTGAACAACACTGTGCAGAATACAACACACGTGTGGGCAGAATGCAGGCAAATCAAAGCCACGTGCGCCCTGAGTGGGCTGTGGCTGCCCCAGCCTCCGCCCCCCTGCACGCTGGTGGTCTCGGAGGTGAGCTGGGATCTGCCCCCGCCACAGAGTGGGGGTGGGGGGGCCGGGGTTGGGAAGCAGGTTTTGGCTACAGATTTTCCATTAAACGCCAGAAAAGCGGACCACTGCGCGCAGTCACGCGAAGGAATTGAAACACCGGCGCAGTCCACGCACTCAAAACAAAACCCACCCCGCCGGGAGCTGTGTAAACAGTGGCCCATTCTCAACACCGCCCTCGGTCTGCGGCTGAGAGTCAGACGGGTTTAAAGGTGCACATCCAAGACCGACCCCAGAAAACCGTGCGCAGGAACTAGGAAGCCCAGAACTTACCCAACAAATTTGAACGCTGCGGCAAGACAGAATGCCGCCACGAGTCCTCAGGCAGGCCTTGCCCACTGGGTTCCCGTGGGGTTTGGGGGCTCCACGTCCCTGGTTCAGGGGCACCTGACAAAGCCACCGTCACAAAAAGCTGTCCGCACCCCTTTGCATCACCGAGAACACACATTCCAGAAGGCGTCCCAACTGGAAGGACGGACCCCAACGAAACAGAAGTCATGCCCAGTGACCAGCAAACACACCCTTCTCAAGAAATGGGGACCCCTACCCCCCAGTCCGGGGTCAGACGCCACACCCTCAGGGCCCTGGCACGCACCATCTCTCTATGTGGCGCAGGAAGCAAGCCTGAGCCGGGCCAGAAGCGGGAGACTATGGGCCTCACCTGGGAACGAGTTCCCGGAAGGTGGGATGAGGGTAAAAATCAAAATCCCCAGGCTCCCCACCTCCTGGTCAGACGCTCACCTGCTGGGCCTGGATCTCAATGGGAGAGTCGGACCCCGTCCCTGGCCCGCCACCAGGGGGCAACATGGGGTCTTGTCACCCCACAGCCCTATCACAGGCTTAATCCTTCCCACACCTGCCAGCCCCCAAAGTGCCAAGCACGGGGTGACCATCCTCAAGGCGCCAGGTGGCAGGTTTACCACATAAAAGGAGAAAAATAACACCCATCGTCCCAAACACCTCATTAACAGGTACTAAGAGCTACCATGCCCTACCAGGGATGTCCAACCTTTTGGCATCTCTGGGCCACACTGGAAGAAGAGTTGTCTTAGGCCACACATTAAATACACTGCGACACGTAATCACACACACAAAAAAATCTCGTTTTAAGTAATTTTTCAATTTTGTGTTGGGTGGCATTCACAGCCATTCTGGGCTGCATGCAGCCTGCAGGTTGGGTGCCTCTACAAAGATCCTATAGGAAAACAGTAGGAAATGATGCAAAAACTCAATGACGTGCAAATACCTTAGGAATCTCACAAAGCAACTCCCTACCACTGGTCTGCAGGGTGCGACCCTCCAAGGCCAAGGTGAGAGCATGAAAGAGAGGAAACCCCGTCTTTGATGGCTTGAACACAGGGCAGAGGGGGGATCCCCTCCCCACCCACCTCACTCACCTCCTAAAGCTGACTGGCATCACAGGTTCCAGGGCCTGCTCTGGGCCAAGGGGTCCTGGTGGGAATTTGGCCAAGATGCATGCCCTCCTGCTGGAGGCCACCTCACTGGGCCACCCAGCTTTTGAGTCATCTGTGGGGCTCAAACCACCTGCAGAGGGGAGCTAAGAATCAGGGCTGCACCCTCCATGCCCCACCTCACCCTCTCTCCCTCTGCCCCCGCCCCCTGACCATGCACCTGCACGGCCACCACAGTTTCTTGGGTCCCCGCCAGTTTAGGTGAGGCACAATGCATTGGCAAATGAGCCCCCAGTTAGGAAACCCAAGAGAAAGGACTAGCAAGCCATTTAAACCAACTGAGAGTTGTCAGCATGTGGGCAGACGGGCTAGAACTGAGAAGTCCACAGCTCTATCAGCCACCAGCAGGGAGGAAAGGAGGCAGGAAGTGGGACAACCCCAGGACAAGAGCCACCGGAGCTATGAGATACCCAGCCCTGAATCTAACGGGACACGCACCGAGCGGACGTGAGCAAAGCCGTAACCACGGCCGAAGGGAGCAAAGGCCCTCTGAGTAAGTCAAATCACCCAGAGAAAGAGAAGACAGAGACATGTCTCCTTTCCCCCAAGGAAGCCTGGAGAACTATCCCACGCACAGTGCCGGTCGGATTCCGGGATGAACTTGGCTTATTCTAAAGTCCATCTAGTCGAAGAAATAGAGGAGGCTAGAAAAAATGAAAAAAGGAGAACTGGGACGAGGTAACAAGAGAACAAAGTGTAGCAAAAAGCCAGAGTGATTTACACAGATGTTTGCACCAGAACGCACCAGTAAATTCGAATTCAGAGTCCAGACTCGGGGTAGAAATAACCCAGGACACGAAACAGCTTGATGTGTAACCGACATGGCATCTCAAGACAGAGATGAAGACGGGTTATTCGTAAACCATGTAGGAAAACTGAATGTTCATCTAAAAAAAATTATATCTCCAGTTCATGCCCTATCAAAAATAAATTCTAGATGAATAAAAGATGTAAAAAAAATCTAAATGATCAATATTTAGAAGAAAGGACATATTTATACAGGGGAGTATTCACATGCACTTAGGGTAGGGAAGTTCTTTTTCTGAGCAAGAGACAAAATTCAGGGCCTATCAGAGAAGAGCCTGAGAGATTGGACAACATCAAAAATTCCACATATTTGGCCCTGGCTGGTGTGGCTCAGTTCATTGAGTGCCAGCCTGTGAACCAAAGGGTCGCCGGTTCGATTCCCAGTTGGGCCATATGCCTGGGTTGTAGGCCAGGTCACCAGTAGGGGGCACATGAGAGGCAACCCGATCAATGTATCTCTCTCACATCGACGTTTCTCTCCTACTCTTTCTTCCTGTTTCTCTCCTACTCTTTCTTCCTCCTTTCCCCTCTCTCCCCCTTCCCCTCTAAAAATAAATAAAATCTTTTTTAAAAAAGAAAGAGAAATGTTAGGAACCAAACTGTTAACAAGGGTTGTCTTTGCAAGGGTTGAATGGGGGTGGAGGAGGGACTTCCATTTTCTATATTATTTCTATAAAATTGGGCTTTTTACAATGACTGCTTTATAACCAGAAATTGCTTTCATTTAAAACAATCTGTTTCATGTAAAAGCAGTGCCCAAGGAATCCCAGACCTGGAGCACGTCAGACACCTGCCTGTCGGTACGGCCAGGGCCCTTCTCGGCCCAAACTCCGCGGCCAGAAACGCGCCGGGAGGCGACACAGTGGACCCTCGCACACACGGGTCGGCATGGCGTGGGTCGACGTACACGCAGACTTTTTTCAATGTGTACTGCGAATGTAGTTTCTCTTCTTGGGATTTTTAGGAGCATTTTCTTCCCTTTCTCTGACTTTATTGCTAAGATCACAGTATCTAACACGTATAATATGTAATCACCGACTGTCTGTGTTATCGGTAAAACTCGCAGGCAGCAGTAGGCTACGAGCACCGTTAGGAGTTAAGTTCTTAGGGGAACCAAAGTCATATGGAGATTTTCAACTGCACGGGGCGGCAGTGCCTCTAAGCCCTGAATGATTCAAGGGTCAGCTGTATTTTAAAAGTAGATTGCATAACTATAATTCTTATGATTAGCTCTTCTACTGTTCCATCATGAAACAATACCCGAAAACTCTACATCCCCACAGACTGCATATACTGCCCCAAAACGTTCAAAATCACGCGTGTTTCATTCCATTCTTCTGACATCTTTTGGCATCTTCAGGTGAAGAAGGATGTTTACCTTGTTTGCTCGCCTGGACAGAGAGATCTGTGCAGAGAAAGGTGGGTCTCCTGCTTGACGGCCCCTCCCCATTTTGTGGGGTTTTTTTTTAAGATGTCATTTATTTATTTTAGAGAGGGGGAAGGGAGGGAGTAAGAGGGAGAAAAACATCAATGCGTGGTTGCCTCTCGAACGCCCCCTACTGGGGACCTGGCCCACAACCCAGGTATGTGTCCTAACTGGGAATCGAACCAGCAACCCTTTGGTTCACAGGCCCATGCTCAATCCACTGAGCCACACCCGTCAGGGCCCATTTGGGTTTTTAAGACTCAGGATTTGACATGGAAACTAAACCAACAAGCCCTCTGAAATTCACTGCCAGAAGGTTCCCACGGAATCGGTTTCCACACACAGAAGACAGTCCATTTTTTTTCCCCCAAGAACTTGCTTAAAAGTCCAATTTAAGAGAATTGACTGATCCATTTTAGGTTCTTCAACCAGAGGAATTTTAAAAATTCCATGCAGCTCAACAGAGTAAGCGTCTGCAAAAGGAGGACAAGGGTCCTCCAGGAGTCACAGAATTCGCAGCTTCTCCTGGGATTCTCCCGGCAGCCCACACCTTTGCGAGGGCAGAGCACCCCAGCGGAACAGCAGTTCGGGGACAGGGGGCGTGGTGTCCATCCCTGTGCGGAATCACCAGGAAACGAGATACTGTGCAAAGGAGGAACGGGGTGTGATCCCAGGTTTGGGTGCCCCAGCCCTCAGGCCAGCGCCCCGGTGCCCCCAGCATGGGAGGTGGGCAATCAGGAAAAGGATGTCCCTTCCCCCCCAACCCCCAGAAAGAGCTGTTATCACACTGACTCGTCAGCCCCAGTCTGGCCTGCGTGTCCTCGAGAAGTCTCGGAAACGCCCCACCAGCTCCCCCTCCAGTTGTTGGTTTCCTGTGCAAACACTGCAGCAAACCTGGGACCCTGGTCCACAGGGGGCCTCCAAGCTGGGGGGCTTCAGGTACAGGCTGCGTCCCAGGCAGGCCCTTCTGACTCTCGGAAAACCACAGCCATCCCCTCAGGGTCCCTAAGATGACCCATGCCAGGAGGAGCCTCTGGCCAGCCCCCACCCCCTTCCCCGTGACCTCTGCCCTCCGCACAGTCAGCAAGGAGTCAAGGGCTAGACTGCCACCAGGAGTGACCCTTGTAATGAGGGCCAGCCCACCCAGAAAGGTCGGGGATGGCCACCTGGCAGGCAGCAGGGCCACCTCGACCCGTGTCCCTCCAGCATCCCCGCCCGCCAACCGGAAACCTGGCTCTCGGGCACCGCAGCTGCCATCCTCCTGCGGAGGGAGTCGGCGGAGCCAGTCCGCGGAGCCGCAGAGGTTAACGCCACGTGAGCAAATTAATAATGTGATTTATGGTTTGTCATGGATTTTGTCGTTCTTGTAGGAGAACTATGGCAATTTAATCAAAAAGCCTGTAAATCTCTAAAGGGTAAAATTAAACGTCCACACTAGCAAGGCGGCAACTCAGTGGCTGGCAGCTGCCTCCTCCTCCCCAGGGGCCCAGAGCCGCAGGGCCTCGCGGGTGGTGGTTGGGGGGTGCCTTACTGCGCCCTCCACCCCTCCTGCCCCCTCCACCAACTGAACGCACCCCCCCCACGCAAAGGCCCTCCAGGCGCCCCCTACATGCGGCTCACTCGCCTGGTCCCTTGCTCTGTCCCTCCTGGTGTATCTCACCTGCAGACCCCAGCACATCCACCCCGCACTCCTCTTCCACCTCTGACTGGCTCGGGAGCTTGTTTGCGGAAAACACTCCCCTGGAGGTTGCTGGGCACCATTGGCCTTTGTCACCCTCCTGCTTGGCTCCCTGCCCCAGCAATAGCTCCCCCAGGGCCACCAGGGGCCCGGGCCCTAATGGTCACCCTGTCTCTAGCTCTGACCTGCACAAGCCATGTAATCCTGCTGCCAAACCCTCGGCCCCCCACCTGTGTGCCCCACTCGCTCTGGGAGGCCCCTCTGCCCGCAGGGCACCACACCCCCTCTTCCAGGACAGGGTCCCCGCCCCCACCCGAGCTGGGACCCTCACACATTCTGGCTGCTGCTTGGCTGGAGGGGTGGGAGGTGGACCCTGAGCCAGAATTAGGCTCTGATGTCATCCCACGTTCTCCCACGGCCCCTCTCTCCTGACCTCGCCAGGTTCCAAACAGGGGTCAGGAGAGACCTGTAGGGTGGACGGGTGGGTAGGTGGATGGATGGATGGGTGGGTGGGTGGATGGATGGGTGGGTGGATGAACTCCTGGAAAAGCAAAGGGGCCTGGGGGTACTGCAGCAAAGGGCACTGGCCCCAGTACTGGCATTGCAGAGGTCCTACACAGCAGAAACCTGCGAGGTGAATGCCCAGGATGGGGTGAGGGGCTGTCACTGGGGGCCTAGATGGTGACATCCCCACCACTAGATGAGCCGCCCTCCACCGTGTGCAGAAGGAACAGCATGCAGAGTCAGGGCAGGGGTTCCTGCAGCAAGGGGCGGGAGGGTGCTGCCCCATGTGGGGCCCTGAGGTAGCTCCCTGCCATCAGTGCCTCTCCCTCTGGGTGTCACACCACGGCAGCCACCCCTGCCGTCACTGCTGACCCAGCACAGACCGGCCATGAGCAAGCAGAAAACCATTCATGATGAAATTCAATGAATGGAAAACCGAAAATCAGTTCAAGCCCGAAGGGGAAGCACCACCAGAAGTTCCTGGTCCAGAGGGGCGCCTGCTCTCAGAGCTCCCCACCCAAGGAACAGCCCCAAGTCGGTCCCCAAGAACTCGAGCAGACGGCACAGCCTGTCCTATGTGGGCATGCTCCCTCCACGCCCAGGAAAACCACAGGCAGAATCCTCACCGTCCACACACCCAGAGAAAGGCACCATAGCTCCTGCGGTTCGCTGCAGGGGAAGCCGCCGTGCCCCCACTGCAGGGACTCCAGGGACCAGTCAGGCCAGGCAGGCGGCACCAGGGCCGGTGGTCAGGATTCGTCAGCCAGAAGTTGGCCTGCCACCGGCGGCCACCGTCACCAGCCAGGACCAGCTAGAGAGCCAAAGGTAGCAGCCGGCGACCGAGGCCTCGCACGTTAGGGAGAAACCCACATGCGATCCCTAAACAGACCCCACACCCCTCCACCGCACCAGGGACAGCTGTGGCCAGCCCAGGGATATAGGGACAGACACTAGAGTGCACGGCTCGCTTATTCCACCCAGACACGGAAAAGCGTAAGCTGCGTTTTCTTTGAACAAGGCACACGGTTGCTGCCAGGACGACGGAGAAATCCTTCATTCCTCAACACACGTGTTCGCTCCATCAGCGGGGGTCCTGTGTCGGGAACAATGGGTTTTCCGAGGCGACTGAGAGGCAAGCCAACTGGGGAAAACCACGCGTTACTTTTCAGATTAAATTAGCGATGCATAGCACAGTTCAGAGAAATCCGTAGTTAGAGCTGGAACATAACATAGATACACATCCAGTAGACGGAAGTCCGTGTCCCAACTGAAAACCCAAGCGCCAGTACCGATCTAATTGCTGGCTATTCACTAACAGGGTTTGTCCTCCACGAGAACCTGAGCATTTCAGAGCCTCATGTCTCTGCGCAGTTGATTCCGGGTCAGAAAGCGCCAAGGATCAATGTCAGCTCCGGTGGGAAAGGAGAACACCTCTTACAGACCCACCGGCAGGGTCCGCTCGCCAGCCCCCGCGCGCCCCCACGAAGGGTCCCCTGATCATCTGGGACAGGTCCACTACTCTCCACCCACCGCCCAGTGCTGACGTTCCTGGTCACCATCTCTCAGGCCCTCCGGCACGTGCTGAAAATGAACCCCTGGACGAGTCACGCGAGTGGTCCTAAGTCCTTTCAAGTGCCTTCCCCCGCACCGGTCCATTTATAAGCGAATATGATGCAAGCGGGGCCCCAGCGTCAGGCTGCGGCCGCGGATAACGTTGGAGAGTGCGCGCCTTGGCTCCGCCCCGCGCGGACTGAAACGAATGTGCTTCCCGGAAGTCCCGGCATGCTCTGCGACCTAGGACCAGCAGGCCAGCTGCCTGGTCCCCAGCGTCCTCACCACCCCTCGGGTTGGCGGGAGAACACGGGGGACCACGACTCCGCACGTCCAAGCGCCCGACAGCGCATGGCTGATTCCGGCTGATTCTTCCATCCGAGGCCTCCTTTGAACGTCCAGGGCACTTCTATCTTCAGAAAACCACGAGATGCAAATACTGCTGCAGCCCTCAGGCGCAGGTCTGCATTTGACCCTTCCAACTCAAAACAGCGCCTGAGGCTAGGTCCGCACGCTGAGCCCACTCAGTGCCGACTCCGCGTTCCGCACCAGGCTGCGGCTGAAGAGAGCAAACCTGCCCCTCAAACTCCCACTGAGACGGGTGAGGCCACAACAGGTCTGAGGCCACACGGGCACCACCCGAGGGACACCCCAACCCGGCCATCGGAACTATTATTTCGTGTCAATTGGATGCTGCATTTGGCTTCTGCCTCCAAGTGACAGTGGCAAGAGGGACAACGTAGGATGGCAGGTGCTGAGGAGGAGTCTCCAAAGCCAGCGACTTGCCCAAGGCCCCAGGGGGAGTGGCAGCACCAGGTCCCCACCGAGCTCTCTCGTTACTCCAAACGCACCCTCTGTGCCTGACTGGCAGCGCCTTTCTCCTCCAGACAGGGCTGCACCCTCCCTGGCAAGGCCCGGCGCTCAGGGCGGGGGAGGAGCCGGGAAGGGAAGGCTGGCAACCAGGGACAGGCAGAGCGGCTGGGAGCCTTGAGGCGTCGGGTGTGACAGAAGGTACAAGACCAGTTTAGAAACATCCAGATGGAGGAGGAAGGAAACCTGGGCAAGAGGGTGCCTCGTGCCCAGCGCATCCGTGTCCCAGGTGACTGCCGGGACAACGTGGAGCTGGAGCCGACAGCAGGGTCAGCCAGATTGTGGGCCATCTCAGCGACCGAGGACCTAAAAAGGGAATTTCTGTGAAGAATCGGCATGCCCACCCCTCTCGCTGGACTGCCTCCCTGGACAGCTTGTCTCCTGGCCTGAGGGACGAATGACCTCAGCTGGACAATCCCCTGGCTCCTTCCAGCCTGCCCACTGAGCGCCGGTTCTAGGAGGGATTCCAAATGTGACTACGACTCAGCAGGCCTGGGGATCGGGTGAGGAGGAGCGGGAAGGCACACTTGAGCGGGAAGGAACAACCACATTCCCAGGGCTTGCTGCATTCCTTCACCCAGCATGTGGCCCTGAGGGCGCACAAGGGGCCAGGCACCGTTCTGGCTGCCAGGGACACAGGGGTGAGCGAAGTCCTTATGTTGGTGCGAGAAGAGACAGACCATAAACAAACAAGTTTGGCGTCTACATAATAATTGCACGTTAAGTACTACGAAGAAACAGAAAGCAGGGTTCACAAGGAAGGGGGAAATGATGCTAGTTTTCGTCGGCTGGTCTGGAAGCTGCTGACCTGTGAACAGAGAACCGAAGTGGGTGAGGCAGAAAGCCAGGGAGGCACGTGCTGGGGGGCGGAAGCAGCAGATGCAAAGGCCCTGAGGTCAGTGGGAGCCTGGCCAATGGGAGGGCCCGGGGAGAAGAGGGCAAGAGCCCACAGTTGGGGTCATCACGGATGGGTGTGAAGGCCCTGGGGCCATGGTGGCGGGGGGCGGGGGGGGACAATGCAGGGCAAGCCTTAGCTGTAAGCCAGCCTGTCCGGGGCCTGGACAGCTCGGAGGGACCATGGCTGGGGACAGAGGAAGAGAACTGGCAAAAATCAGGCTGAGGAATGTAGGTATGGAATAGGCACTGAAGGCTTGAGCAAGGGACAGCAGGCCTGGCCTGGGTCCCACCTGCCACTGGGCAGCCCTGCAGAGCCACCTGGGAAACCCCACCGCCAGGACAAAAATCCTAATTCACACGGCAACAGCACCCCACCACTATGGAGGGTTCCCAAGCCCTCAGAGGGATCTCAAGCCCCACAAGCTAAGTGACCTTGAGGTCCCTGTCCTCCCCCAGCTCCTGCGTGTATCTGAGAGAGGACAGGGGCCCAGTGGAGGGCTGGCGGCAGGACAGGAGAGAGAAGCTGCGCCCACGACAGCTGACTCAGCCTGTGCCAGCAGGCTGCTCTGAGACACCAGCTGGACCCGGCCCAGGTGGTGGGTGGGGGCCTCAGGGACGGGGAGGGGGCCAGAAATCCTCCCCAGCACCGGCACAGGGCCCAGCCACCATCAGCCGGGCACCGGGGCCACCTTCTGGTGAGCAGTCATCTCGAACGTGACCCACGTCGGGACGGAGCTGATGACAGTGCCTCCACCACTTCCCGCCAGTCCCCACCAGTCCCCGTTTGTCGCAGCCACCCAGCAAGGTCAAGGCCGTGTCTCCCACTCTCTCTGCCGCTCTAAGGCCGGGATGCCAGGCAAAGCACGCAAGTATCTGCCGCTTGTTCCGGAAGTCCCTGATGTGTGCAGGGCCCCTGTGCCCACCCTGTGGGACTTGCCCTGACAATAAAGCTTCCTCCAGGTCTTCAGATCCTGGGGTCACCAGGGACCCTCCCTCACCTGTGGTCATCAGGTCAGGTGTACAAAACCAAAGATGGGTGGGGACTGGGGAGGGGCTGAGGCCTGGGGCTGGGGGGCCGTGCACCTGGGCTCTGTCTGCCCCACCCCGGCCCCCCAGACAAGCCTCACGGTCGGTTGTCCAGCTCCCGCTGAGCCCAGCAGGGTGGCGGCCTCCCTGTGGGTGTGGGCGCCCTCTGCACTCCTCAGCTGTGTCTAGGAAAAATCGAGGTGTCTCCGAGCGCCGTCAGCTCCCCAGGGTGTGACTGGTGTCTTTTACAATTATCTTTTCTTTTTATCGAGCCCTTCTTCACTCGGTTGGCAAACTGGATTATTTATGTGGCTTCGTTTCACAGCCCAGCCCCACCAATTATTACTGGGAAACGAATCCTTGGGTATTTTGAAGGGTTGGAAGCACTCAAAGGGGCAGCTCCGAGAACAAGAGGACGGCCCACATGTCGAGCCTGGGGGTCCGAGCCAGTGAGTGCAGGTGGGAGACAGTAAGAAGGGGGCTGTCACCTGCCCGTAGCACCCGGGCAGCACCCACCTCGCCTCTCAGGCTCACACACGCACACGCCCCACCCCGCCGCCCCGCCGTCTGGTCCAGCCCACACTCGTCCCCCGCACAGAGACCCGGGACCCTGGACATGGAAAGGTACAACCATGCTCCCCCAAAAAAGACCAGAGATCAGAGAGATGGGCCCCCACAGAAGACTCTTGGGGTACCCCACCGCTAGCACCACTGCCCAGACCCCTGCCAGCTCCCACTTGCTCCCTAATGCCCTGGACAACACTGGGTCTCTCACCACCCAGGGGTCCTCTCCAGCCACCCAGGAACCAAGGACACAGGGCAGGGTGCCCAGCAGCTCTGCAGCAGGAAACCAGGCCTTGCCCCTTCCTGGTGGACTGCCCAGGAGAGGAGGGGAAGCACCACACTGCACCCCCACCAGCCTCACCTCAGGGGGCTGGGAGAGGGGGACCACTAGCACAGAAGGATGAACAATGATGGGACTGCCCATTGGCTCACGGCACCTGCAGGGCGGCTCCAAGTGTGTCTCGGGAAAACTTGTTTCCCATGCACCCTCAAAGCCTGCAGGTCACGATTTCTAAAGCAACTGTCCTTTCTCCAAGAGCAAGAGAAAAGAAATCCCAGGAGGGGGGTGCCGGGGGAACGGGGTGCTGCAGAGGCCAGAGAGTGCTCAGTTCACAGGCCCCAGCCTGAAAGGAGACGCCCCAGTGTGGGGTGCCTCACCGTCAGCAAGGGCGTGGGGGAGGCGGCTCAGGCACAGATTTGAATCTGGTCCCCGAAAGGCCAAATCTCAGCAGATGTGAAAAAATGAAGTCTTCCTCCTGCAAGTAAATACTAAGTTCAGACTAGCAGGGTCCATCTCAGCCTCCGCTCCCAGGGAAACTCGGGGAGGTCGGTCACCTGCGGGAACCCCCCAGAACCCCTGAGCGCCCGGACCAGTCCATCCCAGCCTCGGTACACAGGCCCGCCGCCCCGGCGCGAACCCCAGCTCGGGGTCGGGGGGCTCAATGCTGGCCTGGACGGTCAGAGCCTGGCAGCAGCGGGAAGAAGCCAGGCAAACCGGCGGGACCCCGCCGCGCCCCAGGCCCGCGCCGGAGGCCCGGAGGACCAGGTGTGCGGAATTTTTAATTGAGGAGTTTTTCCCGCTGGGCCTCATTAGAAAGGAAAACGGGGGGGGAGGGGGCGGGAAGAACAGGACTCGGCTTCCCGGGAGCCAGGGAACCCCGAAGCGAACCCCCAAACTCGGGAGTTGCCACCCGGAAAGAGACTTGGTGCCAGCCCCCCGCGGGGCTGCTGCTGGCACTAGGGACCCGGCTGCGAGGAACCCGAGCGAACAGCCGCCGGCGGCCAGCGCCCCTCGTCCGCGCGGGGTCGCCGCTTGCCGCGGAGTCCCCCGGGATGCGCGAGGCGCCGGCTCAGCCAGGGGGCGCCCCTCCGCGCCCCCATCCCCCAGGGCGCCTGCCTGCCCTCTCCGCAGCCCGCCAGGTCCGGAGGGCAGCGCTGGGGCCGCGGCAACTGCTCCCCTCACCCCGGCACCCCCAACACCCCCCCGCCCGCGCCCCAGGCTACAGCCGGGGCCCCGGCTTACCTGGCCCGGGCACGGGGCTGCGCGGCTGTTCGGCCGCCTCCGCCGGCTCGGTCCGCGAGGCCGCCGCCGCCGCCGCCGCAGCCCTTTGTGAGCGCCCGCGCCGCGCCGCGCCGCACTCCGCGCCTGCTGACGAGCCCGGGAAACTGGATAGCGGCGGGCGCGCCCTGGACGCGGCGTGCGGCACGCAGGGCCGCCTCTGCCGTGCGCCCCGCACCGGCCTCTCCCACCGCCCCCCGCCCGGGACACGGGTCGGAAAATGCTGGCGGACCACCCGCGCGGCGTAAAGAAACGGAGGACAAAGATGCAGTCGTGCCCAGCCCCCTCCCCGCGAGCCCGGCGCCGGGACAATCGGTCGCACGGTGGGGGGGGTGGGCGGGCGCACCTGGGGCCGGGTCCTGCGGGGCTGATCTCGGGGACCTGGGCCAGCCTAGGCTCTGGAAGCTGCGGAGCCCAACGGTCCGGGGCCTGGGGAGCACACAGATTCCCAGGCGCGCCCCGGACCTGCCGGATCCGGAGCCTGAGGGTCTGGTCCTCTGGCGCGTAGAGCCGGCGACCGCGAGGTTCTGCTGTGCCCGCACCCAGCCCCGCGCGCTGTGCTGCCCCCTGGCGGTTTGGGAGCGCGTGCGGCGGGAAGGGGCCGTGGCGACCGCGCCCTGCTCGGTTCTGTGCGGTGCTGTGAGGGAAGTGGGGAGTTCCAACGAGAAGCCCTCGGGGATTGCAGCTTCAGAAAGCCCCATCTGCGAGGGGAGGTCCCCCCACCCGAAGTATCCCAGTCTTGGGCTCCATTCCAGGTCTTCTCTGCCTGTCTCTGGTACCACCCATCACAATTACTAGTACCCTGTGCTGCCTTGGCCCTCGCTGCTGACCTCCCCCTACCTCAGGGCCTCACCCTAGGCCTTTCTGCCCCTCCCGTCCTGAATGGAGAGGGCGCTAACACGTCCTCTTCCAGAGACCCGCACACACCCAGGGAGAGTCGGTTATCCACCCCACACAATGTGAACAATGCCCCTGGAAGCCCCTGAAGGTCATGCTGAAGACAGACGCTGGAGTCATCTTTGACCCCTCGTGCCCTTTCATTCAGCCCCATGGTCTGCCGACGTGGTCACTGGTGGGTTTTCCCTGGAGAACTGCACTGCCCAGGGGTCCTTGTATGCCCAAAGCGGGGCTCAGGTGCCTCCTCCCCCAAGTCCAGATCATTTGCATTCCGTTCTCTGGATGGGGATGCAGCTGTGGGGGGGTGCCACAAAAAGAAAGGGAGGCCTGGGTGGGGTGAGGGGGTCCCTCCTCCTGTGGCAGGAAGGCAGAGCTGAGGCTTGGAGGACATGGGTGGGGGCTTGGCTGGAACAGCAGCATCCTAAACCGGACTGTGGCAGACTCGGTGTGGACTTCTTGTGGCCGTGGGCTCTTGGGATCTTTCCTACTCCTCAACCCCTTCACGCCCCCATCCGAAACAAGAAAACAAAAACCACTCCCACTTATCCACAGGCTCTGCCCCTCCCGTTGGCTGGCCGGTCCTGATGGGGCCGCTTTGCAACTCAGATGCCAAACGGAGACAGCAAGGACAGAGCCCAGAGGCCGGCAGGGGGCAGGTGCCCCATGTGCTCCCATGTCCGCCCCAAGGCACATCACCCAGCCCACAAAACGTTTGGCTTCATCTCCTCGTCTCTCTCCCAAGCTTCTCCCCAAAGGCCAATGGCCAGAGAGCAACAGCCGAGAAGTGACTCAGGGGCCATCCACATGAAGTGTGGGGCCCAGACACTGTCGTCCTCCCACCTCACTCCAGCATGGTCAGACCCCACAGGGGTCTGCGTGTCCGGGGACGGGGGTGAGATGCCTGTTCTGTGCGCTTCCCTTCAACGGCCTCAGGAGATCTCTGTCCTTGGGCAGCTCTGGGCCCCCCATCCCACAAGCAGAAGCAATAGTGGCTCAGGTCCCCAGGCCACAGGGCCCCAGGCACAGGCCTGCCCGGCCACAATCAGGCCTCTGAAATCTGGTGGGCTCAAACCATCACTATTCTGTGAATTTTTAAAGACTCTCAGAGTGGCACAAGGCTTTCTTGGTATTCCACAAAACTGAAAGCCACAACCTAAAAGACTGCCAGCCCTGGCTGGGCAGCTCAGTTGGTTGGAGCATTGTCCCATGCACCAGAGCTGGCAGGTTCGATTCCCGGTCAGGGAACTTGCCTGGGTTGTGGCCCAGGTCCCCAGTTGGGGGGCATGTAAGAAGCAACCACACATCGATGTTTCTTTCTCTCTCTTTCTCCCCCTCTTTCCCTCTCTCTAGAAATAATGAAATATTTTTTTTAAGTTTTTTTAAAGATTGCCAAATGTGGCTTCAGAAAAATGCCATGACAACCATTGCCATAAGCAGTCAACAACAAACCAGGAACAGAGTATCTGCGACTCCCATCACCAGTAGTTCATTTCCCTCACGTGCCGATAGCATCTAGAAATAGAGCCGGAGAAAAACAACAGCGGTGGACAAAAAACAGGCCAAGGTAAGGAGCTGACAGTTCACAGGAAGGGAAACACAAATGACTTTTCAACACCTGAAAAGATGTCCCTCCTTATCCCTAGTAAGAAATGATGATACTAAAAACGTGGGCACACAACCAGACTAACTATGTCGTCATGAAAGGAGGAAGTGCAGGACTGTGAGATTAACGTGGAATGTTCTCGAAGACGTGTTGTTAACCAGAGAACGAGGAGCAGATGGAAGTCGTGTGCCAACGAGTGTGTAAAACCGCAGACACATGTTTGTATGCGGTCATAATTTGAAATATGTATTTTCTATGCCGAAGAAAAAACTTTAAATGATCACCCATAACCCTGGTCCTTGACTCTTCAGGGAGTAACAGACCACGGAAATCTTTGCTCTTTTTCCTCAGGGGAAAAAAAATACAGACCCTCTGCCAGAACACAGGGTCACCTCTGTGACCGCAGGGTGGAAGGAACCACATGGCTGTGCTGCCTACCGCCACCTGGTGGCCACGCTTGTGAATTGCAGGCATGGTGCCAATACCCTTAAGCCCAGAGGAGTTCCAGGCCAGACTTCCTGCAAAGCGCATGTCCAGGGAAGCCAAGAACTTGTCAATTCCTCAGCGCTCACCGTAAGTTAGTTTGAAAAAATAATGCATGCCTTCCTTATACACAGAAGAAGATTAATGCTCTGCCTTATAGGCCTGGGGACTTTTCCTTACAAAACTCCTGAACAGCAGAATATTAACTTTCTTCACTCCTCGGCTGAGTGTGTAAGTGCGTTTGATGGACAAAGACATTGTGCTCTCTTTGCAGAAGGCAGAACGGCTCCCCTCCCGTAAAGCTGCTGCTTGGCACAAGCCTTGAGGGGATCTCGCTGCTCACCAATCTTGATAATTCCAAGCAGGTGAACCCTTCCCTAACCCTCCATTCTGTGTAGCTACAAGTGCCCTGACCCACAAGCCTGTGGCCCTGTCTGAACTCTGGTCCCAGCGCAGCACCAGCCAGGGCAAGGTTTCGGGGACAAGTGAGGAAGTCAGCCTCCAAAATCCCCAAGGTCCAGGAGGCATGGGAAGAAATAGGGTGTACGCCACTGTGTGGTGGTCTCTGCCTCTCTTCCTTCCGGATGTGAGTCTGTGGGGAAACTCACTAACCAGTTCCTGCACTCTTGGGTGTTTCCACAGCCCAGGGCTTTGCTTCAGGAAACACAGACATGCAGCGTGGAAATACCTTTGGTGCCGTGGAAGCAAAGTTCCTTCCTAAAAAGTAAAGACCATTTGTTTTTTTTGGACTGCAGTGCTGTGAAGGGGACCCATTTCACATTGAGACTGGGAGCAGTAAGGTCAAGCCTGGGGCTGCCAGAGCCCGTGGTGAAGGAGGGCCTGCTGGAGAGTGGGGCTAAGTTACAGGCAAGCAGGGCTGAGGGTGGCAGTCCTGGATCCAGCCATGCCTGATTTCCCTGCAGCTAGGCAGTTGTTGTTGTTTTTTAAATTAATTTGAGAGAGAGACTGATGTGCTATTCCGCTTATTATGCATTCATTGCTCATCTCTTGTATGTGCCCTGACCAGGGATTGAACCGACAACCTTGGCAAGTTGGCACGATGCTCCAACCACCTGAACCACCCAGCCAGGGCCACAGACCAATGTTTAAGTCTGTTTGAATTGAGTTCCTGCCCCCCTGTAACCTTAAGCGCCAGGGGGCAGGAAGACAGTGAGAACCGCGATTTCTGTGTTGTTGCAGCACCAGTAAGGACAGGGAGAAACACAGCCACAAGATTCCAGAAAGAGCGCCAGCATTTATTGTCATGGGGCCTCCTTCCATCCCAGAGACAGTCTCCCGTGGTCACCTCTGGAACCTTGGAAGTGAGTTTCAGAAGAAACTTAAAGAACTGAATACAAAATGAAAAGTGTTGAAATACATAAAGATTGTGGGGGTGGAGGCTCCGGGAGGTTTTTGGGGCAATGCCTTCCTCAGCTGGACTGAGTGTCTGGGAGAGCCTGGACCTCGCTGGGCCTGAGTCACAGCATCATGGGGCAGGGGTAAGGGGTTGACGGTGGGGGAGGGGGTGATGCAGGGAGCACTTTGCAACACGTGGCGCTGGGCTCCGCAGTGACCTTCGACACCACCTGGGCTCACGTGATGGCTTTTAGGACCCTGGGCTGAATGACTTGCCCCCAGCTCAGAGCCCCCTCCCCTTTCTCTGGTCCTGCTGGACTGGGTTTACACCAGATTAACCATGTTACCCATGTCAGAACTTGGGGCCTCACCCAGGCCATCCTGCAATGTCTGGTGATCTCTGGAGCCACTTTTGGTTGTCACAGACGGGGCTGATGCTTGTGACATCCAGTGGCTAGAGACCAGGGACGCTGCTAAACACCCTACACTGCATAGGACAGGCCGGTCCCCACACGCCAAGTGACCTGGCCAAGCCAAGCCGTCAGCAGGGCCGAGACTGAGCAACCTTGCCGTGGTATCTTCCAATCCCATGTATTTACATGAGAAAAATCTTGTAAGTGTATAAAGGTTCATCACAAGCAGGGAATGAGACTTCAAACAAAGGAAAAGCAGCATTGGCACATTGCTATGACACGAGAAAACAGAACCAGCCAGCAGCAGGGTTGTGACCCCGGCTTCTGGGTCCGTTCTCTGGGAGGCAGGGTCTTCCTCATGGCCATCCCGATCACAAAGCAGCACCTGAGAGTTTCCCTGGTGACGCCCAGGCCCTGCCCCTCCACCCCAGCCCCAGGCCCAGAGCTGACCTCCCACACCCAAGTGCAAACGCTGGCCCTGCAGCGGGTGGGGGCTGCTTCAAGGCTCCTCCCCCACAGCATCCCCGAGCTCCTGCTTCTCTGGGTGAGCCCTGGAGAACGGCAGTGCTGATTGACAAGGACAACCCTGACACCGGCATTAGGAACGAGGAGGCTGACAGATAGGTCCCTGGCGAGAAGGGCTGCAGGGAAGCCATTCTGGATCCTTCTGCATGGGGCCCACCTTGCTGCTGCTGAGGCTGCCTCCACCATCTCCCTCCCCCCAACTCCACCCCCCCACCCGCCCCCTGCAGTCACAGTGCTGGCTCCTGGCTCCTGTCCTGGGCCTGCCTGGCTGTCTTGGAAACATTCCTAGAACACTGCACGCAGAAGGCAGAGGCTCCGGGAAGCCGCCTCACAGTTTCCAGAGAAGGGACGCTGAGGCATTGTTTCTTTGCATCAACGTTGCTTTCTCTCTGGCTGGACTCTTTCTCTGTTTGGCTTTTTTTTTTCTTTTGCTTTCTCAGAGAAGCTCCCAGCAGAAAGCCCAGCCTCCTTGGGGGCGCAGGCTCATGGCACCCCCGCCCTACCGGCTGCTGAGCCTCTGGGGGCAGGAGACACCAGCCATCCTGGCAGGGGCCCACACCCCTACTTGACAAGGGCTCCAGCTTCTCAGCTGCCTCCCTTCTCCTGCCTTCACTCCCCAGAAAAGCCTCCCCCGCCACCCCCATCCCCCACTGCCGACCCCACAGGGCTGCTCAGAAATGCTATTCTAGCATTTTCCTTCATGACTTTTCATGGGGTTTACAATTCTTTGTCTGCGTGAGCATCTGATTCACTGTTCTCCCTCTCTCTCTCCCCCCCTTCCCTCCCCCACTCTTCCCCTCCCCACCCCCTAATGCCCCCTACAGGCTTTGACACAGCCCCCAGCACAGTGCCTGGCAGCACACAGGGAGCCCTCAGTGAAGATCGGTTCACTGACCACACGAACACATGGACGATATTTAAGAAACATTTCAAGGTGCGGAAGGACATTTCAAAGGCTTGACTATAGCATCTGGCGTGAACACGGCCTGGAGAGGAGTGAGACCCCGAGGTTGGCAGTGCGACCGATGTCTGGACAGACTCAGATAAAGCTGGAAGCCCTGAAGCCTGAGTCTGTCGGAGCTGGAGTCCGGTCCCAGCTCACGGGACCAGCCCGCCGTGCCGTGTCTAAGGTGACCAGCCTTCTCTCTGCTACTCAGGGACGGAGTGCTCGCTGTCCTCTGCCGGCCAGGCCCGATGGTGGGCAATGTTCCTGCTGCGGTGGTCCCTGGGGCCCATGGGGACTGCAGCTCTACGATGACAGAACCCAAGTGGCAGTACTGAACCGCCACAGACAAGGGGCAGGGGGCTACTTGCTGTCACAGCAGCAGGATAGTGGTGGCCAGGATGCTTGGGCCCACGTGACCTTGGGCAGTGGAGAATGGACCTTGAAGAATGAAATGAGTAGCAAACAAATTTCCAGACGCAAGACATCCCTGGTCCCCAGGGTCCCTTGATGAGAGGGGAGGCTGAGTGTCCCAAGGACCACGCTGTAGCATTGCCACAAACATGTACCTCGAATCTACCCCTGACTCTCCCTTAGTGGGGCCGCTGGCCGTTTACTAGGGGTCACGTGTGAACTGGGGAAGGGGGAGGCCAAGACCTTGTGGAGACATCCGGACTTCGGCTCTGAAGTCACATTAATGCTTTGGAAGGGTCGGGAAAGTTCTGAGAAAAGCGGACACTGCCGTGCTCCACCAAAGGGCTGACTGCCGTCAGGGGCGTGGAGTTGGGGCCCAGCTCTGAGTCATAGCAGGCCTCCTCACCCATGACCCGCCCCGCAGGGATTTCCTGTTCTGGAACGTGTCACTGGAGTGGACATGGGTGGCCCCTTGGTGACTGGCAGGGTGAGGGCCACCATGGGAGGAAGGGCCAAGGGCAGCAGATAAGAAAACGGTGGAGGGCAGCCACCACCGGAGATAGGGTAGGGACTGGGGGGACTCCTGTCACAGGCCCGCGTGCTCTGCCTCTTTAGTAGATGGCATGCGAACCTTGGAAACTGACAGCAGACTGTCACACACTTAATCTCGTAATGACTCTGGTGCAGCTGTGGTGCCAGCTGTGGCGAGAGACAGCCCAGATGTGTATCCAGACCAAGCAGAACAGCAGTCCCTGGCAGCTGGCTGCTTTCTGTGTTCCCGTCCCCCTTTCCCCTCACAGCCTCACACAGACGAAGCTGGCTAGCATTTTAGGAACCAAGTGACTTGAATGTGACCGAGCTGACTTGACCCTGCAGTAACGTGGGGCCGATGAGACGCCTTCATCCAGACAACGGGCAGGAGGCTGAAGCAGTATCGGCCATGCGGGGAGGACTGTCTCCTCGCTGGCCCCTCCAGACGCCATCCCCCACCTCCCATCCTGCTCTGAGCCTGGCAAACTGACCTCTGCGGGCGGTGTCTGCAGCCCCCCAGGCCTCTGGATGCCCCCTAGGTTTGCCCGGTGGGAGACAGTGGCAGGAGACTGGAGGGAATGAAGGGAGTTAACACACACACTCACCCCTCCCTCTCAGAGCTTCCTGGGAGAGACAGGCGGGAATGCAACCATCACACGGAGGGAAGTCACCAATGAAACGCAAGGGAGGGTGGGCACATGGTGCTGTGAGAGCTCACAGGGGGCAAGGCGTGCTCTCCCCTGACATTTGGGCCAGTGTTCCAGGCAGCGGAACAGCACGTGCTAAGGCCTTGGAGCAGGCATGTTTGATGAAGAAAGGCTCGTGCAGAGGAGGCTGGAGGGGTGGGAGGGATGTGGAGCTGGCTGGCTAGGCCCCTGAAAGACTTCGTTCTACGGAGCAACCAGTCAAACCACTGGAACTGCAGTGGGGGGTCTCTGAACAGAAGCAGCAGCAGTCCAGTGCAGGGATGTCAGTGCTGACGCTGGGTTACAAGACGGGGCTCGCTTCCCCGGCGGACGCTCTCTCTCATTCTCCTTCCCTCTCAGCCTTCCAACCGCCCTGCTGGGGGGACACCCTCAGCCAGCCTGTGTGGGTGCCACATGGTGAGGAACCCAGGCGAGGTCACTGCCAAATCCACGCGCGTGAACCCGCGAGCAGACTGCCCGGGCTCACTGAGCCTTCGGGTAACTGCAGCTCGGGGAGTGCAGCTGAACTACAAGGCCACAGGAGGAGGACCGGGACCTCCAGCAGGCCATGCCAGAGCCCTGACCCACAGACACTAGGGGACACTACGCTTTGGTGGATTTCAGCCACCAAGCTGAGGGTGCTTTGTCACAGTCACAGGAAACCAACGCAGAGCACATGCCTCAGGGGACGCACATTTCATTTATTCGATGAGCACCAAAGAGCTACTAAGCACCAGGCTTAGTCTCGTGGGTGCCGAGGTAACACATCTCACCAGTTTTTACGTAGTTGCTTTTTGAGTGGGTAACACAGTGACATGGTTTGAAATTTTAACAGGACACCAGGGGACAGAGAGCAAGGTCCTACAGACCCTCAACGCCCTTGCCATGGCTCGACAGGGTGCCCACCCAGGATGACCTTACGCATGTACAACCGACGCACACTGGCTCGTACACCGGCCGGCTACTTCCTGTTCTCCTGTACTCATGTATCTTCCAGAACATTCTACGCCTGCACAGGGAGCACTGTGGCGTTTCTCATGGCTGTACTGAATCCCGTGATATGAGTGTCCCCTCATGCATAACGACCTGTCCCCTGTCAATGACCTTCAGGGTATTTCCAACCATTCCCTGTCACGCACATGGAGCAATAACTCACCTTCCCCCATACTCCGCCCTCCAGGACACGTTTCTAAAATCGGGTCTGAAATAGGCAGAGGTATGACTTTGATAGGAACCTGCCCAGTCGCTGGAGCGATGGTGTGGACGGGGAGAGCCCCGGATTTGCGTGGCCATCCGCTCGAGGCTGCCGGCTTCCCCCACACTGACGGTGCCTCCCATCGGCCACGCTGATCGGGGAATGGTGTCTCCGCGAGGCCTGCAGCACCCCCTCCCGGATTATTTACACTGCTGAGGTTCCACTGACACGTTCAGTAGCCAGTGGCCGCTGACAGGACGACACGTGTACTGTGGAAAGTAATCACCACGCACTGAATGGACGCACACACATCTGGCTGCCGAGGGAGGGCTGAGGGTGGGAGGAGTGGGTGCAGGGAGCTGGCCGAGGCGGGGGAGCAGCAGATGGACAGAGCTATTGGAAAGCCTAAACAAAGAGGCCTCTGTGACGGCTGTGTGTTAGTGTGTGTGTGTGTTAGTGTGTGTGTGTGCTCATGCACTTGGGGGGTTGGCTGGCGGAGCAGAGGCTGTGTCAGGATTCAACTTCCTCTCCGGCTCATACAACTTGGGGAAAGATGGGGCCCTTCTCTGAGGCAGGTGTGTGGGCAAAGAGCACATATGTGTCCCACCATTGCCATGACAACCACGAACTTCCCGCATGTACTATACGCTGCGCCTCACTACTCAACCTTCACAGAGTTTTATGTTGTTAACACATATTTGGGATTTCACACATTTAAGACGCCAAGTCGGTAAATCAGGTATGTGCAGAGCTGGTTCAGGCCCTGTGCATGAAACACGGACCAGCTCTCTGCTGTCTGCAGTGTGCCGAGGGGCCGTGTTCAGGGGGAGGGGTGGCGGAGGCTGCGGGCACCTGGAGCTGGGTTCGGCCCGGACGCAGCCACTTCAATAACTCACCCACATGATGCCGGTGGACAGGGCTCCCTGAAAACAGCTTCCTCCCACAGGGCCTGTGAAGCCAGTTGAGGCTCCTGAACTTCAAGTTCTTGCTTCTGAGTGGCCTTCTAATCCAAGGTGCCCAACATTGACGTTCTCAGGGTGGCTGCGTGGGTCCCATCCAATTCTGAGTCTGTTATTTTAGGTGAAGGGGGTAGCAACGGCCAAAAGGCGGGGTGGGGAGTATGATTTTTACAGTTTTACCTGTCTCTCTCTCCTTGGAGAAAGAAAGAACTTCACCGCCAAATACCAACCACACCTGACAGATGCCATCCTGACGACCTGTGTCGTCTTCCACCCCTCGCCCCCCAGGTTCCCTGGCCTGCCCCTCAGACTCCTGCTGGGGGCACCGTCGACAAGCCAGAGAAACCAGACAGTCCGTCAGTCAGTCAGTCCCTGGCTCTGGTGCTTCACAGGCCGAGGTCTGCGTATGACACCGAAAGGGAGGGGCAGTGGCCCGCCTGTCTGTCTAGGGCGGTGATTCTGATACCATGTCCCCCCCACCAGCGACAGCGGCATCGCCTGGTCCCTGCTTGGAGAGGAAAGTTCCCAGGGGTCACCCCAGGGCTGCAGACTCCAGAGCTCTCAGGAGCAGGGCCAGAAATCTGTTCTGTGTTCCCTCTGGGTGATTCTGATGCACGGGTTCCTTACTTGTTACGGGGAAGCTGTTGAGGACACTTCCTTGCTTCGTGAGAACCTAAGTGAAATTCCTCTAACGTCTCACTACTAGGAAAACCTGCTTGTCTTGGATGACGGGCAAGGCTTTATCTCCTAGAATGCACGAGAGTTGTAACTGGCTGTGTTCTTGGGTTGTCCGGCTGCTCACGAGACCAGACACAAGCGTCGGCCGACCTGTGGAAACCATGTAGGAACAAATGAGGCGGGTGCTCTCTGATCGTGCCCCGAACCTCCATGTGCCTTGACTTTTCCAATCTCACTCTGCTGCATTATGTGCGTCCTGTAACATACATCCGAGTACAGTGTTGCCCTCAAACAAGGCAACATAGTAGAAGATGCATTCAAAACCCGAAACAAATGAAAGGTTCAAGTTCATCTTCCCAGGGTCTTTTGCTGCAATCACATCAAGTGAGCTGGTGACAATGGGCACCGACTGAGCTGACCTGACCACTCCCTACTGACAGGCACAGAAGTGGCGTTTATCCTGGGCTGTCTCCCAGCCTGGCAGCTCAAACACCAGTGTGGGCACACGCAAGTGGTCCTCTCACAGGAATAACCCACAGGGACCAAACCCAGAGAGATGGACACACAAGCCAGAACTGCATGGTATTCATTCAGGATGGCAAAGACTTCCATCAGGTAGACCTCGAAGGCTGGCCCCGACAGACGGATTTGATGGAGAGGGAAGGACAGCAAAGAGAGCTCATTTCCTGCGCAGCAGCAGGAACAAACCAGCCCCAGGCACGCCCTCGACCCCTGCATGCACGGCTGGGGATGCGGCCAACTCTGGGAAGGGGCCCAGGTTCCGCCTGCTCGGCTCCCTGGGCATCCCTTTTCGCTACCCCCGATCCATCACCCTTGTCCCGTTCACAGCCTTGCTGCAAATAATTAAGTTCCTCGTTAGGAAATTCCATTCACGTTCCTGTTCTCCACTTGGAGCCTCACTCTCTATTCCGGTCACCTCGACGGGAGTGTGGGGACAATAGCCTCGCCGTGCATCTGCGCCCACCTCCCGGTTTCTCCTCGGGAAAGGACTCCCGCCACATCCGCTGTCGGCAAGCTGTGCCTGGCAGAGGGAAGCCCTTTTCTCCTTATCTCCGGTCCTCAGGAGGACTTCTTGGCATTGCTCTCAGAAAAAACACAGCAGCCTTCCTCTCACAAAAACCAATTCTTTCCATTTATAAAAATGTACAATATATTTTGGCTTTTTAACAACTATGATTTGAATTAAAACCAAGAGGTAGCTTTCTGTATAGAATGTGCATCTAGCCCTGGCTGGTGTGGCTCAGTGGATTGAGCACGGGCTGCAAACCAAAGGGTCACAGGTTCGATTCCCAGTCAGGGCACACGCCTGGGTTGCAAGCCAGGTCCCCAATAGGGAGTGCATGAGATACAACTACACATTGATGTTCCTCTCCCTCTCTTTCTCCCTCCCTTCCCCTCTCTCTGAAAATAAATAAATAAAATCTTTTTAAAAAAGGAATACGCATATAAAAGTAAAATACTTGTCCAACTGAGAACTAACAGCCAGCCTGGCTTTGAACTCAGCAGGTGGTGCCACCCACAGTCACACCCGGTGGATTCTGGGAACCCATGGTCACACCTGTGGGTCACCTGGAGTCACGGAAACCTGTCATTAATGTCACTGGTAGCTGACCATCGTCACCTGACCAAGGAGGACATACAAGGCCACAAAAGCCCTCAGCTCCCCGATTTTAGGACTGCTTCAAGGGCCCTGAGAACGGTGCTGTCGAAGACACATTGGTGGACAGACGTGGAAGAAGAAAATCTACTCTCCTACCCCGGACTCCAAGATTATTTTGTAAGACGCGATCTTCCCGGCCACCGGAAGACTGCTTCCGGTCCCGCTCTCGTCCTGCTGCATGTGCGCCTGCTGTCACTGCAAACACAGCACAGAGCCCTGGGTCTAGGTACTTGGAAGAGGGCAGACCCAGATTCTGGCCCCGAGAGGCACAGGTTCCCCTGAAACCAGCAGCCGTCTCCTCCTCAGGCGCAGACGCAGCGGAGGCGAGCAGTCTGGGGAGGCCAGGCAGAAGCAGGTTTTCGTCCGAGCTATCTCCTCACTCGTGAAGTGAGTCAGTGTCAGCGTCCAGTCTCACAGACTGGTGGAGTTTAACACGCTTAGCACAGCCCTGGCCAGGTGCCTCAGCCGCTTCCATGGCAACAAGCTCAATGTGGACACACCTACTTGCCCACTCGACATCCAACCACCGGTGAATTCCAGATGTTAACCACTGTCCCGCACGCCGTGCATTCTACACACCCACCCATCCGAGATTCTTCAGACTCATTCGATACTTGTTTCTACCGTATCTGAAAGTCTGACCGAAGACCTGAGAGGCCTCTAGGCCCGCCCTGTGAGAGCTATATTCCTTTCCCCTTTCTTTTCAGCTCGTTCATGTAGTTTTGTGGGTATTTACATTGATTTCCCGAAGTCGAGTTGCCAGCTGGACCATAAGCTTCTCAGCAACGGGCTCTATTTACTCTGAACATTCCTTCGGGACTGGTCACGTGCTGGCACCTGAATGAGAGCTAACTCTACGAGGTCACAGCCTTTCCGTGTCTGCTGCCTTAAAGAAGAGTTCCACTCCCTTTGCGACCCACAGATCACGTGGCACGTTCCCTGCCACGCCTCCTGTCTGTGCACCTCATGCTTCCCACCCTGCACGCTCGCCCTGTGGAACGCATGAACATGGCTGTTCCAGAACAGCAAAGCTGGTGCTGTTCCTCACCCCCCCTGAGCCCATCTCGCCTCACTCCCTCCCACCTCTCCCTCTCCCTCTCCCCCTCTCTCTCACACCCACACACAGACAAACACACCCTTTCACATCGCCAATGTTCTGTCCATCACTGTCCCATTTCAGAAGAGGAATAATTTATTACTATGAACATAATTTTTAGCAGGATTCCCCAGGTATTAAGTGATCAAAAGTTTCTCCGAATCGGGAGACAGCCCAAAGTGATTAACAAATATACGTGTGGATATCTGGGTGGACGTATAAATGATTTCTGAACCCCTCTCTGACTCCGTTTTCACTGTGAAGTAACAGAGTGAAGGACGCCACGCCGAGTGCCCACTGGTCATGCTCCCCAGGCCGGGGGGCTCGGCCCCCCGCAGGCGCAGGTCAGGCCTGCTCCAGCTCCACGAGGACCCCCCCGCAGTCCTTAGGGTGCAGGAAAATCACCGGTTTCCCGTGCGCTCCTATTCGGGTCTCTTCGCTTAGGCTCCGGACCTTCTTCCCCTTCAAATCCGCCACGGCCGCATCGATGTTGTCCACCTGGGGAGAAGGGGGAGGAGGACACGCTGGAGATCCCAAAGGCGCCGAGTGACAGCGGCAGGAGACTCAGCAGGAGGCCCGCACGGTCCGAGCTGTGCAGTCTCCTCCGCCCCCAGGGGGGCCGCTCCTGAGCCATCGCAAGAGGAAGAGAAGGAGAAGCTGGCGCTCAACGTTCCTCGGTGAGGCCGCGCCACGTGAGTCTTCACCGTCCGCACGCGCTCCCCCACAGCCTGGGCACTGCCAGCCACGTCCCGTGGTGTTTTCTTCTGCGGGCACGGTCAGAGACACTGCACACACTGTTGTTCCCGAGAGCCTTGCGCCCCCATCAGTAGCAGGGAGGGGGCCTGCCAGTATACATGGGCAGGAGATTAAAAGGAGATAAATGAGTGTATAGCAGGCACTCGAGGAATGTCAGTGTGTCCCCGACCCCCAAACCTCCCACCTGCCAAACGACCTGGTCGTACTTTTAAAATTAAAATTTACATGCAAATCACTAGTATTCACATGCAAATCACGAGTAAGCTGTAAGCAAAATGTGTTTTTCCATTCTAAAAAATCCAAACGTCTAATTTTGCAACTCTCTTCTAAATCATTTCTGTTTTCTTCACGTTCTTTGGCAGCCTAGGAAAGCAGCAAACGTGCCTTTGTATTCTAGTGGGAAAATGATGTCCTTCTGCCTTGGGAAACCACCCTCTGAGCCTGGGAGCCCCACTGGACGAGACAGAAGGGAGACAGGAAGAGAGGGCCATACTGCAGAGCCGTCGCAGTCACCCTGGATTCCAGTCCCACCCAGTACACACATTTGACGAACGCCCATATTCGTACAGTCTTAGTTCAAAGAACCAAGGACTGAATATACACTGGATTCTAAAACTGGGCAAAAAACCGACGAGGACCCTAAGTGTCACTGTAAACCAGCTACGATTTCTTCAAACAACATGCTTCTCCTTGCACGTTCAAGTAGGCCCTGCCCGGCCTGCCCGGGCGCGGTCCCTTCCTGCCTCCGTGAGACGGCGCTCTGCTCTCATCTTTCCAGAGCAGTGGGGTTCCTCCCGACCGCGCGTACCTTTCTGCACCTCAACATAATGACTTTGCTCTGTGGAAGGGGCCCTCTTTCTCCACTGTCCCACAGTCAGTCCGGATTCAGTCTTTCCACTTGAAAAGAGTTTTTAAATCACGCAGGGCATGGCCGTTTAAACAGACAAGGAAAGCTAAGTAACCCTTGACCACCGCTGATCATCCTCCTCTCCAGGGGTCGTGATCACTGTACTCAGTCTGACCTGCGTTCTTCCAGATCTTCAACTTTCCTCTGCTTTCCTTTTTCTTGGTAATACAAGGCCCTTTCATGTACAAAATGATGTTAGCAGGAGATGGACATCGCAAAGTTTTTCTTCAGTTAATAACACAGAAAATGTCAACCTTTATCATACTGCCTACTTTTTTTTGCTTTGTTCTCTGGAAACGTTATCTTTCTAAAAAAGCCCCACACCCGGGAACTGGAGATACACAGACGCCTTGTGGAACTTAGCAGTTCCCTAGGGCTTACTGTAAAGCCGAAAAGAGAATGGAATTTTTTGGAAAGGAGAATGTTCTGCCTTTTTGACTGAAGAAGAGCCACTTCCCAGCATGCAGGAGACAAGCTGCCTCACTAGCCTTTCACCTTAAAGTTATGCAACTCTCCCTTCAGAGGGAACATATGCTCAGTGAGGAAAGATCCATAAAACATACAGGAGCACGAACAAGAACATGAGTCACCTGTTACGTGACTGCCCAGAAATTAAAACTGAGAACTGCTGCCGTTTTTCCACACTTTTTCTCTCTCATTTCTGAAATTCCGTTTCCATCCTGCACTCACCCCCAGCAGCCTGGGCCAGCGCGGGTCACTGCGAGATGAAACCCGACTTCCTCTCTGCACTTGCAGCGCGTTTCTCCAGCACCAGGAGCTCACCTCCTTCGATAAACCTCCCTCGGTGCAGCAACGCCCCGCCCCTGCGGCATGCATGCACACGTGCACACTCTCCGGCACAGGCTCCCAAGCTCCACTCGCCCCCCACTGCCTGCACATGGATGCCCCCTCCCTCAGCGAGCTTGGGCTCCAACCGCCTGCACCGGGCGGGCCCCCATGCAGAGGCCTCCTCACTGACACCCCATGCCTGGCTGCCTCGGGGGTACAGCCCGCCAACCCACCAGCCCACCCTGCTCAGACTCCAATGCCCTGCATCGGCCATCCGGCCTTCCCCAGGGCCAGCAGCACCAGCGTGTAGAAGCCCTGTGCCCCCGCCCAAGAGCCGCCCGCCCGCACGGGGCTCCCCCAGCTCTCCCCTGCAGTGTGCACAGGCCTGGGCTCTGCCCCCGCTGAAGTCTTCAGGGTCGGAGCTGTGTGGGAAGGACAGGGAGGGGAGGGGCGGGGGAGAGGCCGCAGCCACTTTTCACGGTGTGCACTTTCCTGTTTCTCTGGCAACCAGGGAGCGGTGTTTGGCAGAACCCGTGGGTACACTGATTCTTCCCGTCAGTTTTACTGGCCTTCTGTTCCCTGTGTTTGAACCTGCACTGTTAGGATGCCGACCTTTGGGACCTCACAGGCTTCACTTCGGTCCGTCACCTCTCACGCCTTCATGGGAATGCAGGGCATGCGGGCGCACACGTCACCGGGATGCTCGGTGGGACATGCAGGGACGGAGGGCACAAGTGCAGCAGGATGGGTCACTGTCCTCTCTGCAGCTACCCATCCCCAGTGCCCACGGCAGCCACTGGCAGCCCCGGCACCGGGAGCTACGACGGCAGGGCTGCCCGGAGGCAGGGACAGCTCGCTCTCAGACTGAGGACATAAAAGTAAAATCTGCCTGAACTCCTGGAGGAGCCACATGGCTGTCTATGGGCGGTGGAGGACAATGACAGGCAGTGACACACTGACGTGGCCACCAACCACCCACTTCACACCTCCTGCCTCCTGCGACGGCCCGCCTCCACCTTATACCGATAAGCACTTTCGCTCCCCCGGCCTCTACTCCCGAATTCACCGTCACACTACTGAACTTCCATGGCTCTCAACTTAAGTGAACTTCTAGCTCGAATCGGCTCCTTTGAAGGCCTGGGCTCTGATGTCGGATGCAGACAGTGCTGTGTGGGACATGGAAGAGTGGATTCAAAGGCTGGGGACCTGCTTGTCATCCTGGGGGGCCTCAGACAAACCCTCAGGTCCACTGCGATAAAGACTTGCAGCCAAAATTAACCCCCTAAGGAAGGGGTAAAGGTTAAAACATGAGGCCTTGCTAGTTCCCCTGCCTAACATCTTACGGGTCCCCCTCCCCATATTTTAAACTCAGCTCACACAGTACCAACCGCCTGGCGCCACGGCTCACAGGGCACGGACCCGGGAGCAGAGCGAACCTGGGTCTGAGCCCCAGCCGTGGCACTCCCTGCTGACGGGACTCTGGGCAAGCTGCCCCGTGTCTCAGCTCCCTCACCTGCCACACGGGGAGAGCGGTGCCCTCACCCAGGGGCTCTGAGAATCGAGAAAACCCTGCACCTCACGCACCCCAGGCGCTGCCAGAGGTAGTCCTTACAAAAACTCGGTGCCTCCCCCAGACTCCTCCCGCCACCTGGCAGTGCGTCCTCCTCTTGCCCACCTGGGGGATTCCTGAACAGACGCCTCCCCACCTCCTCAGCCTGCAGCAGCAATCCATCCTCCCCTCGTTTGTGTGACAGAGGAGACACGCGTGTTAACTCTGCTGATCATGGGGCACTGAACGAGGCCCTCCTCCCTGTGGGCGGGGCCCACAGCCCATTCATAGCGGAACCCAAGTGCTCGGTCAAGTGCACACACAGTCTGGGCTCTCAGATCTGTCTGCGATGTGAACTACGATGATCCTCGAATCCAACACTCCTCTCGTCTGGATTAGGAATGAAGCTAACTATGAATTGCGTCCTTCATCCCATCCAAAGAATTTAAATTAGAGCATAATTGCTACAGCTGATACTCTGTTCCGAAAGGCAGCTATCTGGACACGTGAACATCTACAGATAAAGGCTCTCTGATGAGAGAGAAAGTTCTTGTCAAACATTTCACGTTTTCTTTAGGAACTGTTGGCAGATGCAGGGGTCAGTAACGGAAAATGTGTTGCCTTTGTAGTAAGAAACAAGCTAACGGAATTTTAAGGGTGGAAAATAATTACATGAATGCTTAGCATGGATAGAGGAATTCTTACTTTATAAAAGCCCTTTTGGTTGCTTCTCCTAATTGCCTTGTGAGAGTGAAAGCGGTTGTGTTTCCATTATACTGGAGGTCGTACACAATGAACAAATACTACAGTCAAAACTCAGATGTATTTTGGCCAACTTTGGTAGCTTTTATAGTGCCTGCGGAATCCAGATTCCATACACTATGTTATTATTATCTGCAGTTGTCTAGAGGAAAAGAGAATATATATCTGTGAATCCATCTTTGAGTAGGGCCCATAGTACCATTCCCCTTAAAGAACTTAATACAAGTTTCAGCCCTGGCTGGCATGGCTTAGTGGATTGAGCGCCAGCCTGTGAACCAAAGGGTCACTAGTTTGATTCCCAGTTAGGGCACATGCCTGGGTTGTGGGCCAGGTCCCCAGTAGGGGGCGAGTGAGAGGCAACTACACATTGATGTTTCTCTCCATCTCTTTCTCCCTCCCTTCCCCACTCTACAAATAAATAAATAAAACCTAAAAAAAAACCCTTTAAAATAGAAGCACTTAATACAAGTTTCTGATGATGGTAACTATATATAATCTCAAAAAATAAGACATTTTGTGACCAAGAAATTAAAAGCACCAAGCACTCAAATAAATGAAATACCTCAATGCAGACGTGATGCATTCCTCCAGCCTTGTTCTTCTGCAGAAAACCCGCGATTGGACTGTCACTTCCCAGTGGATGGAGCAGTTCCATCTTGGTGTTTCCGAGGTTGACAAAAACCACAGACACTCCGTGGTCGGGCAGAGGGACTGCCTCGCTGACCTGGGCCCCCAGAACATCCCGGTAAAAGGCCCTGGCCTTCTCCAGGTCGGGCACGGCTACAGCCACGTGATTCAGTCGCCCCAGGCTCCACACAGCGCGCGCCACTTGAGGTGGGGACTGCAGGGTGGACAGGGCCCGGACCACTGGAATCGGAGCCTGGAGTCTGGGGAAAAGCGCTGAAAAACAGAGCAGTCACTGAGATCCTTCTTTTGAGATGAACGCACTTCTGAAAGTATTTTGTTAATGACATAAATAATCAGTGTAGAAATTATTTGCATACCTAGTCTTTTCAATAACTGAAATTAAATCGGGGAGATAAATGGCAAAACTGTAAAATGACTCACTCTGTTCTGAAATAACTGTCTGAAATTAAAAAGCTAATTCTGAGCTATTTAGATTCAGAACAAAGAATGTCATCTTTCATAACAGCTTATATTTACTGAGAACACGTAAGGGGTAGCTGCTATGACTGAGAATTATTTGCTATTCTCTGCATTTCACAAAGGGTAAGTTTGAACATGAGAGTGAAGTAGCACATTTACTGATGAGAACAAGCGATTTTCTCCCCATCCGTATGACCAATCTTTCGTGTTACCATCTGCAGTAAGTTCATTAAAGCCGTGACCTTCCAGTACTCCGCACTGTGCATTTCATGTGAATGACTATCAACCCGGCAACGTATCTCACTGTTGGGGGAAAGATGCAAAGATCAAGAGGGTCGTTAAACCGATGAGAATTTCCGCTGACACCAGATTTTTAAAAATTATTATTTTTTTAATAATCTTGAAGGATTAGAAGCTGAACTGCTTCTGAATGCAAAGAAACCTCTTTCACTGGGAAACTGAAGAGGCCTACTATGTGTTCTCTGTTTTATAACTCCGTTTCCTCTGCCCCTAAACTCTGGACTTCAAGAGCCAGATTCACCCTGGAATGAAAGTTATATGCAGGCACAACGTCTGAATACAATCTTGCAAAACTGCATCACTTGATAAAAAAGTAAGAAATAGCAAACTGAAGAACACATTTTAAATAATAGGTTTTTAGCTGTTAATGCAAAACAGTTTAAACAGTGCCTAGTACCACGGTGCTTCAGCTGACAAAAAATTAATTACCCTTTACTGAGACTTTTGATAATAAGGAAACCAAAGTGACACTACTCAATTTTAGTTAAGGCCATAAACCCTGTTGGGAGAGGCTGTCCCACGTACCCAGTCTTTGACGCCCCCCTAAGCCGCACGGAACGGACCCCAGGCCTGCAGCACATCCTTATGGAGACGTGCAGCCCACCCAGACGTGCCAGGCCCGCCACCTGGTGCTGGGAACACCGCTTCCTCTTTCAGGCTCCATGAATGCCCCTTTGTCTCTGCAGACAGCATGGCATCCTACAGCCAACCCACTGTCACGCCTGTCTCCCGGGGGAGGGGACAAGGCTCTTTCTGCTGTGGCACGAGGGGTGGGGGGTGCAAAGGCCAACTGTCCTGTGTTGGCCACGGGGACTGACACCCGCCCCTGGAGCTGCTGCAGCTCTGTAAGTGGAGCGGACCCCATGCGGAGCTAGGAGACTCTATACCCAGGCACAATGGGCATTTGTCTAGGGCCATCCCCCGGGACTGATAACCGGCTCGGGGTGCTCTGCTCGACAAACCTGGCGCACTGTAAGTTGGTAGAAGGCGGAAGCCAGCCTGGCGTGGTCTCCTGCCAGGCTCCAGCCTGTGTGATTGATTACTGAGCAATCTAAAGGTTCCCATGATCGCTAGGCTGGCACAGCCCTGCCCTGTGAACTCCCTGCATTATCATGCAATTCAAGTGTATTCCAACCCAGTACACACACCCATAATTGTACAACTGAAAGTGAACTTGATAAAAAGCATACCTAGTCTTCACTAGCTGTGATGTGCTCTCATAGTTTCTATTCTATTGTATTTTATTTCAGTTGTAAAATACAGGTACTACCTACTAAATCTCTACCTTGCTGGTTTGTTGTGAGAATTAGACATTTGATATAAAATACAGTACAGTGCCAGACATACAACAGGTGCACAATAAATTCAGTCCCTCTTACTGTTCACGACATACAATGGTTGTTCGCTAGTTGAGGGGCATGCAGGGTTATCTGTGGAGACCAAGAAACTATCTCAAAGTCTGTGGAGGTAGTGAACTTTCAAAATGTTAACTGCCGGCAGAATCGCTGGTCTAACTGCCCGTCCCTTCTCTCCCTGTGCCTCTCCTCTGCGCACCAGCTGCAATGGAAGCTCAGGACGGAATGCATTTGGATTAACAACTGTGCACTCAGAGTAACACATGCATTAACCAGTCGTCTGCTCTGTAAAATTCGGAGGGTAAGTCACATACTGACTCGGGGTGTTTCTGAATGCTCCTCCCGTGTTATCGCTGCAGACGCGGGGCAGCTGCGGGGGCCCAGGCAGGCGTCTGTTATCAGCACTGGAGCACACAGAAATGTCGGAGGGATGGACTAGATGCCCAAGCGAAGGTGATGCTTTACACATGACACCAGTTCGTTCTAGGGACATTCAAAAACTGGAAGCCTCGCTGTCATCTGTCTTTCTCCAAAACTCCCTTCTCATTTGGAGATGGAGAAGAGGAAGCAGTTTCCTGGAACGGCTGTTTTGTTTTGTTTTTTCCTTTTAACATAACATGAAATCTTTGTAATAGGTTAGGAAAATAGATAGCATCTTTGTATCATGTAAAAGTCAAGACTATAGCTATAGAGGTTTAGCTTAGCTCTAGAAATGTAAACTAGTCTGAGAAAGGAAATATCCCTTCATTGGTTTTATTTGGTCCCTAAAGCCTATGTTCTAGGAAGAGGACAAAAATAAATACAGGGATGCTGGAGAGAATTCAATCATTCAGCTTCTTTAAAATTAAGGGTTAGGGGTATAAAAATGGCCCAAAAGTACATGATGAGATACTCGACACCACTGGCCACTAGGGAAAAGCAAATCAAAATCATGAGGTACCACTTCGCACCCACAAAAAAGGTGTGGATGAGGGTGTGGAGAAACTGGAACCCTTGTTCGTTGCTGGTAAGGATGTAAAATGGGACGGTGGGCACGGAGAAGGTGGGCAATTGCTCAAACAGTGAAAATACAGAATGACCGTATGACCCAGAAATTCCACTCCCAGCCATCCAAGTTCACTGGTAAAAGGGACTCAAATGCTTGTACGTGAATATTCACAGCAACGCTATCAGTGTTGTTATTCAAGAACCAATCAGTGGGGTGTTATTCATTCTGTACAATGGAACACGATCCATTCAACGGCTATGCAGTACTGACACTTGCTATAATGTGGGTGGACCTTGAGAACATTGTTCTAAGTGACAGGAGCTAGACAGAAAGGGTCACCCATTCTACGACCTCACTTATATGCCATGTCCAGACCAGGTGAATCCTTGGAGACCAAGAAGCAAGTCGGGGACTGCTGAGGGAGGGCTGGAGGGAGGGAGGAATGGGGAGTGGCCACGTCTTTGGGATGGGATTTCCTTAAGTGCTGATGAAAATGTTTTGGAACTAAATAAATGTGACGGCTGTACGACACAGCGAATGGGACAAATGCTGCTAAATCATACATTTTAAAATGCTTATTTTTTACATTATGTGAATACCCTTTAAGAAAATCACGGTAAAAGCCTGTGGGTGAAGGGTGAAATCCTGAATAAAAGTACTTCTGAAAATATACATACACAGTACTTCTCTGATGTTCCGATGATTATTTACATGTCCACCCTCAGCTTCTACGGGTAAGTGCCTATGGGCAGGAACGTGGGCTCTGGCGCTAGGCCGCCCCGGTTCAGATCTCGGCCCCAGTGTTAGTGGTGTGACACGGGCCGGTCATTGACCCTCTTTGTGCCTTCGTCTTCTCACACGGGAAGACAGTGCTCACCTCACAGCACTGACGTTAGACAAAGACGAGTACAGGTAAAGGGTTTAGAAAAGAGCCTGACGCACACAAAGTGCACAATAAACGCCAAGGATTATCATTAGCACTTTTAGAAAGGTTGCAAAGCTACTCATTTATCAATGGAAGTATCTCACATTTTATTCTTGGAAAGGAAAAGGTGACAATGCACCTACCCCGTATGTGGTGGTACACTTAAGATGAACATCCCATTCAACAGCCAAACGCTGCCTGCGTTTGGCCCAGGAGCGCTGCTGCATTCACTGCTGCGTCTCATCGCTCCACGACTTGCTACTCTTTATGCCGAGACGACTCCCCTCGCACTCTGGAGAATGGTACTGCGGGGGCTCGGATCTGGGGCACGTGTGGTGATATTTCCATACTCACTGACCACCTACGTCCAGGTGGAATCATGTTGCTGGAAGGCATTGCAAGCCAAGTGTTCTTTGTGCATTTTGATACAAGAATACTGACTTACAATTTTTCCAAGTTAAAACTAGTTGTTTATAGGAACTCCCTTAAACTGCGCAGGGCTATTGTTTTGACTTGGCAACTCCTTTTAGCATCCTATAAGAGTGGAAACTGTACGTGTAACAATTCTGCCTCCCAAAACCTATAAACTGGCTGCCTTCCCCAACGCAGACACGCCTCCGCCTCGGAGCACTACCCCTCCTGCTGGAATCAAGAATCCGTGGGAGACAGAAACCTCTGGCCTGACCTCTCCCTGATTTGACCTCATCTTCCCAGTGGAGACCCATGGGCCAATTTCCGTGTCAGTTATGCAACGATACTTCTATGCAATCTTGCCTAAGGCTGCAATCTTGCCTAAGCAATCTATTAAATCACAAATTCAAAATTGAGAGTGGATCACGAGGCAGCCCTGCTCGGCCCAGGCGTCCTCATGGCCATAAAACAGAGTTAATAGTAATAGAGCAGTGAGCACTTTAATCATCACAATAACTCTACCAATCAGACAGCAGTATTTTTCCCATTTAGAGACCAGGGAAATAGGCCTGATTAGGTAATTTTCTTCACACTCACACTAGGTGGCAAAGCTGGGCCTCAAGCCCCAGTCTGTCTGACAGACTGAAGTTCATGTTGTTAAACCATTATGTTTAATTTTCTCATTCCTCGGAAATTGTTCACCATGCTTTTGATCCTCAATTTTGAATATCGTTAGTTTGTTCTCTGAGCAATATCCACTTGCTAAGAGTTGGCTTTTGAGAGATAATAAGAGATGACTCTTATCATAAAAATGAGTTTGTTTGATTTTTGCAAAAGGCTGTTTTTTGTTGTTGTTGTTGTTTTGCAATGGTGTAAGATCACATACTGACTTGTACTTTACCAAGGAGAGGAGAGGGGGTCCAGGAGGGCATGTTATTAGCAGAACTTGAGTATTACTTGTTAATCCGACATTCACTTTAACAAGCTGTCCTCACGGTTATCACTGTATTTTTTCATGTAGACATATCACCTCTTTAAACGGATAACATGCTGAGGCTATTCTCCCACACTCCTCTGTAGGTGGCCCACCACCTCGCCCTGGCCACTAGTAAACCACCGGACTTCAGAGGATGCACAGAGCAGTAAGTTTCAGAAGTAGGGTGCAGAGAGGAATCTGACCTTCTTAAAGGCTCACTCCCGCGAACATGTTCTGAAGGTGCTGAGCTGAAGGGTTTACCGCAAACGTTCAGGAGTAACTGAGAGACACTACCACTCGGCACTATCCTTCCTAACGGGGAATTCCAGGACAGAAAGAGCTGCCCTCTACTGAGGAAGAGAAGAAAAAGCGGGAATGGGGGGAAAGGGGCGGGCTGCAGAGTCAGGAAACCTGAGTTTCTGTCATCACTGATTCTAGGCAGTCTTGAATTATTTGATTTTTTAATGGAGATGTGGATAACTCAAGGAACCTAACAAATGTGTCTGCTTTGATCTTTCCTGCTCATATACAAGGAAATAACTATATTAGCGCAGGTGGGGAGAATACGCGCCTCTTTCCACAACTGACCTTCAAGCGCTCCCAGCAGGTGATGGAAATGCTTGGAGGTCAGCTTACGTTTTTTACAGGACTGGCCCTTCTTTTTGGTTTCTCCCGTTTGTTATGGTGCGCCAAAAAAGAAACTCACGGTCCCTCTGACATTTACTTCTGTCCCGGCCACGGTGTACCCATGGGCAGGTTCCCTAGCCTCTCTGGGGCTTCACAGAAAAGGGAACAACCTGAACTGCACACCCTTCCCAGGGGGGCTGTGAGACTCCCAGAGAACTAGGACGCCCACCGCCCACCCCGCTAACCTGAGGCGCTCCTGGGAGATACCTTCTGCCCACAGGTGTTGACAGCGGCCACAGAGCACGTCTCCAGGGGAAGAGCGAGGCACGCCTAGGCGCTCCGGCCACCCCCCAACTCCTGCAGCCCCGGGCCTTCCGTCCCCTGCGCCCCACCCCACGGCGAGCCCCGAGGGCGCGGGGTAGTCACCTCCTACGCTGGCAGACGCCACCACCACTGCGGCCACCTTCAGCACGCGCGCCATCTTGGGAAGCCGCAGGCTAAATCCTGACGTGCGTCCTGACAGGCCAGGAGCTCGGCGGAGGGGCGGGGCAACGTGGCCGGAGGCGGAGCCGAGGGGCGGAGGGGCGGGGCAGACGAGACCTGGGGGCGTGGCGGGTGTTGCAGAATTCTGCCGGGAGCTGGGGGCGGGCTCGCTATTCTCAGTACTGAATCTTAATGCATCTAAAGGAGGCACTTAAAAGGAGGACTCGTCACCTACTGTGGGCTCCTCTGGAATACAAAATAGAATGTTTGGAGAAAGTTCCAAAGGCACGCGAGCTGACCAATGGCTTTCTGTTTCGCGCTCCACCCGCTGCGCAAGCCGCTGAAGGTCCTCGCTCTATCATTGGCTCTGCCTGGGGGCGGGCCCGGAACAAGTGCGTCGCGATATTTTCGTTTCTGCGCTCCAGGGTGCACGAGGCGCGTGTTTGTGACACGTTTCCGGGCATCCTTTTTCCTTTGCATGCGGCGCTGGGTGCGGAGTTTTAGACAGCCATGGCCCCGCGGGTCTGGCGTCAGCGGACTCTGAAGCGGTGTCTGGACGAAGCGGGCAAAAACACAGGCCGGCCGGAGTGCTTCCTCACGTAAGTGGGCTCGGGATCCGCCCAGATCTCACGTGGTCGCGGGCTGCGGGCCTCTGTCATCTGGACTAGGGGTAAGGTAAAGGGAAGCGTAGATCTCTTTTCCCCAGATTTCAGATTGTTTGCGCACCGGTAGCCTGACCAAAATTTTAAAAGTTATACAGTGCGGATCTCGCAGTTGTGTGCTGCTGAAAGCAAAGTAAGCCAGTTATAATGCCCAGAGGCTTACGCACTCCCTGCCCCTTTACGCACACAGCGCCGTACACTCGGTTGGTTGCTTTCTCCCGTGTGCTTGCAAAGATCTCGGGGCTTACTTAGGCATCATCATACTTTATTGATAAAGTATTAACATGTCGCTTATCTATGTATCCACCCCCGCGACTGAGCTTCTGGAGAAGTAGCACTGCCTTTCCTCTCTCTTCCAAGCATAAGCTCTTTGTATTTTGTTGGAGGACTTAAAATGCGATCTATGAAAGTGTGGCTCACATTTACAATTCAAACCTCACCTCTTCCTTGAGCTCTAGGCGCACAGCACCTGCACCCCTGTGTACTCTCAACATTTCAAGTTTAAGGTGCTCGAAATGAACTGTTGCTTCTGTTTACTCCCCTAGACTCTGCCCTCCCTGAAATTCTTTCCCCTTGTTCTCACCTGCCTTCTGTCTTCGTCAATGGCACCTCTATCTTTCCAGCATTCAGACATAAATTTAGCTACTTCCTGTATGTACTTCTCTTAATTCTATGTCTCATTCATTAGCAAATCCCGTCAGTTCTATCTCCTAACTTTACTCTAAACTTGACTGCTTAGTGTGTCCACTGCTCTAATCTCAGTACAGTTCTTCCTCATCCTTTGCTGACAAGGCTGCACCAACCTCCTAATCACCCTGTTCTCATTCCTTTGCCTCCATAAGCCATCTCTCCAAAGCATAAATTAGATCATTTTACTCCTCTGCTTAAAACCTTCGGATGGCTTCTCTTTACACTTAAAATGGCAAATCCATAACTTGAGCCCTACCAGATTCGGCCCCCACCTACCTCTCTAACCTTTCCACCTCCTAACGCCACACCCTAGCCGTGCTGATCTTTCTGTTCCTCAGACTAACCAAGTGCATGTCCATAGTAGGAAATTTATTCTTTTTTAAAAAAAAAATATTTATTTATTTAGACAGAGGGGAATGTGGCAGAGAAAGAGAGGAAGAGAAACATTATTGTGTGGTTGCCTCTCGAGTGCCCTCTACTGGGGACCTAGCCTGCAACCCAGGCATGGTGCCCTGACTGGGGATGAAACCTACAATCCTTTGGTTTGCAGACAGGACGCTCAGTCCACTGAGCCACACCAGCCAGGGCAGGAAATTTATTCTTGTAGTTTCTTCTGCCTAGAATCTTTGTAAGACTTTGTAAGAGATCTTAGTAAGACTGTCTCATCTCAGATGTCACGGCCTCAGAGAGGTATTCTGTCCACCTATGCCAAAGCAGGAGTGGCATTTAATGTGAGTGGAGAATTTAAGACTGAGGTTCATCATGTAACTCTAGGCAAATTGATCTGTAACAGATTCCCTGCCTAAAATCCTATAGCAGATTCATAAATACTTAGTTGATACTTCTATATGTTAAGGTGGCTCATCAGCAAGATTGCCCACTCTTGGGGACCAGAATCCATAGGTAAAATTGACATTTCATTCACATTTGATTTTGCACAAGAGTTGGGTATTTTTATCCTTTTAATTTCAGAGTACTGTGAAATTATTACCTACAAATATAAATCTCATCTAACTTCCTCCCCAACCCCCTTTATAGGATTCAGGATGAATTGGCATCAAACTTCACTTCTTTAACGAAAGTACTCTATGACTTTAACAAAATCCTAGAGAGTGGCAGGGTCCGAGGAAGCCCTTTACAGAAACTGGTGATAGACAAGTTTGATGATGAGCAGATTTGGCAGCAGCTGGAACTGCAGAACGGGCCAGCCTTACAGTACTTTGAGAATGCAGTGAGCGAAGCCCTTAACGATGAAGACATCAGTCTTCTCCCAGAGAGTGAAGATCAGGAGGACCAAGGGGACAGCTCAGAGATGGAAGCTGACGGCCAAGAGGACCTAGAACAGCACGTGCAGGAGGAGGAGGAGGAGGAAGAGGAAGGGTCAGACCTGAGTGGTGATGAACCTGAAGGGGAGGCGACGGCCAAACGCCCGAGCGAACGTGGTCTGCGGGAAAGCCCAGTTTTCAGCGATGAGGATTCCGATCTTGACTTTGACATCGGCAAGTTGGAACAGCAGAGCAAGGTGCAAAACAGAGTGCCCAGGAAACCAAGAGAAAAGTCCATAGTGGATGATAAATTCTTCAAACTGTCCGAAATGGAGACCTTTTTGGAAAACATGGAGAAAGAAGAGGAGCAAAAAGACGATGCCGAGGAGGAAGAGATTGATTTATTTGAAGATGTTGACTCTGAGGAAGACGAGGGAGGACTGTTTGGAAGTCAGACACAAAAACTTAAGGTAAAGTTTTAGGAGAGGAGAGAAGGAGTCTTTTTTTTAATCCTCACCTGAGGATATGTTACTGACTTTTAGGGAGAGGAAGAGGGAGAGAGAGTGATAGAAAGAGAGACACCAGCCCTGGCTTGCGTAGCTCAGTGGATTGAGCATGGGCTGCAAACCAAAGCATCGCAGGTTCAATTCCCAATCAGAACACATGACTGGGTTGCAGGCCACGGCCCCCAGCAACCGCACAGTGATGTTTCTCTCTCTTTCTCCCTCCCTTCCCTCTCTAAAACTAATAAAATAAAATCTTAAAAAAGAAAAAAAAAGAAAGAGAGACACCAATATGAGAGAAACATAAATCCATTGCCTCCAGTTCACACCCTGACTGGGGATTGAACCTGCAACCCAGGTATGTGCCTTGACCAGGGATCGAACCCACAACCTTTCAGTTTACAGCATGATGCTCCAACCAACTGAGCCCCACTGTCCAGAAGGAGGAAGGATGCTTTTTACCTCCTCAAGTTATATTTTGTTCTGTTTTTTTGAGAAAAGGTTAAAATACCTCAAAACTCACCAGGGTATAAGAGAAATATTTAGATCAGTTAAAAGGAATTGACTGGAAAAATTAAACCAAAGCCGTCATTTCTTTATCACAGAACACTTGTAGCTTAAGAACCATAATCACACTTGTTAGAGACATTCAGAGTATTCATTCCCTGTAACGTGTATTTTCACCAAGCACTAGAAATAATAGTGAAAGGAAGGCAGTTGTATACTTTATTTAGGCCGGGATATTTTAGAAATAATTTTAGTTAGAAGATTTAGAGATAGGGCTCTGGCTGTTGTGGCTCAGTGGATTGACTGTGAGCCTGCAAACCAAAAGGTCACTGGTTCGATTCCCAACCAGGGCACATGCCTGGGTTGCGGGCCAGGTCCCCAGTAGGGGGCGCATGCGGGAGGCAACCACACATTGATGGTTCCCTCTCTCTTTCTCCCTCCTCTAAAAATAAATAAATAAAACCTTTAAAAAGTTTTTTTTAAAAGAATAGTATGGCACTTTATCTAATCAGACAAAGAATCCATACTTCCAGTTTGTTATGGTCTAGTAGTTCTCAGGGATTTACGATAGTGTTATTATTCGTTGATTTTCCCTATACAATACTTAAATACACATATAAGCACGACTGAATGCATCTTCTTATCCTTAATTAAAAGCTTTAAAAGTCTTCTTGTTTTAGTCAGGTAAAAGTTCCAGGAACCTGAAATACAAAGATTTCTTCGATCCGATTGAAAGCGATGAGGACGCAGCAAGCACTCGCAATGAGGAGCTGGGTTCAGAGGAAGGAGAGGAGGGCGCTGCCGAAGGAGGAGGAGGAGACAGCAAGTCGGACTCGTGAGTTGTTGCAGTGGTCCTTTACACGTAGTGGAGGCTGCCCGGCCGTGTCCCAAGCAGTTAGATTCTCTAAGATCACGTAGTCTCAGGATGCACGGAAGAAAGTCCGCTTATAACGGGAGCAAGAAGGGCAAGGGTCGGGTCAAGGAACATGTATAAAGGACCCGTGGACAAGGACAACAGTGGGGAAGATTGAACGTGGGCTGGGGGGCCAGGGCAGGGGACAGCATGGGGGGAAATAGGGACAAATATAATGGAGCAACAATAAAAACATTTTTAAAAGTAAATATGAAAAAAGTCATCTTAAACAGGCATGGGAAATCGCCTAATGAAGGTAAAACATCACTACCAGTAGCACTCAAATCTTTATTACAAGAGCTTTGATTTGTTTTTTGTGTCCATAAAAATACCCTGTTGTTAGGTGTGAGATAACATTGCATTATAGATTGATGGTAATTTACTTTCTTTATGCTGCATACTTCTGTTCCACTTCACCTAAATAATTCCTTCTGTTGGTCTTTAATAACTGGATGGCTTTAGAAGTTCTGAATATTTAGTTGCATCAGGTAGACAGAAGAGAGCTTTAATTACTAGAGAATTTATTTCTTCTTCCTTTCCTGTTGAAAAGTGGTGTGTTTCCTTTCATGTGTGTTTTGACACTGTAGGGATGAAGATAATGACCTTGAGGAAGCTGAAGACGACAAACCACATAAAGAAACCTTGAAAAGAGTGACCTTTGCTTTGCCAGATGATGAGGAAATGGAAGACACGAATATCTTAACTGGGCAGAAAGATTCTGCTGAAGTGAAATCCTCTTTTGAAAAAAGGCAGGAAAAGGTAACAAATAGGAATTTAAGGAATTTGTTAATATGCTTATGTGCCTGCAGAACTTGCAGACAACTAACTTACTCCGTTTTTCTTGGTAAAATGCTTAAGTATCCGTGAAAAACACACACACACACACACAAATCTTGCTGCTCGGTACAGCTCACTCTAGAGACGCCCGTGGGGAACGCAGCTGATTTCTGACAGCCGGTGCCACCTGTCCCAGCCTGTGGCTTTCGGTATGTGGCACCTCTACAAACCCCTGCTTCTTTCCCTGTCCCTGCTGTCCTCACACCTGTGGCACATCCTTCTGAATCAGCTGTCCTGGGGACCCCTCCTTGTAACTGTCGGTAGCTGGTCTTACGGATACTGTGTGTTTCTCTGAGGGACTGTGCAGACAGCTTTTGTGGGTGCCATGTAGACTGAATTTTAATGAATGCCATCTCAAACTCATCCTCCGAAGTCGATGAGAATTTTTTCCATGTCACGTGATTTCAGACCAGTGATGTGTCCTTTGGAAATAATGTAGTCAGGCTCCAAGTAGTTGGCTATATCGTTTAACCATCTTAAAGTATCAGATAGTTAGAAATGAGTATAGGCAAACAACCAAAGATACCAAAGATATCGAAAGACTTATTTAAGAAACAAGAATCTGAGTTGCATCTAGGATTGCCAGAGTGTCTGCAGAGGAGAGGGGAAGTCTAAAGGAATACAAAGAGAAGCACTGTGAAAGAAAATAAGGAATTTTTCATTGAGTTTGTGTCCTTCCCTCCCACTACAAGAAGAAAGAAAAGCAAGTTTAGTTTTGCTGGGGAATTATATCAGACTTTTAAGAAATAGATAGTTTAATGCTGTTTCATCAATTCCCACATATACAGAGTAAAGCTTACAAACTTTTTTCTTGTGAAGGTATTATAACATGAATATCCAGACCTGACAAAGATAACATTAAAACATACACACAAACAGCCTCATTTATGAACAGTGATGCAAAAATCCAAAATAGTACAATGAAAGAAAAATGCCACCACACCTGCATGGACCTCATCCCCTTGATTCAGGATTAGGAAATCTATTAATTCAGTTTTGGATAGTAACAGGTAAGGAGAAAAACCATATAGTCAGCTCCATATATGTCGAAAAGACATTTGATAAAATTCAGTGTCCGTTTCTAATTTTTTTCACTCCTAGGGGAACACAAATACATCTAGGCAAAAGGTGCCTGCATGCTTAGTGGTAAAATTCTAGAAACCTCCCTTTAAAATAATAAGACAAAATAACCCCTATGACCACTGTTATTTAACATTCCTTTAGAAGTGTTAGCCAATGCAACTACAAAAGAAAAAGGTAAAAGGGAAGCAAAACTGAAATGAACGCATTCATATTTGCAGATAGTATCAGAAGAACCCAGCCGATGGACTGAAAAGCTACTGGGGAAAGGAAGAGAAGTCAGTCAGGGGGCTGAGAAGGCTGGCATTCCATACGCTCTGTGGTCATTATAATGTCTTTCAGCACATAGCGGTCCCTTGGATTGGGGTGTGGAGTCACAGCGACAGGCTCCGTCGGATACTCATGTAGTGACAAACATGACTTCATCTTGGAATGCTCTAATAATTAAAGTTGTTAGTGGCTTGTAAATAGAGAGCTCATTTGACTAGTAGGGTGCGGAAATAGACACACGTGCGTCAGGGGGTGGGGTTAGTGTATTACAGACTCGATGTTTCCTGTCAGTGGGGAAGAGAGGTCCTCGCCCTACCGCGGCGACAGGAGTAGGGAGTCACTCCCGGCACAGCACGAAGGGGTCAGGGACGCCACAGACTTGTGCTGAGAAGGAGCACGTTTCTTTCCCACTTCTAAAAATACCAGCTGCCTCTACTCAACTAGATAGCAGGTTCTGTTTCCTAAAAGTGCGATAACCCCTTTGGTTCCTTTCTCAGATGAATGAGAAAATTGCATCGTTAGAAAAAGAGCTGTTGGAAAAAAAGCCTTGGCAGCTGCAGGGGGAAGTGACGGCACAGAAGCGGCCGGAGAACAGCCTTCTGGAGGAGACGCTACACTTCGACCACGCCGTCCGCATGGGTGGGTGCGCCTGCGCGCTGGGCTCCGCAGCGTCCCTGCTGCGCCTTCCCCGTGGTCTGCTTCACAGAAAGCCTGGCACGAGTGTTTCTCTTCCCCTGAGTTTTTATTTTAATGTCTCGCCGACATACAGAAGGGTGGAAGAAACAGCACAGTGAAGAAGTGTTTGCCATGCACCTCGGCTCACTAATTGTCCCCATGTTGTATGTGTGCTGTGTGTGGCTGACTGTGTGTGTGCATTTTCCCCACAATCCTTTGAAAGCAAGTTGCCAGTGTCGTGACACTTCACTCTGAGGTACTTCAACCTGGCTCTTCTCGGAACAAGGACATTCTCCTGTACAGCCACAATAACATCAGCCCACCCAAGAATTACCGATACACTAATGGTGCCTAATGTATAGTGCGCAGTCAGATATTTTTTTTCTTTTAGAGAGAGGGGAGAGGAAGAAATATCACTGTGTGGTTGCCTCTTGTGCACCCCCTACTGGGAACCTGGCCTGCAACCCAGGCATGTGCCCTGCCTAGGAGTCGAACCCCTGACCCTTTGGTTCGCAGGATTGTGCTCACTCCACTGAGCTACAGGGCCAGGGCCACAGTCAGAGTTGTGCTAGTGATCCATTTGCATTGCCTGCTGTCATTGTCCACTGATTACTTTGTAAACTGGCCAGGACCCCTGGTCACCTTGTCACATCCTCTCTAACACTGTGAAGTCAACATGAATTTCCATTGTATCCACTGCTAGAGAGGACAGAAGGGGGTGGGATTCCCCAGGTGCGTGGATAGAAGTGTCAGCGCTGACTACCATTTGGGCTCCAGTTTCGTGGTCCTGTGACTAGGGGCAGCATCAGGAGGCCAGTGAGCACAGAGAGGAGCCCCCTCCCCGACTCTGCTTCAGGGTGTGGGGTGGGGCCCGAGAATTCACCTTTCCAGCAGCCCCCGGGGTCCATGCTGCTGGTTCACCCCCCCCCCCGACCCTTTGGGAAATGCCGGCCTAGGTCCCGTCTCCCACTGAGAACGTGCTCCGTTGCCTCTAGCTCCTGTGATCACGGAGGACACCACCCTGCAGCTGGAAGACATCATTAAGCAGAGGATCAGAGACCAGGTCAGTAAGAATGCAATTGAACCTTGCTTGAAATTTACAGGGATTTTCAGAAATACTATGAGAGTATTTGAGGAGTAGGAATAACTCTGTTTTCATAGAAATTGTATGTCAGTTCATTTCAAAGCCCTGCATCTATGTTAAAGGCATCCTCAGCTTTTGTGTATAAGGTGTTGCCTTCAGGGGTGCCCCGGAAATACTGGTATTGTGCCAGAGGGGAAGGGGTAGCCAGGGCCGGTGCCAGGGTCCCCTGCACCTTGCCAGCCTGCTGGGTGGCGCGGCGTGAAGTGAGGGAGGGTGGCAGGTGAGGTGGCTGGTGTCTGACTCGATGCAGTCACACCCGGGACCCTTGCTGTGGGCACAGTATCCAGTGTGACAAATGAAGGGTCTGGTTTTTTTGTTTTGTTTTGTTTTGTTTAATCAAATGTTAAAAACGTAGCAAAGAGCTGTTGTTTAAGAATTGACCTTCTTGCACCCTGGCTGGTATGGCTCAGCAGATTGAGCATGGTCCTGCGACCCAAAGGGTCACTGGTTTGATTCCCAGTCAGGATATATGCCTGGGTTGCGGGCCAGGTCCCCAGTAGGGGGCAAGTGAGAGGCAACCACACATTGATGTTTCTCTCCCTCTCTTCCTCCCTTCCCCTCTTTCTAAAAATAAATAAATAAAATGTTAAATAAATACATAAGAAAGAATTTACCTTCTGTGCACTCAGCATACAGCTTGGGCTGTGTGACACGCATAATGAGAGATGGCTTTAGGATACGTGAGTGATGCTTGCCTAGAACAGGAAGGTCTGGGGAGTGGGCTGAACATAGTATCTTTAAATCTGGAATGAGACGAGACAGACTTGATCTTGACTTTTAAATAAACTGTGAAGGGGAGATAGGGAATGGACACTGGTAACCAGGAGAGGGAGACACGCTTCAGACAAAAACAACAAAGGCCACTTGAGTGACGTCCTCTGCTTTTCATAACACTCACCCTTTGTGACTGGAACAGTCATTTCAGGGCTGAAAATTACTTGCTTGCTGCAGCAGGTGGCTTCATCTGGGACGAGACTAGGTACTCCAGAGGCAGGTGCTTAAGTGAGCCTAGAAGGAAATGACAGATTTTTGTGAATTTACGTCCCACCTGCCTTTGCCACTCTAGGCGTGGGATGACGTGGTGCGGAAAGAGAAACCTAAGGAGGACGCGTACGAGTATAAAAAGCGGCTGACGCTGGACCACGAAAAGAGCAAGTTGAGCCTCGCTGAGATTTACGAACAGGAATACGTCAAGCTTCACCAGGTAAGGCAGCCCTGAGGGGAGGCCACGGTTCAGGGAGAGCGTTACAGAAGCAGTTCTGGGACGGTCAAAGTCAGCAAGCGCAATGTCTCGTGCTCTCGGCTGACCTCGTCTTGTGTGAGAGGAGACCGAGCAAGCTCGGGAGAAGGGGAGAGAACACTCCCACTGAGTGGCGGCGTGGAGGGTGCTTCTGCGCAGAGCAGCGCTCCCGACACCGCACAGCTACGTAACCTTCCAGCAGCTGTGATGGCACCGCTGCAGGTGTCAGCCCTTCCTCACTCGCATGGGAGACGTGGTGTGGGACAGGTGTTTTATAGGGTTATCTGTGACTCCATTTCCATGTTTGGGTCCCGTGGGTAGTTTCGGTTTTTGTTTCTTTTTACTTAGATTTGTTTAAAAAAAATCATCTCTGGTTAAATAGAACAAAGACCTATTTCCAAAAATATTATATTCCCAGTATAATAATTGTGAATGGTTCCTTTACATTGGATTGAATGGGACTGAGGTCAGTATGTGCTTGGGGATGAGGTGGCGTTTTTATTCCGCAAAAGCCGTGGACGATCCCACCAGACTTTGTTCATTGCTGCCGCTTACACTGCGAGAGTGAACAGTGCCCTCGGCGCCACTGGGAGGTGGGAGAACAGGGAAGGCTGGAGGTAGAATTCTTCCTCGCCACCCTGCCACCCAAGGTGGCGTTGGAGGGACGCGTGCACGGCCTCAGAAGATGCTCATCGGATGTCACCTGGCTCCTTGGAGGAGGTTCAACCGAGACAGAAAGGACAGAAAGGACAGAAAGGAGTGGGTAACTGCGAGAATTTAAAAACGAGGTTAAGGGTCTGCCAGGCAGCTAGTACCAACCTTGTAAACGTTTGAATATTTGGACCTCGGGAGTCCACAGCCAGTTCGCAAGCCTTCGAGTGTGTACCTCACTGAGGCTCATTCCGGACCTGTGCCTTTAAGGGTCCGGCTGAGCCTGGTGGGCAGTATTTTCCGAGGTCTGGAACCAAACTCAAGGTCATGGGCAAGAGGGTGGGGAACAGCTGGCGAGTGAACCTTTACTCGTAGTTGTCTGTGTGACGCGTATTCAGGGAAAGGCTGTGTGTCCTTTGTGATTTACCTGGGAGGAGGCAGAGCGACTCGTGTAGGATTACGTGAGTGAGGTTAAAATGGGAAGAACAGCAGCAGATGCGTGCATGTGGCTGGCCGTCAGCTCTGGTGCCGGGCACCGGACACAGACTCAGAAGCAGCATTTTGGGCAGAGGAGGAGGAAAAGTATAAAGTTTGCCTTTTCCCCTCAGTCAAATGAAAACTGCTGGCAATTTCTTTCAATCTGAGTAATCAGAGTAAGTCACAAATTACATGTAAGTAAAAGAAAGTAAGTCCCTGCAATTCAAGTGGCTATTTGGATAATTTTACAAAGCCTACGCAAACACCTCATTTTTTTTTTTTAAACGGAAGTAACATAACATTTGAAAGTGAACAATTCACATAACGTGAAGGCAGTCGTTGTAAAGGGGGCGATTCAGGGCATTCCACGCACAGTGTTCATGCACACTGTCTCTCTCTCGTCCCGAAACATCTCCACCACCCCTGAAGTAAAACCGCATACACTGTGACCGGCTGCCCCCCACCCCTCCCTGCGCCCAGCCCCTGGGGACCACCAGGCTTGGATTTACCTGCCCGAGACGTCTCACGCAGATGGAACCATACGCTGCGTGACCTTTGTGTGTGACTTTGTTTACTGTAACGCTTCAGGATTGTGGCATGTGTCCTTACGCCATTTCCTTTTTATGGCTGAGTAATAGTCCACCACAGGTACGTACGTACCATGCTTTTTCTTTATCTGGCCTTCAGTTTGATGAGCATTTGGGCTCCTTCTATTTGGGGTTATTGCAGGTAGTGCTCTGAACATAGGTGTACACGTGTTATTTGAGTACCTGTTTTTAGTTCCCTTGGGTACGGAACTGCTGGTCAGATGGTAATTCTCTCTTGAGGAGCTGCCCAGCTCGTTTCCATGGTGACGGAATCATCTTTCTCACCAGCAGTGCACAAGAGTTCCGTCCTCTCCACCTCCTCGCCGGCACTTGTTACCTTGCTGCTGTCACGGTAGCCGCCCTCGTGGGAATGGCTTAGTGCCTGGTGGAAGTCAATGCCAGGGGAGTTAAGTTGTCAGTCCCACGTGCTGGAGGCAGAGGCTGCTGCAGCTCCTGGGCACACGTCACAGGTCTTCCTGGGTGGGCGCTGGTGCCCTCGTGGTACCAATCACCTATCTGCCGCCCAGGAGGCTCTTTGGGGCCGAAGCCTCGATGGCGAGAAGTGGGACAGGCCCCTCATCGGCCTTCATGGAGCTCGCGGTTCTGTGATCGGACCTTAGGCCACTGACATTGTTGAACTTACTTCCCAAGGAGAAAAGAGCAGAAGAAGAAAACCCCGAGCACGTGGAGATCCAGAAGATGATGGACTCCCTCTTCCTAAAGCTGGACGCCCTCTCGAACTTCCATTTCACCCCCAAACCGGTCAGTGCGTGAACTCGGTCGCGTGGAGCCCAGGCACGTGGGGCCGCATCCCTTTCTGAGCGTTGGCGGGCTGGGCCCTGGATTGGGTGTCCGTCTGCAGATGTCCATTTCTCGTAGCAGGGAAATGGAAGTTGGTCAAGCAGTGCCTTTTGACTCCTGTTCCTGTGAGCTTTTTCCGTGTGTCTTTTTCCATGTGGTTCTTAGAGTGAGCCTTTTCTGCCCCGTAACCAAGGGTGAGGTAATGTTACAGAAACCCACAGGTTCTGTTAAAACAGTGGATAACACTGAGGACGTAGGCAGACACGGAGATGGAAATAGTTTCGTGACAAGGACACAGCCAGTGTTCGAACACCGCGGAAATGTCATGCAAACGAGTAGGCACAGGTGCTCCAGGCACAGAGTGGAGACAGCCCCTGAATCTCTCAGGTTTTGAGGGTGCTGCCGCCGACATGGCCGTCACCCCGTGAGCCTCAGAGTCTCCCTGTGAACACGGCTCGAGTTTTAAACAATCCCCCAAAGTATCTTAAGTATTAGACTTTAAATCAATAGGTTCACAACTCCAGTTTCTTCTGTGAGGACTAGGTCTGACTTCTGTGCACTGGCCTGTCTCTCTCCTAGCCCGTCCCCGAGATCAAAGTCGTGTCGAATCTGCCAGCCATAACCATGGAGGAGGTCGCCCCAGTGAGCGTCAGCGACGCGGCCCTGCTGGCGCCGGAGGAGGTCAAGGTACGAGCCTGTGCTAACTACATGCTAAACATGCTAAACACGCTAGCATCAACACACTCAGTGCCCGTTGATACGTGAGTCGTTGGTAGCCAGAGCTCCATTCAATGTCATTTTTCTTGAGTTTGGAGTCTTTGCTCTAATGTATGTCAACAGTCTGTGAGTATAATCAAATGATGTTATCAACATATATAATATTCAATACCAGGCTCCTATGATCCGGTATCATTGTGAGATGTGGGCATGAGAGTTATTACAAATTACGATCAAAGTTGTTGGCAAATATCCAACGTCAGTGTCTTGTTATAATCCCTTTGAATGCTAGCAGTGTTAGGTTTCAAACAGACTGCAGGTGTTGCTTATGCACTGTTAGCAGACTTTGAACAGCCGCACTTTCCCCTTATCCATTCAATGCTTATCAGTGGTGGAATCAGGGTCTAGAATCAAGCATCTGGATATGGGAAGAGGCTGGACATGCCACGTGCAGGCAGGCGCTGCCTTATGAACACGGAACGAGAGGCAACGCCCTCTCTGGGTGGATTTCCTCCTGTCTCCGGGGTCCCCGTGACCGGCCCAGTGGCTGTCGTCAGCGGCTGAGCAGCAGGGGGCCCTGGGCTTGCTCGCAGATCTCAGGCCGGGGTCCGGGCGCTGCAGGGGCTGGCTTTGCCACCAGTGTTTCCTCCTGAGATGTTAGACCACAGGTGGCAAACACAAGGCCCACGGGCCAAATCCAGCCCTCCGCCTTGTTTTATCCGGCCTGGCACCTTGTTTCTACCCAGTGGCAGCGCCGAGCTCTCACTTAACTGTTAAGGAGTAGTTACATGTGTACAATCCTAAAATGACATTCGGCCCTTTGAAGGCAACTGTGAGGCTGATGTGGCCCCCGGTGAAAATGAGTTTGACACCCCTGCGGTAGACTAACTAGTACAGCATGTTGGTGGTTCTTTTTTAATAGGAGAAGAATAAAGCTGGAGATATAAAAACCGCTGCTGAGAAAACAGTGACAGACAGGAAGCGAGAAAGAAGGAAAAAGAAACACAGGAAGCATATGAAAATAAAGGAGAAGGAAAAGCGGAAGAAACTTCTGGAACAGAGCAACCCGGCCCAGGCAGGGAAATACAGCAAGGCTGTTGCTGCCGAGAAGTTGAAGCAGCTGACCAAAGCAGGCAGAGCTTCGCTGCTGAAGGTGAGGCTGCTGGTGGGGGTCGGCCAGTGGGCGGGGCCTGGCCAGTGGGCCGGGCCCTTGGGAGGAGTGGATGGCAAGAGGTAGGTGACTCACTGTCCCCTGGAGTGACAGAGCCACTGACACCGCCCACTGGTGGTACAGCCCTACACTCCCGGGTCCTCGCAGAAAATTTTTTCTCCTCCCTCATCTCGTAAATGACAAAACACTGTGGCAGCATAGAGCGCATAGGGTACCTCCATGCTGACCAGCTGGATTTCCAGTTTCCTGGGCCAGGGGCGTCCAGCCTTTTGGCGTGTCTGGGCCACACTGGAAGAAGAAGAGTTGTCTTGGGCCACACATTAAATACACAAACGCTAACAAAAACTGATGAGCAATAAAAAGGTTTTAAGTAAATTTATGATTTTGTGTTGGGCCGCATTCATAGCCCTCCTAGGCCGCATGAAGCCCCAGGGCCATGGGTAGGACACCTCTGATACACTTTGACAGACTGTTGTCACCGTCATTGGGGGTTTTCACCCATGGGCACGTGTTGTTTTCAATTGCAGGACGAAGGTAAGGACAAAGCCTTGAAGTCATCTCAGGCATTCTTTTCTCAATTACAAGATCAAGTGAAAATGCAGCTCAGTGACGCCAAGAAGACGGAAAAGAAAAAGAAAAAAAGACAGGACATTTCTGTCCATAAATTGAAGCTGTAATAGACTTGACTATGATGTAAATATGAATGCATAAGTTTATGTTCTGCCAGGGTTCTGTTTTATAAATAAAGACTTTGGGAACTTTCCTGGGCCTGGATGGCAGATACCTGAGAATCCCATGGCGTGAGGAGACAGACCCCAAGGGGAGAGCCTCGTCCTGCGTTTTCTGGGTACGAAGCAGGAACCCCTGGCTCGGCCCTTCCCACACTGGGCCCACGTGAAAGCCAGCTTGGGCCTCGGGCCAGGGGGCTGGAGCCACCCTGCCACAGCCAGCTGTCCCAGCAGAGACACTCAGGCTCTGGGGTCCTGACTCCTCTCTACTGCCCCGTCACCCTCTCACAAGACAGCGGGATCCTTGTGCATGTGCCTGACACCTTTCCCCTTGGGAAATGACCTCGTCACCCAGGCCATCAAGTGCTGTCCACAGGCAGCTGTGCAGATGACAGGTGTGGTTCAGACAGGATAGAAGGTGGCCCTGGCTGGTGTGGCTCAGTGGACTGAGCACCTACCTACAAACCAAAGGGTCACCAGTTCAATTCCCAGTCAGGGCACATGCCTGGGCTGCAGGCCAGGTCCCCAGTAGGGGCTGTGCAAGAGGCAACCACACACTGATGTTTCTCATTCCCCTTTAAAAATAAACAAATACATCTTTAAAAACACAAGACAGAAGGTGAACACACCAGGAAGAAAGCATGACGGTGAGGTACTCATGGTTTCCAGCCTCCCTGTCCAGGGAACACTTGCCTTTTGTCTGATAGCATCTCCTAGGACACTTTGGGTGGAAACGCCAACCTTTTGGCTTCTCTGGGCCACTGGAAGAATAGCCTTGGGCCACACATTAAATGCATTGTGACATGTAATCCTAAAAAGTCGCGACACTTTAAGTAAATTTACTATTCTGTGTTGGGCCGCCTTCACAGCCATCCTGGGCCACATGTAGGGCGCAGGCTGGACACTCCTGCAAGCCTTAGGAGGGTAGAGACTTCCTGGCCTTGGTGATCTTAGACGTGCCCTGCGAGCTCCTGCCTGTGGTGCACTCCCCGCGCCCTGCCGCTGTCTTCTTCCTACAGTGTCCTTCCCTCGAATAGTCACTGCCTTACCTCCAGGTCTGCTCTAACGTCACCTTCACAGTGAGGGCCTTCCTCCTTCCCACGCTTTCAAATTGTAACCTCCTTCCCTGCCTCCCTTGGGTTTATTTCTCTTCAAAGTCTTCATCTTTTAATTCTGTACATTTAGCTTGGGGGGTTTTCCTCTATCTTCCCCCATTTCTCTGTGCACTGCCACATTGTCGGCATTGAGGACATTCCCTGACGTGAGGGAGGCACTCAGTGCACGTGTGTTGATGAATTCCCTCTTCAAGTCTCCGTTTTGTTCACTTGTTCACACATCCGTGCAACACACATTTATGAAGCAATTAGTTACACAGTGCCAGCCCCTGTTGCAGGCAGTGACAAAGGACAGTACGCCAAGGTCCCCTGCACTCAGAAAGCTCACCTTCCAGTCATTCTTGGGGATACTGGAAGCTGCTGGTCTCAGTGCCCAAGAGCTGACCGATAAACTTTAACTTTTCAGTTAAACATAGCCATTATTTTAAATCATATAACCTATTGAACTATATTAAAAACAAAAGCGATAAATACCCCAAACTCACCACTCCCTAATTATAGGAGTCCTCGTTATCTGTGGTTTCACTTTCCACCATTTTAGTTACTGGTGGTCAAGCACAGTCCAAAAGTGTTATGGAAAATTCCAGAAATAATTCGTAAGTTTTTAAATTGCCTGCCATTCTGTGTAACTTGATAAAATTTCGCCAGGACTTGCTAAGCCCTGCCCCTGCGTGAATCATGCCTTTGTACAGCTATTCACTCAATAGAAGCTCCGGGCCGGTAAGTCAATTAGGAACTGTCTCGGTTATCAGAGAGAGAGATATCACATCACGTAACTCTTATTACAGTATATTGTTATCGTTCTATTATTCGATATTATTAATTTATATATATTAAAATCAAATATGTATTTACACGAAAAAACATTACACAGCGTTCGCTACTACCCGCGGTTTCCGGCATGTGCAGGGGTCCTGGGCCGTATCCCGAGAATAAGAGGGGACTGCTGCACTTGACTCCGTTTTAGTATCCCTTTGCTCTTGTTATTTACATCTGTTGTATCAAGGCGCCAACAGGACGTCCCTTGGGAAGCTAGCCAGCAGCACTGGTTGGGTAGAGTCCATATCTGTGTCTTCTCCCGGGACGCCACGTCACTTTGCCGCGACCGCTCCCCCAGCAAGCTACACTCGTGCCGGCCGAACGCACGTGCCGGGGAGCGGAGCGCCTGCGGTCGCCTCCTCCAGGTGTGCCGCGAAGCAGGTGCGCAGCAGCCCCGCAGGGCTCCGCCCCGCTCCACCGCGCTGGGCGGAAGGACGCCTTCAGATGGAGGGGCGTGGAGATCGATCACTCGGACTTCCGCTGGGCGAGCCTGTGCGAGCCGAGACGCGGAGATCAGCTGGGCATGCCTGGCGCGCCAAGCCGGGTGAGAGGCTTGGGGTCGCCGGGCCGGGGTCACGGGCTCTGGGGCGGGCGGGGAGGAGCCGGGAGGGCTGGGGGGAAGGGCGGTGCGAGGCGTCTGGGCCCAGAGGGAGGGAGGGGGCTGCAGGGTGGGTGGTCCGGGTTCCATGGCGGAGCCCCAGGTGTGCATCTCAGGTGGCCGCAGCCCCAAGGGAACAGCCGGGCTCCCTCCGCGACCCAGTTCGGTGGCCGCAGCTGCAGTGGGGACGACCCGGGGGGGTCGCCCAGGTGGCCACTCTCTCCCGGAAATGGTTACCGATGCAATGGTCTTTAAAAAGGGCCTGGAGTAGTCAAATTGTCTCTTTTTAAGAACGGGTAATTCTAGATCTTAAAGCGAGTTCTTAGTGATGCTCCCTGCCAAAGCCAAGCTGTCATTTTAGGACTGGGGTCACACTGAGGCACGTGGAGCTTTGGTCCCTGGTCCCCATCCCGGGGTTTTCCTTAAGCAAGAGATGCTGCCAGCGCACGCTTAGAGCTTCTTTTACCCTGTTTTGAATGCATAAAACGTTTCTCACCCGCATGTGTTCCATTTTGCAGAAAGAAGAAAGCGACGAAACGAATACCATGAGGTTGAATAGAAGCCCACTTTTTTGTTCAAGGCCGGGAAGTAAGAGCAAACCATTGCTGTCTTTCCCCAGTGACATCCTTTGTTTCATTACTTGAGGCCTCCAGGTTTTCTAACACCCACGATGCCAGGAGGGAAATCACCTTCGAATAAAAGACTCCGCTGCAGTTTATCTAGCAGCAGAACTAAAAAGAATGAATCCAAGCCTATTGTTTTGTTTTTTAACAACGTACCGCCTGCTAAACTTGCGTGTCCCATTTGTAGTAAAATGGTGCCCAGGTATGACTTAAACCGACACCTTGATGAAATGTGTGCTGACCCCGGTGATGTCACTCCAGCTGACCCCGGGCATGGTGGCTTAACGAAGTCCCACGTGTCCACTGTAGATTTAACCAACACTGCTGTAGCGGATGTAACACCACAGAAGTTGTCACCATTAAAGACAAATGTAACCCTTGACCAAAGCGATCCAGCAAAATCAGGCGTAAAAAAGCAGACAAGTCCCTACTTTAAAAATAACGATGATGAGGCGTGTAAAAGTCAAGGTGAGCTGAGTCCGCGTAATGTCCAAGTCATTCCGTTGGGAAGCCTGTCATCTAAACTATCCAGAAGATACATAAAGGCAAAAAGATCAATAGAGAAGAAGGAGGAGTTTGCCAATCATACTCCACAGAGTTCCTCGGCCCCGGGGGTTAGAACGGTTAACTGTTCAGAGACTGAGGACAAAGATCAGATGTTGGAAAACAGTTCTCAAAAGGAAAACCTATTTACCTGTGATTCTCTTATGGAACAAAACACTGGAAATACTGTCGAAGACACTACATTAATAGAAGCAGCAAACCAAAACTCCACGCGGGAATGTGGGAGGTCAACCCTCACTCCTGCTCTCTCAGATAATGCTCCTATGACGTCAGCACCAGAATTAACTCTGGGGAGTAGGCTGCAGTCTGCTTCAGAGGCCAGTCTTGCCAAGCAGGAGAGTATCAGTCGAGTACAGAGCGTAGGTGTTGAAAAATGCGAGGCGGATGTTGAAGTCACAATGACCGTGGCTGCAGAAGCTAAACCACAGGTGTCAGATTGGGAGGCACCGTCTCATAGTTCTACGCATGATGCTTCTAAGGGGAATGACATCCCAAAACACCCTCTGGAAGGTGATAGTGGCTTAACAAATGAAATCGCTTGCAGAGGTCCCTTGGAGCAGGGGTCAGGCTGTGACGGTGGTGGTCAACCAGTTCCAGCACCCCTGAGCCATCCTTACTACCTGCGGAATTTCCTTGTGGTGCTGAGAGCCGTACTTGAGAATGAAGATGATAGGATGCTCTTCGATGAACAGGACAAGGAAATTGTGACTAAATTTTATCAATTATCAGGTATCTTAAGCCTCTCTGCTTGCAACCTCTTGGTTCCCATTTGCTGTCCTGATTTGAACGGTAATGGGATGGGTAATAATCTGGTGGCCACAAGGAGTCAGTGTGGTTTTGAGAATCATCTGGGACTCCTGGCAGGAATCAGCCTTGTAGGAGGTTCCCCTGGGGAAGGATGTGTATGGAAAAGAGACGAGGTTTTGTGCCCGTGATGTATGCGCCTGCAGTATCATGCCTTTATATGTTTCATAGCAGATTCTCAAACAATATTGTTTAATTCAACATCTTTTCGTTATAACATTAATGAGATGCAACAGGAACTTAACTCTTGTTTCTATCCGTTAGTCTTTGGTGAAATGGGTTTTGTCTTACTTATTGATGTGTTTGATCATTGTACCACCTTTTCTAGATTAAAAAAAAAAAATCCAGTGCAACTTAGAAAAACATACTTTACATTTTGAGCATGTCATCCGGGTTATGGTTAGGTCTGGTTTTTGCACAGCCTTTCCTCAAAAAATGAAAGCCAAAAAAAATACAGGAAAAAACACACCGAGGTGTGTGGAGGCCTATTTCCCGCCCCCAACAATATTTTGGGTTCCCGGACTCTGCCTTTTAAAGTCTGGGTGTGGAGGAAGTGGAAACTTACAAGCTAAATTGGTCCATTGAAAAATACTAGGCTGTGCCTGGGTTCCTTGGCAGCCAGTGGGGGCTCCGAGCCAGAGGAGCGGGTCTGGAACAAAAGCCACCCTTGTGACAGCTGCACTGCTTACCCAAAGGGCCGAGATGGCGTGATGGAACTGGGTCTCTCCCGAGGCAGGAAAAGCTTGCTTGGAGGACACACTGACCTTGGGAAATGAGGAGCCAGGGTGGACTCCTCAGTGCATTTTCGAAATTGTAAACATGACTACTAATGTTCAAATGAAAGCCTTTTGCTTTAAATTCACACAGTGGAATTATTTCAGGATTCCTTATATTTAAAAAAAAAAGTTTTAAAAAATATGTTCATTGATTTTAGAAAGGAAAGGAGAGAGAGCCATTGATAGGAGAAGCATCGATTGGTTGCCTCCCATATGCACCCCAACCGGGGATCGAACCCACAACCTTTTGGTGCACAGGAAGATGCCCCAACCAAGCCACCCAGCCAGGGTGGAAATCCCTATATTCTTACCATGTGAGCCACAGTGAACACAGCTGCTTTCGGACCCACCGAGCTTCCTTCTCTCCTTGTGCTGTTCTCAGCAGACCGTGGACGTGATACCCCATGGACTGTTCTATCCAGAGCAGTTGCATCTTTGGCTGAGTGCTGGTTGCGCTTGTGCAAACACTTGCTTGAGTAGCTGGTGGCTCTGTGCTTCCCTGTGATTGGGAAATAGGACCAGGCTCCCCAGTGCGAGTTCTGCGCATCTTTGTGGATTGCTCTCCGTGGCGACTTATTTGCCATCCGTGTGGGAAAGCAGCTACTGCGAATTGCTTTGGCCTCTTTAGGGGGAAAAAATGTTGAACATTTAAAAAATATAATTTTATTATGTTAGAGTTGACAGAAATTCCATGATTATCTGGGTACCAGGGAAACCGAGACCAAACAGGTTAAGGAGCTTGGCTGAGATCACAGAGAGAGAGAGGCTACACCCTACCAAAGCTAGCATTTTTTTAAAAATTTATTCATTTGAGAGAGAGAGAGAAAGATTGATTGTTGTTCCACTTACTGATGCATTCACTGGTTAATTCTTGTATGCACCCTGACTGGGGATCGAACCCACAGCCTTCGTCTGTCAGGATGACACTCTAACCAACTGAGCTAGACTGAAAGTAAAGAACAAAATAACTGCAAATCCAGGTAGGGCTTCTCTGAGCAAGGGGAAACAGTGGCTAGAAAATGGGCAGTGTGGTGCTTAAAAGTTCTGAAATGATCAATAATCATTACCAACATTGGAACTTTTTAAATGGCTTCTAGACCACTTAAAATGGTCTACGTCGTCTTGTTTAATCTTTCTACCAACTTTGGGAAGGTGGGGTTATTGCTTTCCACCAGCCCCTCCTTATAGAAGAGAAAACCAGGTCTCAGTAAAGTACAGCAATATTCATACAGTTCTCAAGTGGCAGAACTGTCCATCCTGGGGATCTTCCTGTCCTTTGGTGACAAGCACATGTGACAAGGAGACATCCCCATGGGGACTTTTAAAAATTTTATTTATTTTTAGAGGGGAAGGGGAGGAGAAAGGAAGGGAGAGAAACATCAATGTGTGGTTGCCTCTCACACGCCCCCTACTGGGGACCTGGCCTGCAACCCAGGCTTGTGCCCTGACTGGGAATCGAACTGGTGACCCTTTGGTTCGCAAGTAGTTGCTCAATCCACTGAGCCAGACCAGCCAGGATGGGACATTCTATTTCAAATAAATTACATCTTCCACAGGAAGCAAAGATTTTCTTGGAACATAAGTTAAGGAAGCATATATGTATTTCTAACAGTTCATTTTATCTCAGTTTTAAGAAGTAAGTGATGTTTGCATGTTGTTTTGGAGAAGAAAGGTAACATTTTCCCCTGTTTTTCTTAACCTGATTGCAGAGAGTGGTCAGAAGTTATATGTAAGACTTTTCCAGCGTAAGTTCGGCTGGATCAAGATGAGTAAATTGGAGTATGAAGAGATCGCCCCTGACTTAACCCCTGTGGTTGGAGAGCTGCAGCGAGCTGGCTTTCTTCACACAGGTATGATTCGTCGGACGGAACGCAGAATGAAAACAGGACACGGGGAGTGAACATGGTGCAGAGTGACGGTGACATCAGTGTGGTGCCATTTCCTGGTTGGTACCTGATAAGCAGTAATTGTGTGTTTTTTGTCAAACTGAGTTTTTAATCTTAGGACGCTGAATTATTCATGTGATGTTAGAGCTGTTCTTTGCCTTCAGGATTAAGACAACTAGGATTGCCCTGGCTGGTGTGGCTCAGTGGATTGAGCGCTGGCCTGCCAATCAAATGGTCGCTGGTTCGATTCCCTGTCTAGGGCACATGCCTGGGTTGCAGGCCAGGTTCCCATTAGGGGGTGCATGAGAGGCAACTAAACATTGATGTTTATCTCCTTCTCTTTCTTCCTCCCTTCCCCTCTGTCTAAATAAATAAAATCTTTAAAAAGAAACAAAAACTAGGATCATGAAAGAATGTCTGCTTTTGTCTTCTTGTTTGTCACATGGTTAGGCCCCCCAAGCCACGTAGGACAGGTATGTGGGTGTGTGCCACCGAAGGTTCCGCTTCACCCTCCTCTGCTGTCTCCATCCAGCCGGAACCTCCTCATCTCCCCGCTCAGATTCCTCACTTTATGATAGAATAAAGCTGGTCTGTTGGATGCTAACATCGCCTCTAAAAACCTCATCTACCCCCCACACAGCACCCAGCGTAGAGTTTCTAAGGAGATTGCCTCGGGAATCGTTTAGTTGATTGAAGCCTTTGCAAACAGCAGGTAACCTCGGTTGTCTTATCAGAAGCACCGAGGGCCTGGCTCCCTGACCGAGCACGATATTGCACTGGAAACACGAGGATAGGGAGGATGACAGATAGGAGTCTCAGGTTCAAGTTGCCAATTGGTTCAGACTGACACAAACAAATCAAGCCAAAGCCAGGTTCCTCTGCGGCTAGAAAATTTGCTTGAGCTCTTTAAAACTATTTCTTTTAAACCCGTTTCAGAATCTGAGTTGCAAGAACTCCCTGAAGTGCTTGAACTACTTTCTGCTCCTGAACTGAAAACGCTGGCGAAGACCTTCCACGTGGTGAACCCCAGTGCACAGAAGCAGCGGCTGGTGGACGCTCTGCTCAAACTGGCCAGACAGCCATCCGTCTGCACCTGGGGCAAGAAGCCGCCTGCAATCGGAGCAGTGATTTTAAAAAGGTTTTGTTGGCTCATGACAGTGCAAATGTTTAAAATATTGATAGTGCATCTTAACTTATAATAGATGAGACGTGCTTTGGAAATGTAATTGCCGATTTCATTTGCAATTATGTCAAGAAGGCAGACGCGTCTTCTTTCTGGTAGCCTGGATTCGTTTTTGTTTTATTAATCACAATTCTTGTGATACCATAGTGATTTCTGGGACCAAGGAAAACTGGGAGGTGAGAGAATGCAGGTCACAGGCCTTTGGTCAATTCTAGTATTTTATTATGCAAAAAACAACAACAACGCAGTTGGAACTAGTATTCTTGCAGGATTAAAAGGAAACTATCCAAATTCTTATTTTTGGAAACTTTGCATTGAAGTAGAACCGGTCCGTCTTCATATGCAACTTCTTCTGAAAATCATCAGTCAAATCTGATACCCAGCTGATTAAAACCGGAAAGTGATTTCTCAATGGTCTGTTTCTCAGAGCCAAGGCTTCGGCAGGACCCTCGCTGAGGCTGTGTCAAGGCCCCCGGGCCGTCTTCTCCCGGGTCCTGCTGCTTTTCTCCTTGACCGACTCCCTGGAGGAGGAGGAGGCTTCCTGCGGGGGCCAGGGCCAGCTCTCCACCGTGCTGCTGGTCAACCTTGGCCGCATGGCGTTCCCTCAGTACACCGTCTGTCGGGAGACCCGAATCTTCCAGGACCGAGACGACCTCATCAGGTCAGACCGCGCTCGCTTGCAGCTAGAGCTGTGTATTCTTAATCTCATTATAAAAGGCTTTTTTTTTTTTTCAGCCACAGTAGAAACTTAAGTTCCTAATCAAAAGGGTTTGTTTGTTTTGTTTTGTTTTATTTTTTGGTTATCTTTCTGCCCCATGTGTACACATTTCTGAGACTCTCAGGAGAATGTGGAAATGTGCTCAGTTACGCTTGCCAAAACCAACGAGTTTCGGGTCAGAGCTACAAACATTTCTCCTGGCTTATGTTCCCAGATAGCTTTGGCAGGGAGCAGTTTTGAAAATGGAGACATTTGTACGAGCCTGCCTTGGGAATATGTTGTCTGCACGAACAAGATTGCAGATGAATGTTTTCCTAGTAATGATGCTTCAGATAACCTGATACCAACTTCTGTGCTTCTACCAGACCCGTGGATGTGTTAGGTGCCCAGATTTAGTGAATGTCTGGTTTGACTGGCAAAAGTAGGTTTTGATAAACATGGCATAGTTATTAGAGGAAAAAAATGTTTGCGTTTCCTAAAAATACACCTTTTTGAAGAAAAATAAATTTGGATTCCCTAAAATGTCACTTCTGAGTCTCAATTTAAGATTTATGACTCTAGTGACCTGAACTTGATTCTATTTGATTTTAGGAAAGTCGTTGAAATATTGTCTAGTATATTCATTCAAAATAAATTACTGAAATTATTGAATCAAAGTAATGCCAATAAAAGCTGATTTCCACCCATTTTGCCTTAGTTCAGCTAGAAGAATGTTTTTTGGCGAATCTGCTAACACTTCCTTTTACCCTGTTTTCAGTTGCTATGTGTCTTTTTACCTTTTCATTTTTACTGACTTTATACTTTTCACTTTTGTGAGACTGCGCTCAGGAGCCAAGTTCCCGCCTCTGTAGTATTGAACTGTGAAACTGCTCTGCCTCAGTTTCCTCGCCTGTAAAATGGGGAGAATAGTAGTATATTCCTACATATGCACGTTGGTACCTGTGAAGAGCTTAGGGCCTGGCCTCTGGGGATAGCTTCTTATGTCCTAGTTAGTACGATAATTGCCGTTATTATTGTTACAGCTAAAGATGACCTTTCACTTCTATGATTGACAGGGCCATGGAGTCACCAAGTTCAAAAGTTGGGCATGGGGCTAGGGGGAAAAAAATAAACCATATTCTTTGTAGAAAGTAGGTACCGTATTTTGCCGTGTATAATGCGCACTATTTTTACCCCAATTTTTGGAGGGAAAAATAAAGATGTGCAGTATACATGCGTATGATGATGACAGACCGTGGGTATCATAACGGGTACGATAATCTCATGTATGATGCACACAGAAACCTGGGTATACATTATACACGGAGCACCTTATACACAGCAAAATACGGTATGCTGTAAATAGTAAAAATAATTAAAACTCAAAGCACCGGAATATGTAAGTGAAGTTGGACTGAACTGACCTGAGGATGGTCATCCCTGCAGATACGCAGCTGCCGCCCACATTCTGAGCGACATCTCCGCCGCCATGGCCAGCGGGGACTGGGCAGCAGCGAACGAGCTCTCTCGGCGTGCCAAGAGGGACTGGGACAACCTGAAAGACCACCCTTCCCTGAGGTGAGGCTGTCAGGGGCGTTTTAGGTGGTTTTCTTCATGGAGCACTTGCTCCTTTGGTCTTGCGGTCAGACGTGCTGCAGAGTTGACGCTCCTGGTGGCTCCGCGCAGTCGCACTGCTGTCTGAGAGGGAAGGGGGCGTCTGCACGTTTGAGGGGGACTTGCTGTAATTCAGGTCCCCGTGCAGCAGACATTCAGGGGACCCAGCAGTGGGCTGGCCGTCCCTGGCTGTCTGGGCAAGCTGACGTTGAATTTAATGTGGGGGGGACCCAGCCGCAGGCAGATGTTGCCGGGAGCGTGCCAGACGGGCTCTCTCAATGGGAACTCAGACAGGTATTATCCTGAAAAGGGAAACGGAGTTGAACACTTACTTCCAGAGTTCAAGGACACGGTGCCCGAGCCTTCCTTTTTCTGGTTTGATGTTAAATATATTCCGTATTTGAGAAGCATTTCCTTTATTGTTACACAGAGATGAGAAAAATGAGGCCGTACTGTGAAATATGTCTTCCGGAAAAAATATTTAGGACTTAAAGTTCATACAGAAATAGCCCTGGCTGGTGTAGCTCAGTGGATTGAGTGCGGGCTGCAAATCAAAGGGTCGCCGGTTCAATTCCCAGTCAGGGTTGCGGGCCAGGTCCCTGGTCCCTTGACAGGGCACTCAAGAGGCAACCACACATTGATAATTCTCACCCTCTCATTCTCCTCCTCTTCACCTCTCTCTAAAAATGAAAAAATAAAATCTTAAAAAAAAATAATAGAGGAACAGTAGAACCAGAGGCATGAACACAGGGAGACAGGGAACAGACTGACAGCTGTCAGGAGGGGGGGGCTTGAGGAGGGCTGGATGAAAGCAGGTGAAGGGTTAGCCAAAGAACATAAATAGGTGACCCATAGACACAGACAACAGTGTGGGGATGGCCAGAGGGAAAGGGGGCAAGGGCCAGGTGGAAGTGGGCAAAGCGGGGAGAGGGGGGAATAGGGACATCTATAATAGTGTCAGCAATAAAAAAATGTTTCTAAATAATTTTTTAAAAAGGTAGGCACTCGGTCTGCTTTGTCACTGCTCGGGATTGTCTCACAGTAAATAAACCAAGTCCCAAACCACGGGTGTGTCCACGTTCATTTCAGGTACCACGAGAACTTACCGCTGTTTCTGCGGTGCTTCACTGTTGGGTGGATTTACACAAGAATTCTCTCTCGGGCCGTCGAAATCCTGCAGAGGCTCCACATGTACGAGGTGAGAACACAGACTCCCGCCAGCGTTTTGGGACAGTTCAGCAGTGAGCCGGGGAGGGAAGCCCACCCGGCTGTTGCCATGGACACTTGAAGTGGGCAGCCTGCTGTCTGCTGGGTCAGCAGGGCCGTGGCTGGGTGGCCTGCTGTTCTGGGAGTTGGCCTGAGGGTCACGGACACGGCCCCACATGGAGCCTCAGTCACAGTCCCTGGGGCTGAGCCCCTCGGAGCGACGGGTGGCCCTGCAGAGGTCTCCCTCAAGCTCTGTGTCCCCCTCACAGCTGTCATGGACTGTCTGGAGAGAATTTGTCATCACAAAGCTAAAATTTGGTCATATCCTTTCTTGCACTGAACTCTGTGAGATCTCGCAAGTTAACCTCTGTTGCGTGTGATGTTCCGTTTTGGAAAATGGTTATTTTATGGAGAATATGCCAAAGCTGGGTTCCTGACCCAGGTCTGTGAACCAGGAGGGTCCATGGAAGTAGTTTTGGGGACTCTGGACCCTGCAATTACCTGTGCATAGGGTTTGTGCATTTTTCTTAGGGCAGTCAGATATTGCAGAAGAGACCCACGGACAACACATTAAGAATGACTAAAGGGTTTATGCAAATTTAGACCAGAAAGCGCCCCTGTGAACATGTCCTGCCCGCCCCAAATTTCTCACAGCGCCGGCCCCGGGACCTACAGGGCTCCCAGGAGTGGGTGGGGCTCAGCTGCCTCGAACTTGATCCCCGTGTGGCCCTGTGTCGGTGACTTACCTGCAAGAATGCCATGCACCCACGGGGACACCTTGGGGAGCTCAGGCCCCTCCAGGGGATGTCCGTGGCCTGGTGGCAGAATGGGAAGCTGTGCTTTGTAAACAGACGTTGCCAATCTTACTCACTTTCCTGGCACGTGTGAGTCTCACGGGCTTCCACTGTCGTTGCCACAGGAAGCAGTCAAGGAACTCGAGGACCTCCTGGCCCAGAAGATCTACTGTCCCGACAGCAGAGGCCGCTGGTGGGATCGGCTGGCTCTCAACCTGCACCAGCACTTGAAACGCCTCGAACCGGTCGGTACTCAGTCACTGCGTATGCCTGAGCTGTGCCACTTACACTTTTCATAAACTGGAAAAGTACAGCCACGTATTACCACCTTAAATACCTACATGTAACCAGGACATTCATTGTTTAACTGCCTTTTGTCCGGGTTTTCCCTAAAAGACATAGCAAGGTCTCGCTGTAGGCCAGGGGGTTGGAGTGTTGTCCCATACACCAAAAGGTCTGGGGTTCAATTCCCAGTCAGGGCACCTGCCTGGGTTGCAAGTTCAATCCTGCTGGGGCGCATATGGGAGGCAACCAATTGATGTTTCTCTCATCAGTGTTTCTCTCTCTCTGTTTCTCTAAAACCAGTAAACGTTAGAAAGAAAAGAAATAACAAGGTCACTAACACAAGCATGACAGGGAAGGCAGGAGACTTTTGTCCTGTGCTCACTGCTGTGGGAGCAGGGTTGGCAGCGGGACCTGTGTTGGGATGAAGGAATTAACCTGGGAGTGGGGGTGGGGGGTAGGGACCAGGAGAGTTGACAGCTGCGCCCTCAGCAGGTGCTTTGGTTTTGGAAATGGAGGTTTTGTTCATTTGTTGCATGGGGCCTCCGGGTGTGAGGCTGCTGAAGGATGTCTCACTGCAGGTACTGTATGTGCTGCTCTGTCCCTCTGTGAGCTATTGCACTTGGCTGTTGCACAGGCCACCTTCTCCGTTAGGGACGCTCTGGGGCCAGTGGCACGGGGCCTCTGCAGCTGATCTCGGCCGGTGGCAACAGTGGCCCGTTGTGTGTGACCGCCAAGTCCTCCCACCCATCCTCATGCTGCCCTCGCCCTTGCCACGCATGGAGGGCACGGTGCTTCTGAAGGCCTTTGTTTCTCCCAGGAGCTTGTTCGTTGAGTCAGGGTGACACGGGGGTGGAAACATGGACCCTGGGTGTGGAAACACGACGGGCTGTTTTCACTGCCCTCAGCTGAAGAGGTGCCTTGTGAGCCGGAGGAGGTCAGGCTGGGGAAGCCGCTCTCCCTCCTGGAGGAGGGTGGGGCTGGCACCTCCTTCCCTCGCTGTGGTCACGTGGCTGACACAGCCGCAGAGGGCACCTGCCAGCCCACAGGCAGATGTCCAGAGAGGCTGTGTGCAGGCTGCTGTTTCCTTTTGTGGAAATAGGGGTTCAAAAAGGTGGACAGCTTCCCCTCGCTGCCCCAGCCTGCCAAAGGGAGGGTGCACTCATATTCCCAGAGGGAGATGGGCTGCAAGGCTTATTTGGGATATGGATGGAAAATCTCAGTTCCTTGTAGCCGTTTTCCGAAGCTCTTCCTGGCCACCCTCAGGGTCTTCATCATTTCCGTGCCACTCCTGGCGTTCTTGACATCGGTCCTGGAAACTGCCTGGCCCAGGTGGGTGGCCTGGCTGTCCCCTGCCTGCGGCCAGGCCCCCACTGGCCTGGCTTCGGCCGGTGTCTCATTCTCGATTCCTTTTGACCATTCTACTCCTGATGGTCTGATCCTCTGGATTTTTCCAGGTGTTTTTTTTTACTTTATATTTTATAGTAAAACGCACATCATATAAATAAAGCCTGCCACTGGAACAGTCTCTAGGTGTACAGTTCAGTGGCCTTAATGACACTAACAACGTTGTGACAGCATCACCTCTGTGACCCTACCCCCCACCCCCAGCCCCTTGTGACCTCTGATCTAACCTCTGTTCCTGTCACTTGGCCTGTCCCAGATATTTTACATCAATGGACTCACGCAGTGTCTGTCCTTTGTCACCGCCCTGTTTCACTGGGCACAGTGTCCTCCAGGTTCCTGCCTGCGGTGGCACATGCCAGAATGTCCCTCCTCTTCAAGGCTGAGTCATATTCCATTTTATGGATCACGTTTTCCCACCTGTCGGCAGACACTTGGGTTGTTCCCGCCTTGTGGCGATGGAGAATGACACTGCTAAGGACACAGTGGGTGCGAGTATCTGTTTGAAGCTACCCCACATGGGATGGCTGGGTCCTAGGGTGGTTACGTGTTTAGCTTTTTGAGGAAGCCCCCAACTTCTTTCCACAGCATTTGAATTAGTTTTCCATGTCTGCCAGCAGTGCGCGGGGGCTCCAGTTCCACCCCTGTTTTTCCTAGCACTCACTGCTTCATGTTGCCTGATGACCGTCATCCTAGCAGGTGGTTTTCAGTGGGTTTATTGATCCAAGTCTGAATAACCATAGGAAATGCATTTAGCTCTTACAAACCTAAGCCCTGAGTGAAATGCCTGGACAACTCTGGGTGAGACTCACCTAGGAGCCCCTAACTGGTCACACACCTGGGCCCTGCCCTGGAGGTGCTGCTCGCTCTGTGGCTCAGGGGTGGGGACACCTGTCTTTGTCAGAGCGCCCAGGTGATGCCCCGAGAACCCCTGAGCCGGTCTGGCTCTCCCGTCTCCTGTGGCCCACGCTCCAGGGTGTCCTGGACTTGCTGGGTCTCCATGAGGGTGTGGCAGCTGAGATGTAACCGGGAGGTCGGGTCAGGAGCCCGGTCCCAGGTGCTCCAGACATTTGTAGTTGTCAGGGAGCAGTGTGACTCACCTGCACATGCACAGTATCACAATGACATCTCAGGAATATTCTTCATCTCTATGAGGGCTGTCTGGCTCATTGCTAATTAGAAAAACTCAGTAACTCACGAACAGTGGAGTGTCCTGGCACAGGAACTGCTTGGATGCGGCCCCGGACTTTCTGGATTCTGATGTGGGACCTCGTTCTCTGCTAGGCTATCAAGTGCATCGCTGCAGGGCTGGAGGATCCCGAGGTGAGAACGGGGCACCGCCTTTCCTTGTACCAGAGAGCTGTGCGCCTGAGAGAGTCCCCGAGCTGTCAGAAGTACAGGCACCTCCTCCGCCGGCTGCCGGAAATCACAGTGCACAATGTGAAGCACGTGAGTCGTGTCTCGCGGGTTCCATCCTGAGTGAAGGCAGCCCAGGATGGTTCGGAGTGTGCATATTCTTTTAGACTTAGAAAACAGACACTCACTTTGGACTGTGGCTTGGCCATTGTTCCCCATCTTCACCCCAGTCCTCCTCCTGACTTGGGCTGGGCTGGCTGCCAGGCTTGCGCATGGCCTGGGTGGAGCAACTTTCTGGAAAACTCCCAGGTCAGAAGCTCACATCCTTTGCCAGTTCCACCTTCTCGGTCAGGGCGCATGGAGAGCAGCTCTGGGGGTCCACGTGTTCCTCAGGGCCGGGGCAGTGACCTGGCCACTTCCTCGCAGGTGCCACAGTGCAGGTCACGCAGCGTTGAGCTCTGCTAAGAGTGGGTGGCTTTGGGGCATGTAGGACAGTGTGTTCTCAGGACACCAAAGTCAGGGTCATGGGTGCTCTCCTGTTGCCACCTCAGGTGACCATCACGGGCCGGCTGTGCCCGCAGCACGGGATGGGCAAGTCCATATTTGTGATGGAAGCTGCAGGGGCCGCCACCCCCACCACCGTGCTGTGCTCTGTGGAGGAGCTGGCGCTGGCCTATTACAGACGCAGCGGCTTCGAACAAGGTAACTAGCGCGCAGCGTGTCTCAAGGCCTCCCGGTCACCCTGGGACGTTTGTCAGCTGTCACCCACCCATCCTGTCCCCAGTGGATGATGCTGCTGACCAGGGAGGGTGGGGAAGGGAAGAGAAGGAGACAGACTCTGGTTGTTAGAGGCTGTCTTGCCCTGTTCAGCCCATGTTTCAGGCACCACCTCACGCCTGTGGGGAAAAGTGCTCGGTGGGGGTAGGGGGTGGGGGACATTAGAGCCGGCAACACAGGTTTTGCTCCCAGGCTGTTTCTGTTGATAAGCCACATAATATTAACAAATGAGCTAGGGACGGCATGAACGTGACGTTCAAATCCCCAGTCGCTTTGTGATTTCCTGCAAATCGAGTGGGTGGGTTGTGGTGGCGGTTCCTGACCAGGAGGAAGTGCCTGATTTTTCCCGTGTGTGTGTCCTGGCCGCAGGGATCCACGGGGAAGGGTCCACCTTCAGCACGCTGTTCGGCCTCCTCCTGTGGGATGTCATCTTCATGGACGGGATTCCAGACGTCTTCAGAAACGCCTACCAGGTAGCTGGCCAAGCTCTGGGGTCCTGGCCATGCATCTGTCCGTCACCCATGCCCAACTGGGCCATGCGTGTCTGTGTCCCCTGCCAAACCTGCTGGTACAGCCTTTTTGTCACAGTGTTCGTTTCAATTTTGAGACTTGAAGGTGACTTGATCTTCAACATTCCATTTGCAATGTTAGTGTATCTGCAGCTTCCACCTTTTTTGAGCACCTGCCGGGGTCCAGGTGTGTGCCAGGTGTTGTTACAGGTGCCATCTGTCACACATGCCTGCTAAGAGTTCCACTGATTCCCCTAAAAACGCCTTCCACATTATTACTCTAAAAGCCAGTGGAATAAATTGCTTTTATGTTAGGCATTTTTTACCCACCCCTTGAGAAAAACAGTGTGCCAGTTCAACCAGATGGGCGGCTGTGTTGACCAGTCTCTGACGACGCGGGTCTCGCCAGGCGTTCCCGCTGGACTTGCACACGGACAGCTTCTTCACCAGCCGGGGACCGGCCATCGAGGCCAGGCTGCAGCAGATCCACGGCGCCCCCACCGAGCGCCTGCGAGCCTGGGTGGCGGACGTGTGGCAGGCCCAGGAAGGCAGAGTGGCTTCCGTAGTCAGCTGGGATCGCTTCGCTTCTCTTCAGCAAGCTCAGGTGAAAATCTGGATGCCAGACACACACACACACACAGATGTGCATGTACACGTATGCGTGAATGTGCGTGTGTGCATGTATGCGACAGTGCCCCAGCCCAGATGCCAGCTGTCAGTGGGAACGTGTCGAGGCATACAAGTCCGCCATGCTTCCTTCCCCTTGGTGGACAGCTTCCTGTCGTCTGACCTATGGCCCCTGGCAGTGGGGACGCTGTCCCTGTCCCTGTGGCTGAAGCCTCTGTAAGTCGGCGCTGTCATATTCCAAATCGCTTCCCTGCCTGCTCCCAGTGTTTTCCCGGCTGGCAGAAGGGAGGTAACTGGCAAAGGAAAACTGACTTCTCAGAGGTGCTGGGGGAATTTTAGCCAGCAGCTCTGGTGTCCTGGAGCAAGCAGCAAAACCATACCCGGCATCCTCAGACCCACATCTGTTGGATTCCGCTGAGCCCATCCTGTCTCGTGATCACTAGGAGTATTTTTCAGGGCCATGGTCACCCGCGAGTGGCTGGTCACCCACGTTTCTGTGTTCAGGACCTGGTTTCCTGCTTGGGGGGCCCTATCCTGAGCGGCGTGTGCCGGCGCCTGGCCATGGACTTCCGGCACTGCCGAGGGGGCCTGCCCGACCTGGTGGTGTGGAACACCCACAGTCATCGCTTCAAGGTCAGTCGAGCCGGAACGGGAAGTCCTATTTGTAATTGGATCAGTGCCTTCATCCTGGGTCCCCCTCTAGCCAAGTCTGGTGTGGTTGTTGGGGAGATGGAATCCCTAGAAACTGCCAAAGTGAAGGCCAGGGTCCTGCAGCGGCTGGTGAGGGAGGCCTCCCTCGTTCCCTGTGTGGGCCTGCCTTCCACAGGGCGGCTCATGTGAGCAAGGTGGTGGTCTGTCCCCTCTCACTTGATCTGGGAAGTGATGTGCCATCACGCTCACTGTGTCCTGCTGTTAGAAGCAGGTCACTAGGTACAACCCACACTCAAGGGCAGCATGGTGTAGGGCTTGCACGCCAGGGGGCCAGGAGGACTGGGCGCTGTTTCTGAAGCTGCCGAGAGTGAGCACCTCCCGTGTTGTCGGCCAGATGCCTCCCTGGCCTCACGCCGCTGCCCACCATAGGTGAGCTGTTTTCTCATCAGTGAGTTCTGAGACTGAAAAAAACAACTCTGGATATTGTGAGTCCTTTATCAGATATATTGCATCCCAGTCTGTGGCTTGTTTGTTCATTTTCTTAATAATGGCTTTTTAAGAGAAGTTTTCAATGTTGCCAGCAGCGTAGTACCATAGAATGAACCATTTAAGTAATCGTAGGGAAAACTAGCTTACTTGCACGGCTGTTCTCTGTGAGACACTAATCACTCTGAAACTGCCTTTCCAGCTGGTGGAAGTTAAGGGCCCCAACGACCGCCTCTCGCAGAAGCAGGTGATCTGGCTGGACGAGCTGCGGAAGCTGGGGGCGGACGTCGAAGTCTGCCACGTGGTTGCCGTGGGGGCCAAGAGCAGAGGCCCTGACTGAGAGCTCTGGGTCTAGGATTTTTTGTGATTACGTCTCATTTCATTTTGACTTTGTGATTGTCGGTAATAAACCTGAGAGGAAACCTGGTATGGGCTTAAATGTACACCTTGATTCCACACACAGCAGGTAATGAACTTTGTAAAAGGGAAAACGTGGGTGGCCATTTTAGGATGGGAGACTTACCAAATCAGCTGAGAATCCCCCCAACAAATGAGACCGTGCACAGCTTTTATACAAGGAGCATACAGTGTCTGCAGACACATTCTACGTTTCCCCTTCTACTTCACCCAGCTGTTAGCCTGTCTCATTTTATCACTACCCAAGAAGGTCACGAGCAGTTGAAATTCTTATTTCTTTAGGAATTAAAAAGCAAATTCTCCTAAGTTGTTTATTGCATCAGCCAATGCCTACTCTTATTGCTCAGGCCTGTGTCACCAAAGGAATGAGCCATCTTTATCACAGGCAGGTGTCCCTTCTCATCCTTCTCGGGAACGTCCCCAGTGACTAGATCGGCGTGATATTCTGTGTGGGCAAGACGGGGCTGCTGTGCCCTCAACTGGGAGCCTCGGGCTGGGGAAGGCGTAAGGAAGGCAGGTCACCAGAATGGTGGGCCGGGGAGTCGGCCTGGGGCCCCAGGCTCCCACAGACCAATTCTGGGACTTTGGGGAAGTGTCCCTCCCAGCTTTTTAGTTGATGAGGTGGAATGACAGGTGAGGCCATGGTCTATGGACACCTGTGTGGCCGTAACCCCGGCTGGTTCTGAAGTGATGCTGAAGAGGTCAGGGGTCACGCCTCTGTTTTAGAAACAAGAGCGCAGAGCAGACCCCCCAAGTGGGCAGCTGCAAGAACAAGCCCCCACTTCTCAAACCACTGTTCCTGCAGATGACGTCACACTGATAACGACCCCGACCAACAACTGGGATTTTATTGAGCAGGCAGAACTTCCTTCACACACATCACTGCCGAACAACAAGACCTTTCTTCCTGCTGCTCCTACTTTGTAACTCAGGTCACAGTCAATTTTAGGCACAAAGGTGTTAGTTGTCTCTCAAAGTCAAGTTTAACCACTTGAGGTTACTGCTACAGCAAGCCAACTTGGCTGGAGGATGTGCTGAATGGTTTCCACCCTGTGTGAGCACAAATTAATCTACTTCTCTTAAATAAAGTTAGACATTTTTGGTTTTAAAGTTGGTTTCCTTCATAAAATAACAGTAAGACACTGTACACCTCTAAGCTAAGTCCTCGGGGACCGGCTTCACTCACAGGAGTCTGGGACCGAGTGGGAGGCTCACTCTGGGGCAGCACGGTGACCCCACCGGGACTTTGTCACCGCCACGTCCTGTGAGCTCCCGGGGACGCCAGACGGCTCTGTGGCGGCCAGGACTGAGGCTGTGGCAGCTGTTTTTCATACTATGCACAGCCCACTGCGGCACAGTAGTCACGATATAACAGCCACCCACAAGATAACACAGAACACCGTATTTTACTAATTTGATTATCATACAAAAATATGCACGATTTCTATCTGAGAACAGTATTAATAGTACCTAATTGTTTTTAAACTTGTAAATCAAAAAAATTACTTAAGGAGTTGCAATAAATGGGTGAAGGGAAGAAAATTATAGAGAAAGAAATGCTTAACTCTCTCTAAAAGTAACAAACTTGGAACAATTTGCAGTAAAGCAGCAGCCGATGAAAACGGGAGATGAACAGCACACATGCAGTGGCCGGAAACTGGCTGTGGCGTTTAGGGTCTGGGACAGGATTCTGAAAAGGACTATACAATGTTCAATGGCATCGATGCTATTTGTAACAGCTGGCAGGAGCCCTTATGTTCTAGGCGACGAGTGGGAGAAGCACTGAGTTTCTCCACAGGGTGAGTTCTCTAAGACACTGCATAGGAACTCTTTCGCTTCAAGTCCAGAGACATTAGCAAACAACTTACAAGGCAAATAATTCAAAAGGAACAGCTATTCATTACAAAAGCGGGTAAAACACTTGTTTTAGAGAGGGAAGTAAGCTAATTAGACACTACTATAAAATTTTCTTTTAAGTTCAGGATGGCAGTTTAAGGAACCAGGTAGGAGCAACGTGGTAACGTTCACCCTTCAAGCAGGGAGTGAGGGATGCTGGGGGTGGTGCCGCACGCCAGCACTGCGGGTCACGCTCTGATGCAGCTTTGGCTCCTGAACATGACTGCAAAACCAGGGCATTCCTGGCCAAGACCCACCCCTCTGCTGCTCAGTCTCTTCTTGATATTGCTGTGTCAGTACCGGGAGCGGGGGGACAGAGGGCTCTTGCTATTTATTAAAATGATGGGGCTTTGAGAGGGCGGGTTTTTTTTGTTCGTTTTTTAAAGATTTTATTTATTCATCCCTAGAAAAAGGGAGAAAAAGGACAGAAACATCAATGTGTGGTTGCCTCTCACACACACACACCAGGGACCTGGCCTAGCCCACAACCCAGGCCTGTGCCCTGACTGGGAATCGAACTGGCAACCCCTTGGTTTGCAGGCCAGTGCTCAATCCACTCAGCCACGCCAGCCGGGACTGAGTGTGTTTTCATTCCTCTGGTTCTTTCCCCCTGAGCACTGAGGACGCTCTCTGGGAGGAGGGCCCTCAGGGCAGGTGACCTGACGTGTGGCCTCACTGGTTGTTTCCCAGGGAAAGTGCCAGTGACAGCAGCCGCACTGAACATACGGAGGAGAAAGCCCTCTTTGAGAGGGTGGGCTCAGTGCAGGTGGACCCCCAAAGCCTGGACAGCCCACTACCCACAGGCCCACTGTGCCCCTGCAGACTTTCAGGGGGGACACAAATGTGGCTTTGCGCACTCCTGGCTACTGGTATGAACTCAGTGTGAACAGCCTGTTTTCAATACATAGATGGGGGTGGGATTTAACTCCCTAATTTAAAAAAATTATATTTTACTGTGTTTCTCATACCTTAATATTAATGTCAAAGGCACTTCTAAGTTTAATTACACTATCTACAGCAAATGCTTTTCAAGTCACCAGTGCACATCATTGGAAAGTTAGTCCTAAGAAGTTAAGAGCAAACTCAGGATTTTAAGACACAGTGATTTGCGGTCCCAAAGTGATCACAAATAAATTACGGCATTGGAACAACAGAACCCTCAGGCAGGTTCCACCAGAGACAACAGAAGGTGACCAGAAAGATACAGATACCCGCTACTGCCTGTTGGGGGTTTATCCGTGCTGCTTAGAAAAATGCCCAGCCCTGACTGCTCAGCACTCCTGACGGGCTTCTTTGGGTCGCTAGCCTGAGGATCGGGGAGCCTCCTGAAGGCAGCAGGAATGAAGGGTACAGACAGACCCCGGTGAGTCTGATCACAGTAATGAGGTGTGGGTGTGTTTGCCTGCACACAGCCTCAGAGTGAGCCAGACCTACAGTGACAGGGAAAGGACATCGAAACCGAAATCCACGCCTATCTTCTAAAGAGTGAAGGAAGCATAATTGAACATGTTTTTAAACATTAGTGCAAATTTCAACGGTTATTCTCACATATAAGGTTATTAGAGCCTTAAATGCCTGGGTGAGCAGTTCTAATCAGAGGAAAAAAGCGTCCAGCTTCCCTCCAGATAGAAAACACTCTGTTTCAGTCTTCATTTGCTAGCGTCTCAGTAGATAACCATATTTTGGCCCCACTTAAAAATTTGCTTAACGGCGTTCCTGAAATGCTTCGTCTACACAGATTGCCGACGGGGGAGAAGGGAAATGAGGAGGAGAGAAACTCCGGGGTCCCCGCAGTGTCGTGGGGGCCGCTGGCCCGGAAGTACATCCTGCTCTGGTCCAGCTCCGCGTAGCAGGCCTCCAGGGGGCCGGCCCGGTGCTGCCGCAGCGTCCTGCTCAGCACGTCCACCTCGTCGGCCAGCAGCGAGAGCCTGTGGAAAGCGGTGATGGAGCCCCCACGGCTGATCTGGGCCTCAGGGACCCAGCGGAAGTAGCACAGTTTCCACAGCTTCACGTGCACCCCAGACACGTGCGGCAGGAGGACGCCGTGCAGGTCGGCAGGTCTGGAGAGCCACTCTCGGAAGAACTGCTCCACGCCACTGTCCTGGCCGTCCGCCCGTGGCAGGGGGTCTGGCTTCACTTTCAGTATTAGTGAGTTCCTCCGCGGAAGGGCCTCTTGGTCACCGAGGATCCCGTTCTTGAAGGAGGCTGGCACTCCTCTCAGGGTGGAGCTGTAGTTTTTCTGCACAGGAGAGAGAGGTGAGCATTACCGTCCCAGGCGGCCCTTTTCAGAATGACGGCACAGGTGCGGTGGCAAATACAAACTCAGGGTTACGAGAACGGGGGGAGTTCGGCCTGAAAGAACACTGTGTCCCTGCCCTTGTAGTGCTTACTCTAACCTCCTCCACTGAAGTTCAGCTTTTCCAGACCTCAACCCCACTAGCCTGCATGGGAGTGGGAGGCCACATACCCTATTCCTCCATCAACTGGCCTAAGTGCAGATTTCTAAGATTTTTGGCTTAGGAAAAAATCTACGCTGGCTGATTCTAGAAGGAACAGTAGACAGAGTGGATGGGTTTCAGGAAAGGGGCCTCCAAGCTCACAGCTGTGATCCGCTGACTGCCGACACTGCCCAGGGCTTCATGAGCCCCAGCCGCCAGGATGGAAAAGCGAGAATGGTTACGTCCTTTGAAGAGCACAGGATCCTCAAAGCCTGCACCGGCAGTACGGTCAGCAGGAGGGGCTTCACTTTCAATGCTCTGTGTTCTAAGCAAGATGTTCCTGGGTGTGCGAGTGGGGACCAGGTGGTCCTTTACCTTGGTCCGTTTGAAAGGCTTCACCGAGCCGTTCTGCACGCGGGGCATGCTCCTTCCGATGTACAGGGGGTTGTGGAAGAGTGTGCGGTCCTTCGCTGTGAACTGGAGAGACCAGTCCCAAACTGAGGGGAACTTCAAGCCCTTTTCATCACCCAATTGGATATTTTTGCTTATGGCAAATTCCTGCAAAATAAAAATGTTGAACCTTTGTGAAAAGATGCCAAAGTAGAGATTCTCTCACGTGAGTTCCTGGTTTCGGATGAGCCATCTGTCATCACACAAGTGAAGTTTCCAGAACCACAGCAGTGCCAGCCCACAGGGCAGCAGGCTCTCCTTCCCGAGAGAGGCAGCCTTGGCACCTCGGGCCGGAGGACACTTCTCAGCCTGTGCGAGCGAGCGCACTCCTGAAGACGGACGGAGGCTGGACTCTCTGGCCATGAGGATGCATTATGAGAACTCAGGTTTCACAAACTCGACACCACGAATGTCCAAGTTATTTTACAACTGCGGCATCTTCCTTGTGAAGCACGTGACCACACATTTATGCAGTTACCTGCTAGGTACAGAACTTGGTAAGTGAAGCAGCAAAACCATCTCTGGGTGGAGCTGTTGCCATCCACCTCACACCTCCTGTCCTAGTGGAGAGCCGCTCACCACCTGTCCAGTGACCTCAGGGTCCGGGCCAGAGCCCCGGCGCAGGAAGGACTGCACTCCCCACGGCCCTCGTATTTGGCTGAAACCATGAAGACCCCGGCACTGAGGCTGGGTCTTGCTTGCAGGAGCCTGCCTCCACCTCTGCTCTGGCTCGTGCAGCCTGGTGACCTGCTAACCTACTGACCCAGCCTTCCCAGCACAGCAAAGCCAGGCAGCACGCGACCGCCTTGCTGTCAGTCTAGCACCGGGCCCACGTGCCGCCTCTGAGACTGCTTCTGCACGCAACTCACATGGAAACAGAATCCTGCCAGTGCAGCTTTTATCCTAGTGACCCAGTGCTGCTGATGACCCACTGGGCAGCCCAAGTGTGAAAATATAAACGTAAAAGCATGACATTTACGGTGGTTAAAACAACTTACATCAGAGAAAATACATGAAATACTCATAAAAATGAAGCTCCCAGATTATGTCTTTAATTCATTCAGGAAATTCATTCATTACAGCTCAAAGTGGCAGTCAAAACCGTTCTAAAGTACATGTGGTCACACCTCGGTTCCCGGACATCTCCCACTTTGAACAAATCGCGTCTAGAACAGCATCCTACAGCAAATCACGCTCAAGCGCCGAGGCCCCACTGTACTGTGGACACGCGGCTAGCCATCCCCTAACCCCGTCTCACTCAAGCTGTGAAAACAACGCAGCCACAGGCACGACGCTGCTTACCGTGCTCTGCTTCACCCGCTGGTGCGGGGAGTTGAACAGGAAGGTGCCGAACAGCGAGATGCGGGTGCTGTCGCCCAGCACGGCCAGGTAGGTCTCCGAGAACTCGAAGGCGGCCGGGTGCTGCTGCAGCAGCTGCCACGTGGCGTCCAGGAACAGCAGGAACAATGGAGACTGGCAAGCAGGAACAGAAATGGGGTCACTCAATGCGTTCTTCCTCTCACACCTCTCACACCTCTCCTTCCAGACCTGTCACTGAGGCTGGGGAAGAAATTATAACAAAACACCCGAGCAGAAGCATCTGGCCCCTAAGCTGAGCTAAGAACATGTGAAGGAACACAGCTTCTGTCAAACCTAAAAGAATGTGTGACATGATAAACATCACAAGCCTCATGTGCCTGAGAAGCAGGCAGAGTCGAAGGTGAAATAAACAGTTTGTCACTGTGTGAACAGGTACAGTGAAATGTGTGTAAGCCTTGCCTGGACACAGTTCTTCAGAACATAGAAAGTCCACCCAAAACCAAGAAACAACTCCTGGGATTAGCTTCTGGTTGACCCTGCAGCCTCAGCTTCCAGAAACTTCCCTGAGTTCCAGCAAACAGCTGGCACCACCAGCCACAGGATCCCAGCTGTGTCCCACGTACAACAGCCGACAACAGCTACTGTGACCTGCCTGGTGCATCCCAAGGAGTCCTAGTGTTTGTCACAAAATGGGAGATGCCACAGGCACACACCGTGCCTGCTCTGAACAGCCTTGGCAACGAGGTCCTTGCCGGGCCGCTCGCAGCGCAACTAGGGATCCAAGGCTGCCACTGACCCCAGCTGCTCCGAGCACGTCCCTCCAAATGCCCCACTCTCCTTCACGTCGTGTCCCGGGCGCTGCATCGCCCGGGCAGGTCCAAGCAGCCACAGCCACCGGGGAGGTTTCTGTGGCAGACGAAAAAGCGCTGCCTGGAGCTGCAGCCGGGCGCAGAGCGAGTCTGCAGCGAGCGCCCCACTCCTCACAGGCGCCCACTGTACGAACACGGGACGGTCACAAAAGGGTTTTTCAAAATATCTGATGTGCTCGTTATCTGCTTTGCGAAAAAATCACTGCATTTCTTCAAGCACTTTTCAACTTGAGAAATCAACAGACGGTTCTTTAGATTTTACCCACATAGCCACAACAGTCTTCACCAGTGCACCGTCCACCTGGGCTAAGAAGCGACGCTGTGCTGCAGGCAGCATTTAAGAAGCTCCCTTGTCCCTCCCCTGAAGGCACGTCTCTGCACACCCCAGCCCGACAGCAGCACTGCGCTGGGTTACCTCCTTCTCTGATCTCTTCAAGTGGTTGCACCTGTCCAGGAACTGATACCCGGCCATGACCCACTCCTTCTGGATCAGACTCTGGAACCCGGGGATTGTCCTGAAGTAGGGGTCCAGCATCACTTGAACGAGAGAAGCGACAATGCAGCTCAAGTCTCTTCCCTCCTCCTCTGTCAATAAAATGGAAAGGAAATGACCACACCGAGAAGGGCTGCAAGGGAAGGAAAGGGAGTGGGCATGATTCCGTGTTCTGTGCCTTCAGAATGATCCCCGTGAGGAAACTAGCAACTCCAAATTACTGGGCTTGCACATCAACGAAACTCGTGTCCACTGGGAGATGGGGGAACATTTTCCAGACAAGGGCAGCACGTCCCCCACAGTGTCACATCTTCATGGCAGGGGGCAGAACTCTTCCATGAGTCCCTTCTGCTTGCCCTGTCAAGGACACTAAACACTAGGTAGTCCTCCTGACGACTCCGCATGGTGAATGAGAGAGATGGGACTGTCCACCATCATCGGAAAAGGTGGCAAACAGCGCCCCTGCATCTCTGACAGCTGGTGCCCTTTTCGACGGGGCCGGTCACACCCGGCTCTCAAAGCCAGCCAAGCAAATCAGAAGAACACTATTGACCGATACCCATCCCTTATGCTTTGATGTAAAAGTCACCAACAAAATATCAGCAAACTAAAGTACCTCAGGAACGAGAGAAATTATCCGAGGAATGCAAAGCGGCTTAACACCTGATAGTCCGAGTGACACCCCATACTGATAAGGAAGGACGAAAACTATACGTCATCTCCCTACAGGCACGGAAAGCACCTGTGAGATGCGAGTCTGGTGTTCGTGCTGGGTAACAGCTCGCAGCAGACCAGGAACAGAAGACACCTTCAGTCTCTAACAGGAGGCTACAAAACCTACGACCGAGATCGTCCTTATCAGTGAGAGACCAGCGCTTTCCTCGGAAGATCAGGAACAAGACCAAGCTGCTTGCTGTGGCGACTGCTGTTCCACCCTGTACCGGAGACCCTGGCGGGGGAATCAGGTGAGAGAGCCAAAGTCGCCTGGGAGAAAACGGAAACTGTAATAACCACATCTGTGGACGCGACCGTGTGTGTAACGACCCTACGGACCCGACAAAACAGCCACTTGACCTCACATGTGAGCTCAGTGAGGCCACAGCAAGTCTACCCACAGCACCGACCTGAGTGCGCAGGTTGTAAACCTGGAAATAAAGTGAGAAAGACAACTGGACTCATGATAGTGTAAGAAATAAAATATGCACACAAGATCTGTATACTAAAAACTATGAAACGTTGCTCACAAAATGAAAGAAAATTCAAATAAATGGAGAGGCGGTCCTTTCATGGACTGGTAGACTTGACACTGTGAAGGTGGCATTCTCCCCAACTTCACCGAGGGGTAAATTTGGACACCCCTATCCAAATCCCAGGAAAACGTGGCCTCTACAAACGGAATACTGTTCAGAAATAAAGAACAAGCTGCTGACATGTGCTACACGGATGAACTTCAAAAATAAGTAAGTGCAAGAAGCCAGAGGCAAATGACCACTCACAGGAAAGATCCAGAAAAAGCAAACCTACAACCCAGAGGGTATTGGTTGCCCAGAGCTGAGACATGAAGAATCTTTTGGGGATAACAGAAAATTTCTAGAACTGTCTACTTACTTAAAGTCACCGACTTCCACATTCAGAATGGGTGCATTTTAAACTATACGAACTGTACCTCAGCGAACTTCAGAAACACTTTCTGTGAGACACTGTTAGAGTGGGCAGGCCACTCCCACCACCACAAAGGTGGCAGAAACGTGCTAAGGATAGCATCCTGCGCAGCGGATGACAGCAGCCAGTGGCCGAGAGGGGAGTGGTCACTCTGCCGCTGGGCTCCACATGCGCTTGTGACTCAAATACACTCAGACTGCATCTGTTAACGATTATGTGAAAGACTGCATCACTACTCTTTCCCTCCCCCAAGGGTTTTAAATATTTTCACCTTAATAAAGTCATATAAATTTGAGAGTTGGAAAAAATACTTCTGTAAGCTTTGGCAGCATAGTATATTCATATACTACGCAATGTGAATTTATTATATTAACAGGTAGCTCATGGTTTATTAAATTTTATTTCTAAGCTTAGACATTCCATTAGCTATGAAGTTATTTAAAATATAATTATCTTTTGCTTAACTGGAAGATTTTATATTGTAACTTTTTCTACCAAACATTAGACAAAATTCACACTACTGGCTATTCAATTTAGTCAATTTCTTGATATCAAACCGTTTCTTTAAGGCACACTCTGGCACAAGTCAGAGGCATCTATAAGAAGATCTGCATGAATTAGAAAGATGGCACCCTGGCTGGCGTGGCTCATTGGATTGAGTGCTGGCCTGTGAAGCAAAGGGTCACTGGTTCAATTCCCAGTCAGGGCATATGCCTGGGTTGCGGGCCAGGTCCCCAGTAGGGGGCAAGTGAGAAGCAACCACACACTGATGTTTGTCTTCCCCTCTCTCTCTCCCTTCCTCTCTCTCTAAAAATAAATAAGATCTTTAGAAAAAGAAAGAAAGAAAAGAACAGAGAAGAAAAAAGAGAAGAAAAGAAAGATAACACGGTTAGAGAGAAGGGCTGCTTGGCCAAGAGCAATGCTGTGCACAATCCCAGTAAGGACTGCGAGCTCCCGTCCCCCGAGGGAGGCAGACTAAATCCTTGGCAGTCAGCTGGCTCCTCCCCGCTCTCCTGCCTGCAGCCTCTGCGCCCCTCTTACCCCCGCAGTGTGAGGGATCTGGAGAGCGAACGGGCAGTGTCGCACGTCAGAGCGCGCTGAGAGTCAGCACACTGACTCGAACGGACGCCACAGCGCCCACGCTGGCTGGTGACCAGCGTTCTCGGGAATGAATTACCCTGGAGGACCACAGAGACGCGCTTGCTTTCCAGCGTGTACACGAGTTCTGCCGAATGTTTCAGGAACGTCCTGAGAAGAGGAAGAGAAAAGTGCTGTTAAAAATCATATTGGCACTACAAAGATTTTTTAAAAGTACTTGAAATCGGACCACTCTAACCCTGCACTGTACACATCTGTACTCTCAATAATGTTCATGGGTTTCTCCAGTATTTACACGACTGCTCAACAGAGAACCGCGTGATTTTTACATCGGGAAGTTCATCGACCTTTCACGCAGAGGCAGGAGCAGATGTAGAGAACACTCATGAAGGACCGAACCGCAGAGGCGGAGGAGAGCCCAGCTGGGTGCCAGGGCACAGGGATGGGGTGGGGCGACTCTAAGTGGCAGTGGAGGCGGCCGTGGGGTGGTGGAGCCACATGCGGATGGTGACAGTGGCCACAGGAGCCGCGTGACAAAGCTGCACAGGACCACACACGTGACCACACACGTGAGCATGCGGGCCTGGGAGAGTGTGAACACGGCCTGCAGACCGCAGCTCGGTCACTTCCCACACAGCTGGTCACACGGGGCGCCACCTGGGGGAAGCTGGGTGCAGAGTGCTGGCTCTCTGCGCGACTTCTGCGCCCACTGTGGGTCTGCAGTTCCTTCAAGTGTGAAGTTCAGACAAACGGGAACGTGGGGGTACAAACCTTACATATTCTAGCCACCGCGCACTTTCCAGTGAAGACAACCATTTCTCTTCCGTTTCTTCAAAAGGCTCTGTAGTGAATGTGTAATCATATAAACGTTTAATTATGCAGACACAAACGGCACATTCTCAGGCTTTTTAAGCTTAATTTTACACGACCAGAATTGGAGTTAAGTGCTATATCAGTTTTCAATATTTAAAAGCTGGATTTAAGGAAGTGTCAGGCACTTTCCTTCAATTCTATGAACATTTTAAGAGGAGAGGTTATGATCCTGTTTTGGAAAAAAAGTGTTTCCTGGGGCTCCACCTTCTCTCTGGCTCTTCCAGGGAAATCTCGGGGCGAGACCAACCCCTTCTGAGTCCTAAGAGGTCATGATCCCGGCCTTGTGGTCAGCCCAGGCCCTGACGCTGGCCCCCCACTCTCAGCTTCCTCACCGTGACCTTGCCCTCCCTGCACATGGTTTAGGTGGCCTTGGCTGCTGACCACGGCAGGGACGAGAGCGCCCTCTTGTCAGGCTGCCCTGCCCGGTCACACCCTGGCTCCCGTCAAGGTGCCTGTCGCCTCACAAACCCCATGCTTCAATCACACCTGACTGAAGGGCCGAGAACCATCCATGTCACTGTGTTCCTGCCCCCCAGCTGCGCCCATGCTGACCCAGACCCATGGGGACAGCTGCTGCTCCGGGCTCCCAGGGGACTCAGGGGGTCGCTCTGCGTGCACTTTCCCTAAGCCACTGACGCGGGCCGTCCCTCTGGGGCACAGGGAAGCACCTGACGAGCGTCTGCTCAGACAGGTCCACTGGAATTCTGGGCCTGCGCAGGCTGCATGCGCCCCTGCCAGATCACGCTCTCAAGGGCAACTGCGTGTTCAGGTCTCAGTCTGCCTGCAAGGCAGCAAGCTAATCCTATGTGAAAGCATCCTGCTACTCCTCTCATGACTCAAACGTGGTTTCTTTGGTTCTTTTTCCCTCCTAATCAGAAAGCAGTTGTTCCAACTCCTAATTTCTAAGGGCTCCTGATCTCATACAGTAATAACCTGTACAAATGTTTCAATGAGCTTCTATTTAAATATATCTATTGCTATGTTTTTCAGGGATTCCTAACATACCTCATACAATCCTGTACCCCCATTCACTACATATATATATACATAAAATAAAAACAAAATTACCATTAACGCACAGTTGTTTCAGTTTTACAAAGGCCGCTTGTATTTCTTGGATATTGGGCAGTGTCTTATCCAAATCCGATTTGTAAACATCACTTCTCTGTGGATGACTCTTTGTTATTGCATTACAAACCCTACGGGAGACAAAGCCCTTCCATCACTATTCAATCACTTATTCAATCACTTATTCTGCCTACTGTTCTTGAACACTTACTGTGAGCCAAGACACCGCTCCACAAGTTGGGGACACAGAGGTAAACAAGACAGGACAGGCGTCTGTCTGCCCTCAGGGGTTCACCTCCTGGCTGGGGGTCCAGGGAAATGCAAAAGTAACAGGCGGTGGAGAATGCCACAGGTGCTGTGGTGGGGGGGGGAGATGGGCACACAGGCCAGTTCAGGCCCTGTGTCGGATGAGGCTTCTCTGTGTAGCTGGCACGGAAGCCAAACCCCAGACAACCAGGAGTCATGCACGGACCCGGGGAAAGTGTTCCCAGCAGAGGGACAGCAGGGGCAAAGGGCCTGTGGTAGGACACAGCTTAGCTAGTGGGGAAACAGGGAGAAGGCCAGAGCGACTGGTACGACAGGTCTGAGGGTCAAAGGGTGGAGATAAGGTTGGACAACAAAAGGAAGCTGTCCTAGTTACAAAGAATTGGACAGCTGGCAAAACGAAAGGAATTAAAATAAGTCTTAGCTTAATAAACTACAGTCTTTAAGAGCACTTACTTAATCAGCAGGCATACTAGCGAAAACAAGCCTGGAGTATGTGGACATGATAATTTCTAGTGTGAGTAAAGTGAAATTAAAATCCACCAGGCAATATAGACTTGTGCAAACTGCAGTCACCGGCCTCTCTGGAAAGCTAACAGGTCACTTGAGAGTCACTTGCTTCAGCAAACGTGCCTTTCTGAGCTACGGCACTGTGGAAAACCCTCAGATCTGGCTGCACCAAGAACGGACTGCAACATACAATCTCTGAGGCTCTCCAAGCCTCTTTTCTAAGATCTGTTCCTTTGTTCTTCATTTCCTTAGCAAGTGCCGAATACATAATATTGTAGGTGCTTCCTGGGTGTTGAATAGACAACGGCGTGAAAACAGACATAGTCCCTTCACCGCATGGAGCTTGCAATCTAATCAGAAAGACAGGCAGTAATCAAACTGTCACACACACAATTAAAAAGGGGAAGAGCTATAGCACATGACTTGAGGCCACATCTGACGTGGGCCTTGAGGGAAGGCTTATCCCCAAAGGTGACGTCTGCGCTGGGAAGTAAAGGATCGGAGAGTCCCGAGTGGGCAGGGAGAGTGCAGGAGGGTGGGCAGGGAGAGGGCAGCCCAGGACAGGGAAGAGCACAGGCAACGGTTCAGAAGACAAAGACCACGGAAGTCCGGAGTGGCTGGAGCACAGGAGGGACAGAGCGCAGCCCCAGACAAGATGGAAGAAGTAAGGGTGCCCTCCAACACACTAGTACGGGTGCAGCTGGGCAGCCACACATGTGTTTGTAAGATTTCTGAGAAGTGAAGTGACAGAACTGGACGGCCGCCTGGACACGGGGAAGTAAGGTGAAAGAGGAAGGCATTGGGAACGGCCCCAGGTTTCTGAAGAGTAGGCGGGGAGAGGGCCAGGTGGACAAGGCCTGGATTCTGCTCCTGGACACAGTGAGTTTAAAGGGCCTGTGAGGCCTTGACATGGAAGACATGAATTTAGACTGCAGATATAAATTTAATTTGATGATCACCAGAGCCACAAGCCACGGGTGAACTTCTTGAGGAAGGAAATACAGAAAGGGAAGAAGAAGTGGCCTCGGACACTCCACAAAGTAACACATGCAGAGGGGAGGCAGGCCGGCCCCGGTCACTGATCCCTAGGAGCAGGGGCTCTTCGAGGACAGACAACCACAGGGCTGCCCGCCACTGTGAGGAGGACTGACAAATGCCTCCTGCTTGAGCGACCTAAGGCAGCATACCATATTTTGCCATGTGCAATGTGCACCCAGGTTTTTGTGGGTGCTACACATGGGATTCTTATACCAATGGTATGCCACCATTATACCCATTTATAATGTGCATCCTTATTTTTCCCTCAAAAACTTGGGCAAAATGTGCACATTATACACGGCAAAATATGGTAATTATAGAAAAATCTGACTGATCCTGAAGCTTGTCAACTAGAAACCACTGCAACCTGAAAGCATGTTTAAGGCAACATTACAGCAGGGTCTCAGCAACACAAGGGCCTCAGTGCCTTATAAGCCACAGAATGAAATTATATTTAGTATCACTTACATGTTTTTTTTTAAGATTTTACTTATTTATTTTTAGAGAGAGGGGAAGGGAGGGAGAAAGAGAAGGAGAGAAACATCAATGTGTGGTTGCCTCTCGCGTGCCCCCCACCGGGGACCTGGCCCACAACCCAGGCATGTGCCCTGACTGGGAACTGAACCGGCGACCCTCTGGTTTGCAGCCTGTTCTTAATCCACTGAGCCACACCAGCCAGGCCAGTATCACTTACACGTTAATTTTAACACGTTCCCATCTTTTCACAACAGTAATTCTTACATGGAACGTGCAGTGCGAACTGTCAAGACCGTGCCACTCCCCACTCGTCTCAGCGACCCCGGGATTCGCTGTGCTTATCGGTGACGACTGACAGGCCCACGGGAGGAAGCCCACGTCCCGCTCACCTCTGGTCGACCTTCCTCTGCTGCAGCGCGTCCTTTATGAGGGCCATCCGCACAAGCGCGCTGCCGTTGGCGTGGCTCCAGCACCAGAGCTAGGACGGAAGCAGAGCCCTTACATAACTGGGTCGGAAATGGGCCCCGGTGGTCATGAAACCAACAGAGGGTACTTACTGGCATCCTCCTCCCGACAAAAGAGTGGGAAAAGGTCTTCAGGTCTTGGTCTGCTAGGGAACTTGGCACGACAAAGTACTCGGGAAGGCTGGAGGGAAAAACAAACCACAGCGTCAGGGTCCCGAGCTTCAGGCAGGCAGGTCTGCCCTGCAGACACCACACACAATGACACACACTGATCCCCATTCAACATGTGCCCCAATTGTGCCCATGCGGCTGCTCAGCACGCACTGTGGAAGACACTGATGATCCCAGATGGCTCAGTCTGAAACAGTATGACACGGCCAATCACCACAAAATTTATATTTATAGCAGGGGAAAATCCAACGGAGACGTTTGAAATGTTTCCTGATGACTAGCAATCAAACATGACTGCAATTTCTGAAAACCATACCCACATTGTTCCCCCAACAGGTGACGGGTAAGGAGACCCCAGGCACACAAAACAAAAACCCGGAAGCTACTGAGGATCTTTCGCTCCCTTGTCTCCCCCTTCTACCCCCCCATTCCCAAGGACGGGCAGGCTCCAGGACCCTGGCCGGACAGCAGTTACTAGTGGGCTGCTCCATGCCCCTCAGGACACCCACCTCCTCTCCCTCCCCCGCCCCCATGGCCGGGCAGATGGACAGGCAGGCCCAGTCAGGTGCTTCTCAGCACGTAACACACCAGAGCATGCTGGCTACGAAGTTTAAAGTCAAGGGGCGCAGGAGACCCAAACTGCAGGCCCCAAACACCTGCCCAGAACGGCACCCTGAGAAGCCCCTGGTGCCGATCAGCCGGCAGCAGCGGGGCAGTATTTTGTTCCCAAGCGCAGTTTCTCTGCCAGAGCTACTGCAGACTCTGATGGCCTTAAGACAGAGCACACCCCAAACCCATGACTGCTAAATGATGTAAACACACAGATTTAAAAAACAATTTCCCAGTCACCTTTGGAGGATTCTCGGGAATCCACTCATTCATCTCAGAACTGGTCAGGAAAAGGGAAAAGGGCAAACACACACTGTAGACACATGAGCAACAGTCTGACCTGCAGGGGCCCACTTATATTTGGAGTGTTTCAGTGAATGTGGTAGATGGAATACAGTGGGAGGAAGAATACCGTCTCTTCCTTGTGACTTTCTCAGTAATATTCTCTTTTCTCCAGCTTACTTTAAGAATGCAGTTCATGGCCCTGGCTGGCGTAGCTCAGTGGATTGAGTGCGGGCTGAGAAACAAAGCATCTCAGGTTCGATTCCCAGTCAGGGTACATGCCTGGGTTGCAGGCCACGGCCCCCAGCAACCACACATTGATGTTTCTCTCTCTTTCTCCCTCCCTTCCCTCTCCAAAAATAAATAAATAAAATCTTAAAAAAAAAAAAAAGAATGCAGTTCATGATACACGTAACATATAAAATGCACCTCAATAGACTGGTTATCAGTAAGGCTTCTGGTCAAGCAGGCTATCAGTGGTTAAGTTTGGGGGAGCTGAAAGGTGTAGGTGGGTTTCCAACTCTGAGTTTTGGTACCCAAACCCCCGTGTTGTTCAAACAAAGCTGTGCTACTGGGTCCTAACGAGCTGGTGGGCGGCAGGTCCGCCAGAGGGATGGCAGAGTGAGCGCCTGATCGATGGCACTGGTCATCACCACTGATGAAAACCAGGGGAAGCGACAGCCCCAGGAGGGACCTCTGTACCGCAGGACTGGGCTGCCTGCCACCATGCTCTGTCCCTCAGCATCCCAGGGATGCCTGGACCCAGCAATGCAGCAGCAGGTGCACGGCACCACCCACCAAGGCATTCTTGCCAAAACCCCGAGCCACAGCCAGGGAGCCCCCAAGGGAACCCCCGGGGCCAGCTAACACCCTACAGGAAGCACTGCAGGCAGAGGAGCGCGCTGAAGGGCAGCGCTGGCATGAAAATAGCAACATCCTGAATGTGGAAAACTCCACAGAACAAGTGTCCCGGCTCTGTCACCAAATAAAGGGCTAATGAAAAAGAGGGTGGGAGGAGACTGTCATCCATAAAAAGGCCCAAGAGTCGTGCCAGACAAGTTCACCGTGTTCCCGGCCTGAACAAACAGAGGACAAGAGGCCTTTATGAGACCCAGACACACACAGACACCGACTGGATGAGTGACGGCAGCGCGGGAGGACTGCCAGTTAGTCGGTGGACTCGGGCACTGTTGTCGTGTTAAGAGAGCCCTTTTCTTCCACAAGAACCATGCGTGAAAGCAGCATTCAAGACAAACCTGCCACCAACTGCAGCCTGAAAGTCACCAGGGACAGCAGTGTACCCGCCACTCCTGCGGGGTCACTCCCGGCTGCGCATGGCGCTGCTCCTCGTGTGGACTCACCACGTGGAGATCATGTAGCCCTCGTTGATGGAGCAAACTCTCCACCCGGCAGCGCCCGTCCGCTTGATCTCTCGGTCCCAGTCGGAGTAGGTCTCGAAGAGTGGGGTTCTCTGGCTGCCGCCCCCTCCAGCTCCACCGCCGCCTCCCGCAGGCACCCCATTAATTTTGTTGGCTACAAGAAAGAGCAATCTGATTAGCCATTTTCCTGTCTCAGTGCCTCCTGTCGCAAACACCCACAGAGGTGGCGCCTCCTCCCTGCTTGTCCCTTAGTCTCTCCTGGACCGCCGTCCTTTCCCAGCTGTCCTGCCCAAGCGGCGGCCCTTCTCTCTCAGGACACCTAGGGTCCTCCTGTCCTCGCCCCCTTCCCGACTCCTGCGGCACCCTCCAGCCGTCCACCCCACCTGGCTCTGTTCCGATGCCTTCCAACCCACACAGGCGCACTGGGCTCAGAACACTGTCCCTGGTCGCACTGGCCACCCTAGATGTTCCCTGCTCCCTTTTACTGACCTCCCCCCCCCCGCCCAGTGAGGGCCTGCTGCCTGCGCTTCCTGGCCGTGTCTTTTCTCCTTCACTTCCACTGACTTTTACCCCTGCTGGTCTATGGTCTATGGAAGCCATCCGCCAGCCGCCCTCATCACTCCCGCCCCCCCTCCCTGTCCTAAACTGTGGGGAAACCCAAGTCGCTGTTCGTTTTCTCCACACGTCACCCGGGGAAATAAATGCACCCAATAGACATCTGTTCTGAAGCCATCAAACCCACCACCATTTTAATAAGCAACTTCCCAACCTTTTTCTATGGCTCATTATAAAACTCTTGTCTTCTAGCGGCACGTGGTTTTCCTTGGACAAGCTCATGGGGACTCTCTATACTCCACCAGAGCGCCAGTCCACTCGGAATTTCAGTGCAAAGTGCCAGGACTTGAAGTTCCACAGGGAGGGGCCCTCTCCCCCGCACCGAGGAGCACACCCGCAGCCTTAGGAGGGCCTGCGGGGGAACTCCCAAGGACGAAGGTGTCCCAACACTCGGCTTCATCCGCCCTGCCCATCTGGGTGACAGATGGCACGTCTCTCCTGGCCTAGTGTCTCGCTGTGAGGGCTGCAGCTGTGGCAGGTCTCCCAGCTGCATCCCTGTCACGCTGTTGTGCTGCACCCAAAACTGCCCAAACTTGCCACGTGGCCACTTCCCGAAAAACACGTTTTCACAATGTTGCACTGTTGCCCCAGACTTCTGATCGTGCTCCTTTTCCAACCAAATCAAGCAAACCTACATGGCTTCCCTCACAGAACTGACCTGACTCCGACTTCCTGTTATTCCCTGACCCCGACTCTCCCCTACAGCCTCAAAACACCCTCCACTGCCCCGTGAACAGGCCACACCCACGCCTACACTGTTCATTAGCACCTGGTGCAGGACAGGTGTTTTCTGAGACCCTATGGTGCTGAGGCCAGAACAGGAAAGCACAGGAGGGATGACAGGGCGGCAGCAGAGGCCCCAGCTTCCCAGGGAGACCAAGGCGGGGGCAGGAAAGGTCTCACAACTTGACCCGTCTGCACAGAGTCCTGGGGAACGAGGCAGACGCTGCCGGGGGGCTGGCGAGGAGGTGGTGGGCTTGCTGGGCAGGCAGAGCACGACTGACATGTGTGGTTACACAGCGTCAGCAAGCGAGCACAATGGAGGTGCGAGGGATGGCATGTGAGGGGCTGGAAAGTTAGCTGGGCCTGGACTCTTGGTCTGCACTGCCCCCAACAGTAACCACTAGCTCCATGGGCTATTTAAACTGAAATTAAAATTAAATAAAATGAATTACCCAGTGACTCTGATTTTGGCAGAACTTGTTAAAATTAAAATGCTAACTCTAAGCACAGATCCTGGAGTCTAACCTGCCATCCCCCCAAAACCTCCTTTAGGCTAACGAGACCGGGAGGAGCCTCAGGGGTCGTGACCCCTCCAGGACACAGACCCTTCATGGAACCCCAGGCAAGGCCCACTCTGCACACTTGGTCCAGAGGGCCACACCCACAGAGAGACAGTCAATGTCAGGAAACCTAAGTCATCCATCACACGACCAAATTAAAGGGGAAGAAACCCTGTGATCGGCTCGTAAGTGCAGAAAAACAACTGACAGAGTTTAACCCCTGCTCATGATTTAAAACAAAAACTCTGGGAAATTAGAATAGAAGGGAATTTCCTTAACTTGACCAGGGAATTTATCAGAAACCCAGAGCACACGTCACCCTCGTTAAAACCAGGCACAGATGAGGCCCACGTCGCCGTGACCACTCGACGCTATACCCAACGTCCTCGCCACACAAGCAGACAACCGCCACTGCAAACGCAGAGAGAGAACACACGCAAGGCTTCTGAAGTGCATGGGGACCAGCCTGGCAGCACGCCCCTAGTAGAGGGTCTGACACGGAATGCTCTTCGGGATTTTGAAGTTACAGACTTCAGTGAGCGAGGCTGAGAACCCACCGCTGTTTGTGAAGGAAGAGGACCTACAGGATCCTGCAGTTTTCGCCATTTTATTGATTTCACTGGTTCAAAACCTGTCTGCCTCTCAACCACCAGGACCAGGTCTGTTTCAGGTTCCACACCTTCTTCAGTGAGAGCTTATATAGAACGTGCAGCTGATCCTCGGCCTGGCGTTACAGAGTCTGGAAACTCGAATATTTTCCAGAAACCCCTGAAGGCCTGGCGATGCCTGCGGCTGCTCCTCAGACGGATCCGACACGCATCGCTCACAGGGGTCGCAGCAGCAGGCCGGCAAAGCCGCTCATCTCCTGAAGATCTGAGTCCCCTGAGAGTCGGCCAACAGGTTTTAGGACACAGCTCCTCAGCCAACTAACAGTGAACCCTGAGTCCGGGTGCTCCTGACCTTGGCTCTCTTCTGTGGTACAGTTCAGAAGTCTACTCCAAGATTGTGCAGAGATGACCTCAGAAAGGCCCCTTTCCTATTTAGAAAGGGCCACAGCACAGACAATGAAAGCAGTGCACATGTGAGAAGAAAGCCTGTCACCAGGGTGGTGCTGCAGAAATCAGATGTGAAGGAGGCAAGAAACAGACTGCAGTCACTAAGGAGTTCGACACAGGTGGGCCAGCTCGGGGCTCCAACAGGAGACGGGGACCTGCACGCGCTGGGGCAGAGCCAGTGTGGCCGTGCTTCTCAGAGCCCCTCCAGGGGCATCTGGCCGGCGAGGAATTACTAGCATGCAAGAGTTGGAAGGACCTGTCACAACATTTACAGCCGCACTGAGAACCTGAAAAGAACTGGCGAGCACTGCTTCAAATGCGCTGTGCGCTCTGTAAGCGGCTCCAAACAAGCACTGGAAGGAGAATCTAGTATCAAGACCTGTGTTAATAAAAAGCACACAAATTTACAGAACAAAATAAATGTCACTGAAAAGGTGCACTTTCTGCTGTGAGTCAACCTGCTGACTTCAGCGTGCCTCCCAGTGTTTCCCAGCACGAGGTCTGCCGTGACCGGGGCTGCCAGCACTGAGGCTGCCGGCTGCGTCGTGAGGTTTTCTGCAGAAGTGTACCTGACATTTTATCAATTTTGAAACAAAGATGAGCCTGTACTTTCTGGACATTGTCTGCCCAAAAATAACCTGACTGATGAAAACAGAGTCCTTGTGGTTTCTTTCAAGTTCAAAGGGAACAAAAGGAGCCCTGTTCTTCACGCCGGGCCCCCTGTGATGTGACGGGAAGGACCGGGGGGCCGTGCCTCGCAGAGGCTGTTCCTGGACCCCAGCCACCTCGCAGAAGCACCTGAGCGACTGCAGAGCTTCTCAGAGATGGTTTTTCACCCAAGTGATGCTGAGTTTCTGAGAAAAAAAACTCAGAAAGCCTAGGGTCATCTACAAGATTCCTTTCCTCCATAATTGCAAGGGACATTCTCTAAGTTCAGGTCTTATGTGTGGAAACAGCTTTGTCACCTACCTGCCTGCAAAAAGGACTTCTTTAATCCAGCCAATGAGTCAAGATGTCATCCAGAAGTTCAAGAGCGGATTACTGGGCATCTTTCACTCACAAATAATGAATTCTGACTGCAGTGTATGGGAACCTCAGGTTTCTTTTGATCTTAAAGATGCAGTGTATGCGTCTGCAACAGCATGGAAGGATATTAAAGGCTGCTACCCTATGAGGAATCTTAACAAAACCTTGGCTAAGTGTTATGTTTATGAAGTATTGTCAAAGGTGGGGGAGTCTAAAGGATGTAATATAAAGTGCTCCTGAATATTTTAAGTATTACTTATCAATTTCATCAACAAGGTATTAAATAAGCAGATACACAGAGCTGAAAGATGCACATAAGAAAATGCAGCCCTGGCTGGTGTGGCTCAGTGGACTGAGTGCTGGTCTGAGAACCAAAGTGTTGCTGGTTTGATTCCCAGTCAGAGCACTGGCCTCAGTTGTGGGCCAGGTCCCCAGTAGGGGGTGCACAAGAGGCAACCACACACTGATGTTTCTCTTCCTCTCTTCCTCCCTCCCTTCCCCTCTCTTTAAAAATAAAAAAAATCTTTAAAAAGAGAGAGAAAATGCAGCAGGAGAGCTATGGGTCGAATAAATGAAGTAAGGCACTGTTAACACAGACACGCCCACGAGGACGGAGAGGGAACCTGTGAACAGTAGCCAGAGCAGGGTCAGCTTGCCCGGCGTGCAGTAGGCTGGCTGTGCACGCTGAGCTCTGGGCACTGCGCTACTGTGGGAAGCACAGAGCATTACCCTGGACTCCACCATTTCCGTCAGAAAAAAGGGGCATCAAGAACTGGTCTGGATCATCGAGAAACTTAAATGGGAATCAGAGACTCTCCTACAACTCTTGCAGCACTTGAAACTCATTTTAGCTGCTGTCCTTGACAACAACCCTGATGATCACGGTCCACAGCTCACTGATGACGCAAAGGAACGCTCCTCTAACTGGTAGGGCAGGACAGGAAGTACGTTTTCTTTACATTAAGAAGTAAACTTTAAAATTCAACTGTATTGCTCAAATCTGGGTTGCAGTTAGCTGTATTTCAGTAAGAAGAATTAAGTCACCAAACTGTGTGGTACAACTCCCACACAGTGCCATGACCTTCACATACCAACTATGAGGGACGCTTCATGAGTGTCTTTCAAAGCGGTGAAGCTGCTGGCACCTGCCTCATGCGTCTGCAGACGCTGCACATGGCTCCCACACTCCAGTGCACTTACACCGGAGCGACCCTGCAACATACCTGTACCCTACAGAGTATGTAAATTGCCACCATATGTTCGGAGGGAACAGAATGGAAAGACCTGTACAATGAATAATTTGTAAGATCCTCTCCAGACCATGCTGGATGAATGGATCTTTCACTCTAAACATGTAACTGATTTGCTTTTCTCCCTCGAAGAGTGGAAGACCATGTGACTCAGCGAGAGAGCTGACGTGCGGTCACTGACCCACAAGGGGCTAATATGAGCCATGACCTCTTCATTTTCCTTCTATCCTTTTACGAGGCTTTTAAAAATGGCTGACTCAAATACATTAGTGCATAAAAAGTGCGCAGAATTACATGAACACCTGCAACTGTCCTTGATCACGTCACTGCTGACACAGATATGCAGCAGAACATATTCCAGATTTCTCGTTTGTAAAACCTGCCTCAAACACACCTGTCCTCTGGACAAGTGCTCATCTTCCTTCCCTCAGTCTTACCCCAAAATGTGAAGTCACTATCTGGACGTCTTGGTGAAGTCCCTACAGAGTTTAACCTCTTCCACTTTTGCACAGAATCACACCTCGCCAGAAAAGATCATGCGTTTAAAATATCTTTGTTTTCTACCACTTTTCTTAACAGGTAGGATTAACTCAAGCTACCAACCGAACGGGGGAGAACGCTTCTCTCATAAGAACACACGCGCTGAGGGCGGCAGAAGACGCTGCACAGCCCCTGTGCCCGCGGTTGCTCACGGGTCTCCCCGGCCCCTTCAGAGGAAACAGCCAAGTGCTGTGCCCTTCAGTGCGCAGGGCCTGCCTTTCTCACAGCCGTGAAGCTAATGACTCCACAATCGCCAGAGCCCAGGCAGTAAGGGGCTTCCGAGAAACATAACATAAAATGCACACAATGTAAAGTTAGTGACAATATTGAATATTTTCATATTTACCTGAATTGTGGTATTTTTTCCCAACATATTCAAATGCAAAGAGTAGCTGGAGGTCTGTTGGCTGGGAATAATGAGCTATTGCAAGGCATACCTAGGAAAAATTCTACATTTAGAATTTGACGTTAACACACTCAGTTAAATGAAATGCACAGTCAGGCCTTGGTTACTGGGAGCGTCTTGGGGCGGTGGTTACAGACCCTTATCTACACGTTTTCTGCTGACCTAGAAGGCAAAAGAGCTCCTTAAGGCCAGGTGTCTCACTCACTGTCCTGCCCTTAAGACATTGTTCAATTCTCAGTAAGTAGGTGGAAAGTATTCAGTGAGTGTTTGCTGAGTTGAATTTTAACAGGCAAGTAATTTTATTCAAATAAATGAGACTTAAAAACTAGAGGCATTCTCCCAAAAGGTAGTGACACATCTACTCCTAAAAAAAAAGAAAAAACTTTATTTTGGTGGACTGCAGTAACCTAACACCAGCAATCGGCACAGCATAATGAAAGGCGTGAAAATGTGATGTCAGACCTCATGGATTAAAAATAACGCAGCCTTAATAGAAAATCCACAATCACAAAAAATTTTTTAAAATGCATGGGTGGCTCAAAGAGGTGCATAAAAAACAAAATTGCATTTCAGTAAAGTGGGCTGAGACAGGCCTGCGGTGGAAGGCACAGGCTTTCGAACCCAACAGCACTGCCTCGCTCCGCCCAGCACTGGCCACGGGACCTGTGGGGGGCCAACTCCTCTCTCTGGGCCTCAGGTCACGCCCCTGCACCATGAAGACAGTATCCACGGCTGCGATGGGAATTAATGATCTTAATGCACACGTGGCCCTGCAGGAGCTCCACACATGCAGTTTGGTTCTGACTCTCAACTGCTGTTGGACAGAATGCCCTGTGCTGACACAGCCCTGGACTGGATGGTGGCAGGAAGCATTCTTAAGTGAGCAAGAAGAAAAAAGAAACTTAGGACATATGCAAGGAAAGAAGACAGAAAATCTTACCGAAAAAGATTAAATATCATTTAGAAGGAAAAGCATGAAGCCAGTATGATATACTTTTGATAGGAAGCAAGCAAGGAAAGTTGTTAATTGTTAGTTTGGGGTAGGTTGATACATATTCTATTAACTGGTGGGTACATATTAGCTTCCTGTTTAAAATATAACTAAAAAGCCTTCCAAAGAGTAATGTTTCCTGCCTTTCTAAAATTTACAGCTGAGAAGACATCAGGTATCATTCATTTTAGTTTTGACTAAAAACAACAGCGACAAACTCCCTGAAACTCGTGTCGTGTCTCTCCCTCAATGCCTGCCGGGGAGCCTGCTATGGGGGTCCCCACCGTGGCCCCCGCCCCACCCTGCCTGGCAGTCTCCCTGCCAGCAGTTCTGCAGCAGCGGCCGAAAGCTGCACCCGGACACAGTCCCACTGCCTCCTCGTCCTCTGGGCCCCATGTGGGGTGTATAAGCTGTTGTACTTTCCTCAAGGTTATTTTTCATTTCTGCCCCATTTCCCTGCACTGCCACAGCCACGGCCTGAGGCCTCACTCACCTGACGGCATCTCTGCAGGCTTCCCTACATCCTGAAACAAATCCACAACACTCAGGAACGTCCTTGCAAAGATGTGATTCTGACCCACCAGCCTGCTCTCTGGATAATTCGCTGAGGCTTCCAGATGCCTCCACAACAAATTCAATCTTCCTCTTGATTCTGCACATACTGGCCCCCGCCCCAGATGCCCCTCACCCTCCCACCAGCTCCTCAGCGTCCCTGCACATGTTCTGTCTGCCCCGCCCCGGCCGTAGTCTCTGCCACACTCTGCTGGGAAGCCCTTCCCCACCGCTCCGCCCACCAGGCTCTCCGTAAACCTGTCGCCTCTGTACGACTCTAATCCCTGACAGGCTTTCCTAGGCCGAGCCATCTGACGGTTCCGACTGCAGACACCCCTGTTCTCCCTGCACAACAGCACCCGATATAAAGTGTTTCTTCAGCGAACTGGGCTCAAGTGGCTGTACTGCCAAGGTATTCCCATACTAATTATGAGTGTCAATAAAAAAGCACAGGGGTTGTTTCCCTTCCATCACGTCCAATTTCTCCAGGGTAGATGCCATGCCTCTCATTCATTCTGCTGCAGCCAACAGACACAAATGCCTGACCTCATGAAGCTTACATTCTAGTGGGAAAGACAGATGATAACAAGAGAAATAAGAAAACCATAGTAAGTTACATCACTCTGAGTGCTACAGGAGAAGGGAAATCCAGAAGGCGATGAAGCGCTACAGAGAGGGAAGGAGGGAGCGGGTTAGTAATGTAGAGACAGACCAAGGGCACTGTCTGGGCAGAGCCAAGGAAAGGCCTGGAGACCCCTCTATCCCACCGTCTCTCAGGAGCCTTCCGAAGGTGCTGTGTGCTTACCAGCAGCTGCACTAAAAATGCTCGCTGGCAAGACCAGTCACTGATGTAAGAAGGAAAATGCTCCAGGCCGGTACTGCTGTACCACCCCCTCTAAGACTTTTAGAAAGCAGTCACACGCCTTGTCCTCACAAAAGTCAGTCACATGTCATTGGCTATAGAACATTTTGTAGGGCCCTAAAGCAAAAACAAGCAAAAGCTAGCCGCTGGGCACAACCTTGGGGAGCCCACTTCTACGAGCCCTCAAGCACAGCACAACATGCTTCTCTGACGGATGGGGGACGAAGGGCACGCCTGACAGCACGCAAGTCCAGATGCGGAGCTGGGACTCGGGCAGATCACGTGCACGTGGCTGCTCTGGGAGAAGGGGCCCCAACCTGAACTGGTTATGCGGCAGTGGAATTACGAGTGTGGGTAACTGCTCATGGGACCGGGGTGCAGGGTATCTCTGGGGATGCAGGTGAAGCCCATCCGACTTGTGTCATCTGGGCTGCTTTCGGGTTACTGGCCTGGGCACTCTGGGGAGAGACAGCGGGCCAGGAGTCCTCTTTGCTGAGCTTTTTCATGCTCGCTATTTTAACAACCTCCGTCCACATTCCTAGCTCCCATCACCTTAAAAAACAGGTCTCTTTCACACAAATTTATTCTGTGTAACATACTCCCTAAGCTTCAAAATTTCTAGAAAAACTCTACCTCTTTAAAAACTGCCTAGGAAATAGTTCGTGTGCCCTGCCTATCAAAGAAAATGAAGAAAACCTCGGTAGTAAAGACATTAAACGATGGTGGACACTTTATTGTGGGGAAGTGACTTTTGGACCAAGGCGGACATTCCTGTCTGGGCGGAGAGCGGAGCATCCATGGGTGGCGGCTTCCCCCAAGGAGCAGGCCGACCCTCACCAAGTCCTGGCACGGAAAGCAAACCGCCTTCCTGGACGTCTGTGGTCTGAAAGCCACTGAGAAGTCAGTCTGAGGCTCAGGGCAAAAACGACAGGCCAGGAGAGGCCAACTGTCTCCGAGGAAAACAGCTGAATTTTCACTTGCGGCCAGTGTGCCTAAGCAGGCAGTTCACAGCCCGCTCATGGGAGAGTAAAATGGAGAAGTGAAGGGTATGTGTCCCACTGACCATCTCTACACATACATAAAGTGACATACATACTACGAGTGACAAATCGTTAAAAACAATTTTTTATCCTTGTGCGAGCAAAGGCTCTTCAAAATGAAACTCCCAGCTGCTCTGACGCTAGCTGTCCAGCTCTGCACTGTCAAGTCCCGTCCCAGACCCTCCCCTCTGTCCTTCTTCCGTGCCTGTCACTGCTCGGGGCGGGGAGGGCAAAGGTGTCTCGTTTTGTCTTAGCACAATTTGGGCACCGCCAGCTAGACTATAGAAGGCTTTCCCTCAATGTTTAACAAAATGGGAATCAGTTTAGCATTTTAAGATTCCATATTTCAAACAGAAATATAAATGTTTTCAGTATTTCAAAACTAATCAACAGTTCACCCACCAGAGAACACTGAACATGCATCTGGTCATTTTAAAACAACTTTTAAAGTCAAAGCATTTCCAGGGAGAACTTAACATTCACAGTTTCAAGGAGATAAAATCAACCTGTAGCTTCCCAACTTGTCACCTAATTTTAGATGAAAACCTCCCCTTGAAATAAAAGAATGCTGGAATTCTGCCTTTAGCTCACGAAGAATTAAGCTCTGGCAGCCACATGTGATGTGACCCTCTGTGTCTGAAGACTTGTAAACCAGGGAAAAACTGTTCTATTTATATTCCTATTGCCTATATATTTTTTCCTGTGTGGCCCGCCTATGACTGCACAAAAAACAAAAACAGTTTTTCTTTGGGTCTGCGGTAACACGCTTTTTATATTTTCAGACAGTGGGGAAAGGATTCGTGCCAGAAGCCTGGTCTTGGGAAGAGAGGGCACAACAAGTGGAACCAGGCTGGTCTGTGCGCACAGTTCAGTGGGGCCCCGGCCTCCGAGAAGCAGCGCAGCAGACAAGGGGCAGCCTGAGTTTCCGGGGTGTTTATTCCCTGTGTCAATCATCTGGCAACTGACCACTTATGTGGGAACACCTTTCATGCTGCCACTTTGTACTGTTCCTTTAATTTTCATGTGTTCATGCTCCATTTTCTCAACTCACTCAGCCCACTGTCTCAGACATCAAGAATGACCGAGTCATCTAGATGGCTCGAGAACCAAGCCAAATTCTGATGATTTCCTACTGCTGAAATACTGTCATCTGAAAAATGTAGTAGAGATTGGGAGAGATGTCAACTTTCTGGAAATATGAACCCACTGCACCAAGTTCTTACGAAAGAAATCTCTGTTCCAACTCCGTCTCCTAGGTTCTGTGCTGTCCCTGTTCCTGAGATGCTGCGCATTCTGAAGTCAGAGTTTTCTCAGAGATTCTTGATGCTTTACTCGATTAAATTACTACATGTACTTAAGATCAAGAAAGTAACTCGGCCCTGATGGGCATGGCTCAGTGGATTGAGCACCATTCCATGAACCAAAGGGTTGCTGATTCAAATCCCAGTCAGGGCACATGCCTGGGTTACAGGCCAGGTCCCCAGTAGGGGGCGTGTGAGAGACAACCACACAATGATATTTTTCTCCCTCTCTTTCTCCACTCCCTTCCCCTCTCTCTAAGAATAAATAAATACAATCTTAAAAAAAAAAGTAACTTGGCTAAAACATTTTACACAGCGTCTGTCACCTAACTAATATAAAGTCTTTCTAAATGAGACCAGGCATCTTAAATTAGTAAAATGCCAAAAAAACAAACTGTAGACCTGAACAGCTAAAAGGGGCCTTCAGAGTTGCCCAGCTGGATTTTCAGTAACGTAACAAGCTGACACGTGGCTTCACGGAATCCGTGTGAAAACTGTTAGACACAGACCCCGCCATCCCTGTGCCGGACAATCTAGTCCAAGTCGTCGTATGTTTTCAGACATTCATCTCGTGCTTGCTGTCTTCCGGTGAAGAAACTGTTGATTCTAGCTCTAAAAATAAACCTACCATCTCCTGACCAAAGGAGATATGCAGGCAGCTGCCTTAAGACCATTCTGACAACTCCTTCTGATAGCAACAGAAAATTTATTGCAGTGAGTCTATTGTTCACGGAAAACAAATGCACCCAGTTTCTGGTGGGGCCAAAGCTGCCTCACTTTTGAGAAAGCAACTTCCTGCTTCCCTAAGACTCTGCCCCTCTCTTCCCTGCAGACAGGAGCAGGCTTCTCCTGGAGCTCCGTTGCTACTCTCCATGTGGCTGCACTACAGACGGGCTCGGAGGCGCCGGGTCCACCAGCTTCCCTCCTCTGTGGAGGTCAAACGTGGACCTGAAGTGGGGATTTCTGCCCTTGACTCTCCCTCCACGAAGAGGCAACAAACGTTCCCCTGGACGGCGGGGGGCGAGGGGGGGAGACAGGCCAATTAAAAAGCCCCTAGCTCTTGGCTGCCCCTGTGGAATGTCACTCGGGTGAACCCAGTAAGATTTCTTTGAAGCACTAATGCTCACTAGGCCCCTCCCCTGACTCTTCATCTGCCTAACCTTTATGTGACTAAGTCTACCTCTCAGTTTGCTGATAAAGTTTGCTGATAAAGCGCTGAGGTACTAAATTAAAGGTCCTACTAAAACTCATTTATAATATATCTCCATCTTTTCAATCTTTTTAAAGAATCTTAACGTAAAAGATATACTAGTCTCCATATGATACTTTTTAATATTTTAGGAGCTGATAAGAAAGTTACATAGAATATTTTAAAGCAGCCATAAACTAGTCGAAGGAAATAGTTCTATTAACGTATCTGACAACTTCCCCTAAAAAAAAAAATCTGAGTAACTGAGAAATCAGAACTACCAAACTACCACACAGAACTGAAATTGGTAAGCATAATGCAGAACCCAGAACCTGACAAAGCTTAACCAGAAAAAAGTGTTACCTTTTTGGCACTTTCAGGACCTGATTCGTCAAAGCGAAATCTGACAATTCTGAAATCTTTACAGTAAATGATCAACTCAGTTGGATTAAACTTCAGTTTCTGGTTGGGGCCCAGGACTTTCTGCTTCCTCTTATGGTCATTTACTAAAAAAGAAAAAAATGAAGAAAAGATTAAAATGTGAAAAAATTCCTTCTTGTTCCTCACTCTCTAAAACTTGAACCAAGCCTGAGCAGTGATCACTGGAAGGCCGCCTCTCCCCTTGAGCGCTGCTTTGCTGGACTCACACATCTGCTTGTCTGTGGTTCCTGGAGCTCTGGGGGACTGATTTTAACTTCGCTTTTGTAGTTATTTCAAATGATTCTTTGCACACCCACCACCACCCTCTGAATACATTTTACAATTACGATTTTCATATAAAAGAGAACAAGTACTAGGAAATATAAAATGCTATATATTCTGTATCTCCATTTTAAAACAATTTCTTGATCTCTTTTAGTAATGTTCTTAGGACTCCAAAAAAAGGAAAAAACCTACAGAAATAAAATTCCAACCCAAGCATCTGAATTATCTGCAAACACTTCTTCCAGGACAGTAGTATCAGCTTGATGGACAGAGTAAAGCATAATATATACCTGTGACAATTTGCTCAATGCACGTTAACGGGACATCGTGTTCACCAAGAAGGAGGTTTCTGAAGTGGAATTTCTGAAACACAAAGTTATGTTCAAGTTAATTCTTTTCCCAGTAACCCCACAATGGCCATATGAGCCCTGACTTCCTTTCAGCGTCAAGGGCTGTGACACAAGGAAGCAGCACCAGACAAACGCACCTGCAGGGGCATCGGGTCGTCCGTGATGAAGGAGATTTTGAAGTTGGTGCAGATCAGCTTTCCCCACAGATCGTACTGACTGGTGTCTGTGGCAATGCATTTTCTCACAAAGTTGACTTCGTTTACAACAATTTCTCCTTTAAAAAGAGAAAGATGTCATTGTGTGAGCTGCGACCGCACTCTGAAATGTCAGCAGTCGCTGTGTGACCGAGAGGGAGCGTTTCATAATGATGACAGTAAGAGGGAACACCGAAGGCTCCCCAGAGCCATGAGCACCCTCGTCCTCCCAACGGCAAGCATCAGCCAGGCCTCCTGCCCCCGCGTAAGGCACAGACACTGCAGCACGATGGGCTTCGATGCCTTCCTCCTGGAAGGAACTCTGGAGAAGAAATGAACGACACCTTCTCTTTCAGGGCATTGTGTGATGGAATGCTCGTATGTTATTAACACACAGCTAGATACCCCAAACCAATGTTTTTGACGGACTCTGTAAGGAATGGGAAAGAGTTCAGCTTTAGTTAACCATACAATCTATTTATTTTAAATATATTCCATAAATCCAAATCAGATTTCCCTCTGCACTCAAATTATAACTTAGATGGTGATAACACTTACAGTTGAAAGGGGAGATGAAAGAATAAAACAAGAAACTAACATAAAAATTAAAAGTTAGGAAACTGACCTGCTTTGTCTGTTTCTATCAGTTCAAACACCTTTCACAGAAACAGACAGAGCCTATTTGTGGACAAGCCCCCAAACACCTGCCGCTTCGCAAAGGTTCCAATGGCAGCCTCCAAACAATGCTCGCCCTGGCAAGGGGGCTCAGCTGGCTGGAGCACCATCCCGATGAGCCGGGGCTGCAGGTTCGATCCCAGTCAGGGCATATACAAGAATCAGCCAATGAATGCACGAATAAGTGGCTGTCTCTCTCTTCTCTCCCTCTCTCAAATCAATAAAACAAACAAAACAACCCTCTAAACGACTAAGTGACACGGCGCGTGAAGACACTGAACAAAGAACTAATTCACATCCTGGGAGGGACGGAGCAGGACAGCAAGAGACTTCATCGTGCCATTCAGACCAGTGCGCAATTTGAAATTTGTGAATTGTGAACTCTTCATTTCTGGAATGTTTTGTGTAGCATTAGACTGTGGTTGACCGTGGGTAGCTGAAACTGTGGACCACGGAACACAGATTAGGGGGACTCCTGTACAGAGAAACGGTGCAGAGGTCAGCAGGGTGGAGAGTCAGCAAATTAGAGAGGTTAAAGAGTTGGACTTGACCCTATTTAAGCAGGATTTTACTCATGGAGGCTCACAGCCAGTTTCTGGGCAGGCACTGCAAGGCCCAGGCAGACTGGCGGTCGGGAGCGAGGGAGGGAGTCTTGGAACGCTGGCTCACACCCCCGAGGCAGCTGCCTGGGAGGCAGAGAGCTCCAAACCAACAAGCCCGAGGAGGAGGCACCAACCTAATGCTAAGATCCTACAGTTGGCTGCACTGTTCACAGTTCCAAGTCCTTCGCTCTTCCTAAAGCAAGGTATCTGCGATTCAAAATACTACAAAATCAGTCCCCGATCATCTCTAGAGCCTAGCTACAAAAAAGGTATCAAACAACCTAAAACATCCAGCAAAGGAAGTCTTTACCTAAGGGGCGCATAATCCAGGTGAGGAAGCAGGACTTACAGTGAGGCTGAAAACAAGAGCAGCTCATAAATGGTCCACCCGTGTGATGAACACGCAAAAAATACACATGGCAGCGACCCAACAACGGGTGTTTCCATTTTGCAGAGGACCCCGAGGTCGAATGCTTCTCTGATCTGATCACAGAAGACGCCGACAATCAGTGCACTCATTGCCAATCAAACAGTGAACCCCAGCCATGACGATGCTGCTGGCGCGGCAGACGGGAAGAGGGAACCAGCGGAGCTGACATGCAGCCTGAGCTCAGGGGCTGAGGCTCGGCAGGTGCTCCAGACGAGTGGGAGTCCTGCCCCCACAACCAGCCGCTGTGACCTTCCTTGGAGCCCTCGGCACCTCTGCCTTCCTCTCCTGCAGCGTTTCCCCAGAGAACTGCAACTGTCCAGGGCAGGTACCCATCTTTTCCAGCTTTGGGCTCCTCTGCCAGAAGCAGGACCTCGCACACACTCGATACCTGCTGCAGGATTACCGCAGGCTCACTCACTGTTAGCCACAGCACCTCAAGTCTTCCTCACCGTGACCTGCCCGGCCCCGCCCCTCCCCTCGAAGATCAGGTCCCTGGGTCAGAAGAGAATCTCACATTCCTGTGACAAAGCGGCTTGGCACTCCACCAGCCCCTGCTTCAGCTCCGCCAGCAACAGGAAGTGCCCTGCCTGCAAAGACATTCCACTTTCTAGCAGCTGAAAGGGTCTGCAAGTGCTCCTTCAGCTGGGGCAAAATGTGTCACTGCCGTGGAAAGGACAGAGCCAAGGGCCGAGCTCTTTCCACCTCACTGGTGCACTCCTAGGCTGACGTCCCGTCCACACCATCCAGTCCCAAAGCATGACTCTGTGGCCCAAGGCCACCTGTGTGGCCGGGGAGGCCCTGCTGCCTGGTGGTTACCGACACAGCCTGGGAGGGGGCTCAGGGCTGCGGTTCTGCCCTTGCTAGCAGTAAGGCACTGCAACGCTTACCCTCTGCAACTCCAGTCACTCTGTCAAACGAGACAACTGCTACCTACCTGACGGGGTTGTTACAAGGAGCCACCTGTAGGCTACGTGCCAGTTAAAGATCTTAGCGGAAAAGGTCAGAAACCTGCCCAGAAGTAGCTCAGGAAAAAGCAGCAATCTGTGCTTTGCATTGGCAAGACTTGAGGAAAATGCAGCCCTCGACATGTGCCCCTGCCTCCCTCTTGTGCACAGACCCTCGGGGTCCACAGCCACTGACAGCGTTACCACAAAGGCAGCCCGTAGTACCACTCTGAACATGCCCCAGGCAAACCTGTGCCCGGGCTCGGGGGCTGGGGGCGGGTGGCCACACCAGAATGCAAGACTGGACAGAGAAGAGGAAGGACAATTTGTTAAACAAGGGAGGGTACATTTTTCAGAAGACAGTGGAGGCTCCCAGGCTGACAAAGTAACTCATGCTAAACTGTACCTATAATATTATAATAATTTACCCAAGTGGTTTCCAGGGTCAGATTCCACAAATCAGGTAAACTACAAAAATTATTCAGGACACCAACTGATTTCTTAATCTTTTATTTTGAGTACTTAAAAACTTTTTAGAAAGCCCTGGCTGGTGTAGTTCAGTGGACTGAGCACGGGCCTGCAAAGGGTCGGGTCGCTGGTTCGATTCCTAGTCAGGGCACATGCCTGGGTTGCAGGCCAGGTCCCCAGTACGGGGCATGCAAGAGGCAACCACACACTGATGTTTCTTTCCCTCTCTTTCTCCTTCCCTTTCTCTCTAAAAAAAAAATAAAGTTTTCTTTAAAAAAACAAAACAAAACTTCAGAAAGCCACAACCCCTATTACTATCTTTTAACAAAAGAAGGTTCTTTTGTTAAGAACCTTCACTAAACAAGTTGGAAGAACATAATTTCAGAATAAAACACAATCCTTCATATCAAATCAGTTGAGCTCTACAGAAGAGAAAGCTGCATTTTTCCTATTTTTCTCCATTTGACCAAGGGCTAGCCAAGCCTTCTCCCAGCGCTGACTGATGCCAGCCAGGCCCGGGCTGGACCTGGGAACCTCTGACCCCAACCTTCTACCTTCTCTGCAGGCAGTGTGGTTTGCACAAGGTCCTGCTGCATGACCTGGGCACATGCCTCTTCCAGCAGTTCCCCATTCAGCACACAGCCAGGCACCCAATATGACCCACATGCTCACCACACTGATCTGGCAGCTACGAAACAAAAAAGACACGAGCATAATCTACCAATACTTGCTGCTAACGAACATGCCAAACACACCCACTCACCCTGTTTTCAAAAGGACTCGGGCAATTTTATGCATATGTGACCCAATCATCAAAACAACGAGAGTCACGTAATGACAGGAGATGAAGAGAAAGCCTAGGCACAGCTAGTGGCGTTCACTGGGTGCTGCATTTCAATGCCAGGCTCAGGTATAATTTTCTTGAGAAGTATGCCTCTGGGAAAAAGCAGAGACTCGCTGGCATAAAATGACGGTCTTCCTCTACGGCTCCAGCTGAGAGTGGTCTGGGTGTGGGCACACGCACGCGCGTGCACCACTATGGTGGCAACTTAAGCAGATGGTCTGAGGAGGTCTTCCGTCCACTCGGCACCTCAGCGCAGACTGCATTAGACATCGGAGCCATGAGGCTGAATTAGGTACAATCTCTACCTTACGGAGTTTCATGAACCAGGCAAGTTGAAAATTATTAGCACAATCTAAATTAAATTATTAGTTTCTTCTGTTTTCTCTGCTTCATAAAAGATGAGGATCATTTGAATTTTAGGTTGTTAAGTTCTGACAGAGCACTCTGTAACTGAGCACACAAATAAACAATTGATTTTGTGTTCTAATTTTCATCTGCTTATTGAATTACAAGTTCAAACTGTGGGCAACTGAAGTAGGATATCCTTGAACCGAAGGCATCACGCCAAAGCATAGCATGCAATGCTATGTCTCGGAACAATGACTTGTTCTGTGCGCCTGTGTAAAGCCACAGGCGACCTGCCCAAGTTGCCCCCGGTTTCTGACTGGTGAAGGCCAGATCGCCAAGGCTTCTCTCACTTGCACTTGTGTTCCAGATCTCACGGGTGGAGCAGCAGCTGCAGAGCAAAGGGGGAGCAAAGGAGCTTCCCGTGGCAGTCAGAGAGGTGACATGATGGGCACAGAAGGGAACAGAGACCCTGGCAGGGAGCACGGGGGAAGGAGAGGATGAGATGGTGACAGACACACTAACTCAGGGCTGGCTTACCTCTCTGTAAGGAACAGGTTAAGTGCAAACAGAAGGCGGGGTGCCAGGGCTGCCGTGTATGCAAATGCAGACTCAGTGTAAAAAATTAACATGGGCCAGAAGATCTAGACTCAGCTGTGATTTCTAGGACAAGTGACCCACTCACAGTCAGGAAGTGAGCTTGCATCTTGCCCAGAAAACCCTGCCTTTTTTGTAGAAAGGCAAGTTTTTAGTTCCACAGCATGGATAATCCTTCAGTGAAAAGTTCTTCAAGCTGATTGATATTTACACTTTCCCAATCCAATCAAATATAAAAGTCAGTTTCTAAAAATCAAGCACTGTACCCACAGCTGAGACAATGTTGTTGATTAGTGTCAAATCACAGCGTTGGAAGGGGACAACCACAGCCTGAGAGCGGGCTATTCAAAGAAAATGAAGCCGAAGTTCAAGGGCTCAGCAGAGGATCGCTGGTTCCCGTGCGCTGGCCCACGCCTGGGGTGACTAAGCCAACAACCCCACAAACACGGGGAGCAAAGGTTACCGAGCAGTTCCAGTGTTCGCTCTGAGAGCACACGAAGGGTGATTTAGCACACACGGTTTGGGTGAAAAGCAAGAACGAAATCCAGACAACAGATTTTAACCAACTCCCACACTAGAGTATAAAACAACTTTAAATGGTGAGTCTCTACCACGGTTGATGTTTTTAACAGTTGGTGTTTTGTTCCTACTTAACATCTTACATTTTAAAGCACTACTTTTAAAGGTGCCATATTTATTCAACGACTACAATACCAGTTGAATCATTTCACTGGATTTAGGATGGAGCAGTGACTAAGATTTTTAAACGTTCAGGGGAGCCATACAGACTGGTGTCTGGCTGTATTTCAGGTTTAGACCAGGCTCTCCTAAGCATCTGGCTACTTCCCCCAGAGCTGCAGCGAACGGACTTTTCCTAATTATCATACAATTCAAAATACCAATCAAAGAGCTCACATACTTTAAAACCAAACTACCATTTCCCGCCAATGCCTACTTCCATCTCCAAGATGCTCTAAAGCACCCTTTGCTCTAACCCAGCTCTTCTCCCCTGAGGAAAATAAAAAAGTCACTCCGTCAATGCTGGAGCCACGCTGGGCGTCACCACCAGGTGCAGGTGAGGGCCCACATGTCATGCCCATCCGACAGTGCACAGAACAGCCCCTGCAGCGAGGAACCAGGGGCCCCCACACGTCACCAGCTCCTCTGTTGGGCAGTGCCTCGCCTTCCTAAAGGGAAACAGGTAAACTTGCAAATAGAGCTGACACCTTCCAGCAACATTTGCCAAGTAAGAGAGGCAAAGCTCTCTAAGCTTTGTTACTGGCACAGAGACCCAGCCACCGTGGAAGGAGCTCCTCACTCGACTGAAATGATGATCCGACTGCTGGTCATCAATTCATAAAGATGCAGACAGACAAGAAGGGCAGAAAAGCTTTCACAACCTGAACAAATGAAGGGCACTTTAAAAACACTTTGGGCCCTGACTGGTGTGGCTCAGTGGATTGAGAGCTGGCTTCGAACCAAAGCGTTACCTGTTTGATTCCCAGTCAGGGCACATTCGTGGGTTGCAGGCCAGGTCCCCAGTAGGGGGCATGTGAGAGGCAACCACACACTGATGTTTCCCTCTCTCTTTCCCTTCCCCTCTAGAACTAAATAAATAAAATCTCTAAAAATAAGAAAATAAAAACACTTCAGGAGACAAGAAAGCAGGTGGTCACATTCTTGACAATTTTCTATGATGCTTAAATTTTCCAAAACAAACACCAATTATTACTTTCTGATGTTTAATTATAAGCAACTTATTTTTTTTTCTTTTCTTCTTCTTTTCTTTTTCCTCTCTCAGTGGTTAGATTTTTAACTGGATAAAGTTTAAAGCAAAAAGAGGAGGAAAGTTGCTCACATGGTACTAGTCAGAGGAGTAACAGTGGACCCAAACCCATTCACTTAAGTGTCTATTGGACCTCTAACGTTTACCTGGCAGAAGGACCGGTTCCAGTTTTTTAATCTTCGGTTCCGAATTAATCTTATCGTCAGTCTGAAATACACCAGCAAAATAAAATCAGACTAAAAATTTTTCCTCCCGATGAGATACGAAAGCAAACTTTGTGTCCTAAGGGATGACATATGGGACAGACATAAATCCGCCCCTACCCCGGGCCCTTACATTCTTTCGCATTTTTACCGAGTTCTTTTTAAGATCGGCTCACTATGGGCTCGGGAGTTTGACAATAAAATATTAAAACTGCCTAATGACAGAGGCGTATCCTCCTCTACTAGGGGCCCACAAGCGACGCAATCACATTGGCGGTCGCGGTGCGGACCGTCGCCGGGCTAACGAACCCAGCCCCGGACTCTCCCTTGAGTCTCGTCACACGACAGAACTACGGACGGCAGGTCACTGGGCACAGAATGGCTACGGCGGAGTTTCACAAGTTTTTGCCGAGCCAGTGGGGGCAGCCGCGCGGCTGGGGACAGGGGGACGGCGATGGCCTCCCGGGTTCCCCCGCTCCCGCGGGCCGGCCCGGCGGCTACCCGGAATCTTCGAGGACAAGGGCGCTCGCTGGAAGGGGGTTGTTTACCTGGGGCGGCGGCAGGAGGTAGGACTTGAACGTGGGTCTGGGCGGCTTGAGGGAGAACATGGTGCCGCTGCCTTTTCGCCCCGGCCCGGTCGCAACCCGGGACCCGCCGCGGGCCAGCGGCTGTGCTGACGCCTCCCGACGCCCGCGGGCTTACAGCTCCCCGTGCGGCTGCCCAGGGCCCGTCTGCCGACAGCCGGGCCGGGCGGACTGGCGGGCGGGGACACCGCGGACCGCCCGCCCGAGCGGGGAGGAGCCAGGGCAGAGTCGGACCGACTCGGGCGCCGGAGCCCATCCCCGGAAGGGGCCTGTCGCCCCGCCCCGAGAGACGGTGCGCGCAGCGCCGGCCGGCCGCTCCCCGCCTCTAGGCCGCGCTGGCGCCGGAACGCAAAGTTTGCGCCCCGCACTCGCTGCCGGGACCTCCTCAGAGAGAGCGCCGGGGGGAGCACAGCCCGGTAGCCATCTTGGGAACATAGGCTGAGAACGGCGCCCCGACGGCGGCCCACGGGGTTCACGGCGGCCCCCAAGGACCTACGGTGGCCCGCAGGGGTCAGGCGACCCCCAGGGATCTACGGCGGCCCGCGGGGGCCATGGCACAAACAGGCACTGGCCTTTGACCGTGGACGTTGGCTCAAGACATCCCCTGTCGTGACTGTCCGTCTTTTCCTGGGACAGCTCTCTTGACTATTGCTCGCTAGTCATGCAGCTGGCGCGATCATTGTCTAAAGTCCTCAGGAGGAGCCTGGGGGGAGGAAAAGGACTCTGGTGCCCTGATGTGGACCAGCCCCACTGCGCCCAGCGCGTGAGGAACCCACTCTGGGAGAGGGAACAGGTGCCGCCGGTGGTGACCCTCCTCAGACGTTCACCGCAGTTGGTACCGCATATAAAGCCCCCTTTAGGTGTCCCTCACCTGGGCGAGATTGTCTTCTACCACCTGAATGGTGTCTCCGCGCGGAGCTTCGGGACCGGGATGTCCTGCCCCCCGAGCTGACAGCCCATTCCCCCGGGATGCCCACACTTGCGGGGCCGTGGGCACTGCTGACTGATGACATTAGCACACTACCCGGACGCCTCGATTTCGTTTGTTTGTTTCTACCCTCCTTATTAAACTTTAATGTAGACAAGATATTAAGCGAGTTATCTCCTTTCTTTTCTTTTTCCTCGCCGCATGTAAGGATGTGGAGTGAGCAGCAGCTAAGTGATCAAAAGCCCTAGCAGAGTGGGGGCTTCCACAGACAACGGACCAAATAATCTGCCCATTCATTGCAAAGGACAGACGCACTTCAGCGTACCTGAAACTCTTAACAAATTTCTGAAGTTAATGTATTTCTGACCTGGGGCAGCCTTTGGTGGAAGAGGGCTGATCGCGTTACATTTCCGTGAATCTTTTCGTTTTGACTAGACCCTTCTTAGGCTTTGAAGAAAACCCTGATCCATTTCATAATTAATGTCACAAGGAAGCTGCAATGTGGCCCTGTGAATCAGAGTGACAAGTGTTGCTAAAGGGAATATTTAAAAACTTACAGATTTCAAACGTTGCTCCTCTCCCCTCCCCCGAAAATTATCCTAGGTTCAGCCCTCTACTAATCGTTCTAGTTAACTCGTTTGAGTGACATGTGATTCCCTTTTGCTCTGGAACCACAATTGTGTTTTGACATGTGAAGTTCACTGGGTTATAGGTGTTAAAAATACTATTGTGCAAATACATTTAAAAACTTCTTTTGTGATTACTTCGTGATTTCTCTACATTAAGTAGATGAAACAAAACAAAAAACAAATAAACAGAGAAAGACCAAGTTTGTGGTTATTAGGTTGGGGGTGGGGTAGGTGGGGGATTGGAGAAATGTGGCTGAAAGGTGAGAACTTTCAGTGTATAATTGGAATAAGTAAATACTGGGGGTGTAATGTACAATGTGATGACTAGGTTACACTGCTGTATGGCATACATGAAAGTTGATAAGAGTATAGCCTAAGGATTCTCATTACAAGGAAAAACAATTTTTTTGCCTCTTTTTATTCTATCCATCTGAGATGGTGGGGGCAAACTAAACCTATTGTCATCATTTCACAATCTACGTAAGTGAAAAATCGTAATGCTGTACACCTTAAACTTATGCAGTGATGTATTTCAATTATATCTCAAGAAAACCGGAAAAAACGGATTTTTATCCACACACACTCTTCAGCAATATGTGGGTGTTCTTTAGTTGCCAATGACTGACTCTGTGATTTTGTTTTCCCCACGTAGGTTTCCTCAGAATCTATAACTATAACATGGGACCACGTGATTGCAAAATGGGAAAACTCTGATTTCGAGTTTTGTTGTGAATTTCACCCTAATTTTTACGACAGGTCCAGATACCTAATTGTGTTAGTCTGCTTGGGATGCCATCACAAAAATACCACGGGCTGGGTGGCTAAAACAATGGAAGTTGATTTCTCACAGTTCTGGCGCCTGGAAGACCAAGGTGAAGGCAGGTTACTGGTGCCAGCTCAGCGGCTGTGTCCTCACATGGCTGATGGGGAGAGGGGAGGGGGCAAGCTCGTGAATACTGGAGAGCACTCTCGTGTTTCTGATAAGGGCATGAATCACGTTGGATTAGGGCCCCAACCTTTATGACCTCATTTAACCTAAAGGAGCTATCTCCGTATATAGTCCCACTGCAGTCGGTGTTTCAACATAAGAATTTTTGGAGGACACACACCATCCCTAAAGCTAGTCTTACGGCCTCTTGTCATTCCTGGCCTCTTTGACCATCCTGCGTGTTTGGGGTAGCTGGCTATCCATTCTTTTGGCTCTAATGTCACTATTTTGTCCTCTTCTCCTGTTTTTCTGACCCTCTTTCCATCCTTGGTTCTTCTATCATGGGGGATAGTGGCATTTCCTGGAGATAATTTCCTTTTCCCATGAGGAAAAGAGCTAGCATTTCTCGACTACCTACTAGGTCCTACATACTTTATATAGTCATTCAATGAGTTACCAAATTTGTATTGAATGCTGGCCTTGTGCTAAAAACTATTCAGGCCACCGAGAAGACAAAGTTCCTACTCTCACAGCATTTTCATTGTGGGTAGAAATATATAAAAAATCAATATGCATGTACCATATACATCAAATAGATATACCATATATATTAGTTAAATGATAGAAAACCAATTAATTATCTTGAAAACTGTCAAGTAAATGGGAAAAACCCATCATTGTCCCTGCCATATGTACAGTGTGAATGTATCACTCTAACCAGGTAGGAGGTGAAAGGAATTATCTCATATTCTAACTAATTAAAGAAAGAATAGGATTAAAGCATTACAATTCTCACCCTCCTATGAATTAAGAGATCTAGGCATTGAATATCGCCAGCTGCTGACGTCACAAAAAGACAGATGAGTAGGCGAACATGCCTCGTGGTGAAAGCAGCAACATCGTCCAGGTAGCCTTGGCAAAGGGTTTGGACCTAAGCCAGAAGAAGCCTCTGAATTCTTCTGCCAACGTGCAAGAACAGTGCAGCGTGCCAAACTGCCCATGGGGAGCCAGCCAGTAAAGTTTAAACTCTGACAAAGTTTGCAAGACAAAATGGCCCATGTTCTTCAACAGATTAAGGAGGAGCAAGGGTTTCGGGGGCGGGTCAGTAAGTGAAAACAAGGAGTGAAATGAAACTGTAGTGATGTGGAGCAGTCAGGTGGCAAAACCGTGATGAAATGCAAATGTGGCCCTTTGAAAACGCGTCTGCAAAATTGCCAACACTCCCCCTGTACAGGACCTCTCCCTTAGAATCTGGCTGGCCTGGGTGACTCATCTGCCGCCAGGCAATGCCATCTAAGTGCCTCTGCGTGACTTCTGAAGCCAGGACATGAACAATGGCATTTTGTCCTCGTTCGCTGGGACACTCAGTTTTGGAAGATTGAACTGCTACGTAAGAGATGTGGTTTCTTGGAGGCTGTCGTAGTGTGAGGGAGCCCAGGCCACTTGGAGAGGCCGTGCTCCTATGTCCTCATGGATGACAGCTCTAGTTGAGAGTCCCATTCCAGCCCACAGCCCACACGTGAAGGAAGATGCTTCTGGAGGATTCCAGCCTCCACCTTCAGACACTCGGTCACCTCAGTTCAAATACCATGGAGTAGCGGCAGCTGGTGAGTAGTGGCAGCCAGTGAGTAGCAGCAGCTGGTAAATACCGGCTTGCAGAAGCCAGCTGTGGGGTATCTTTCCCCAGCTCCACATTCAGATGCCACGCAGATAGCTTGGAACTGGCCATTGTAGGAGCCTTGACACCACGCAAATCAACCAAGGCCACCAATCAGGGGCATTCCTGCTGAGCCTTGTCCGAATCCTGACCCGCAGAGTCCACGAGCAAATAAAATCGGTGCTTTAAGCTGCCCAGCACTGGAGTCACAGTTTTACGGCCAAGAAGTCTTCGCTATAAAAGGACAGTGGTTACTTCTCGGGGAAGAGGGAGAGCCTTTGAACTTACAGACTGGAGCATGGTCCCTTCCATTCTCGGCCGTGAACAGCTTCTGCGGTTCTCGACAGTTCCAACCTAGAACACCTGCCCTTTATTTTCTAGCCACAACTTTGCACAAACTATTGCGTGCATGGAGGGACTACTAATTTGTGTTTGCTCCCAAGGACTATGGGATGATAAGAAAATGCTGTCTCCTTTATTCTCACAGATTAACAAAACTCTTGGTCACCCTGAAGTATTAACAGTGTGATCTTTGATATAATCCTGTATTTTCTTTTACTATGTAATTTTTTTAAAGATTTTATTTATTTATTTTTAGAGAGGGAAAGAAACATCAGTGTGTGACTGCCCCTTGCACGCGTCCTACTGGGGACCTGGCCGGCAACTCAGGCCTGTGCCCTGACTGGGAATTGAACCGGTGACCCTTTGGTTTGCAGGCTGGTGCTCAATCCACTGAGCCACACCAGCCAGGGCTCACTGTGTAATTTTAAAACAATAACAAGTAAAACAGAACCCCAGCAAAACATGTGGTGTTCATGGCTCCTTTCTACTCCTCACTTCTTGTAGCTTATAATTTTATTTTTTTCTCCCTTACCCCTCCTTTTTTACACTTCCGCTTTCTCTTTATTTCCTCCCTGTTACATAATTCCTCACTCCTTAAGTAACCAATTAGTGGCACCCAGAAGTATCTCCTTGGCTATTTGGTGGCCCTCAGAAACAGAGACTGTAGGTTCTTTTTTTTTAAAGATTTTATTAATTTATTTCTAGACAGAGGGGGAGGGAGAAAGAGAGGGAGAGACACATCAATGTGTGGTTGCCTCTCCCACGCCCCCTAATAGGAACCTGGCCGGCAAGCCAGGCATGTGCCCTGACTGGGAATTGATCCAGCAACCCTTTGGTTTGCAGGCTGGCACTCAATCCACTGAGCCACAGCAGCCAGGGTGAGACCGTAGATTCTTTTTGTTCTTGTTGTTGTTGCTGAAAGTGAAAGAGTCTTGTATACTGATTAAGTAATTAACCTCGATTGGAGTATTATCCCTTTCATTTATTCCTACTCCAACTAAAAAAAAACACACAGAAGTTTACTGACAGATGCTAACAAAATATTCCTTTAAGTTTAGTGCATTCCAATTTTAATCACAAGTCCAAATGGCCAAATATGTGTGATGAAAACGTTTTCAGGAACCGAGGATCCGAGCTGGAACTCATCGGTGGCTTTGATTTGAAAATCAGGCGAACCAAACGCATCAGCATTCCGTTTCCGTGGACGTTTTCTCTTGCTTAACCTTCTGCGCCTCCGTTTTAACTCCAGACACGACTCCCAGGTTACTGACGCTGCGGGCATGTCCAGATCTGTCTAACTTGCCCTGAGTGGCTTTAGCATTCCTAGGGTGGCCGTGTAAACTTTTTGACCTTGAAGACGTGAAGCCCAGAGTTTGGTCTGGTTTCACGGCCAGGAAGTTCCCTGTTCCGGTTCTCTCCGTGACGGCGAGCGACAAGCGAGAGACTCGAGGGGCCCTTGTGGGGACGCAGCTGTCCTCTTCGGGATCTGCGGATGGGTCTCTGAGCTCTGCCTGCATCGCGGCTTCCGACACAGTGTAGGGGATATCGGTGCTGCGAGACCGTGTGATCTTCTGGACCTGGTATTTCCACTCTGCCGTCCACTGCTGCCCCGTGGAGGGCCAGGCTCGATCCATGATCGAGCTGTACCCCGCACCCCAGTTGTTGAGCCCGCTGACCAGCTTTGCCTCGTGGGAATACACGAAACTTCTGGACTCCACGGTTTGACAAGCCCTGAACGTTTCATCGGGGTGACAGCTTGTCGCCTTCGTGTCTTCCAGGGGACAGGAAACGGTGCCTTCCATCTGTGCTGTTCCCACTGTCAGCTGAGTATGCGGAACATCCGATTTACTCAGTCCAGGCATGACCTCCGTTTGATTTGAACCTGGGAAGATGGCTTCTCCTCTTTCAGAGTCGGTCTGCCTTGAGTCGCCTTCTGAAACCCCGATTTCTGGGCCTAACTTGGGCTCTGAAGCGTGCTTTACATTGGCTAACGCCAGCCGACTGCCCTCGCGTGTCGCCGGGGCACTCCTGCTGGGTAAGAGGCGAAGGCTGCCCTGGCGCTCTGCAGCGATCAGGTGCATTTTCAGGTCCTTTTCTTCCTTCACGCGGAAGGAGCGGGCTTTCTTCCGGAAGCTTGTCCCCGGCGGCATGGCCAGAGACGCGTCCTCACACGCCAGCTCCTCCGCGTAGAAGTGCAATCTGCTCGTGCCGCAGCTGTCGGCGCTGTGCACGCTGCTCTGCCGCAGAAGGTGAGTCGCTTCGCATTCGGAAGAAGCGCGGGACCGCGGTGGAATCAGCTCCCACTTGTCCGCTCCCGTGAGGTGTTCCAGCGCGGTGACCATCCTGCCGGATAATTCCTCCAGCTGAGTCAGTCGGAGGTCGACGGTCTGCAGAGATGTCTTCATAAACTGCTCCCGTTCGTTGATCTCTTCCAACCTCATCGACATATTTTCAACTCTGGCGAAAGCAAAGGGATGCACGTTTATTCCACCACGAGGAATCAAATACTAAATTAAAAAAAAATTATTGTGTTGCTACCTGATTTTACAGTCTTTTGGGAATGGTGGAGCTCCTTGGGCCTATTTTTGAACTTCATACACGCCTAACCAAGCTGCTACAAATTACCATTAGGAGCATAAAATAATTTTAAAATACAGCTAGCAAACGCAGTGCTGTTTACCATTGGCTGCTCTGAGTGCCTCATGGGATTCATTGAGAAGGACTTGCTGAGGGACGCTTCTGGGCTGGTTTAATCCTCACCACAGCTCTATGAGGTAGGCACAGAGAGTGTGGGCGACTGCCCAAGGCCACACAACCGGTCAGCGGTAGCGCTAGGATCTGGGGGCACTCGGGAGCAGCCCCAGCCTCCTCTCTGGCTTCTGTCCCTCAGCTACTACCTCACATCGCCTCTGCTCACAAAGGAAGGCACGAGCCCTCAGGGTTTCCACCTCTGGCTATAACTGTCGGCAACTAATTGTTAGGATGATAAATTAAATATATTAATATCCTTACTTGAAGTTCAGGGAATTCAGAAAATAATTTTTTTTAATTATTAATTAATTAATATTTTTAGAGAGAGGGGAAGGGAAGGAGAAGGAAAGGAAGAGAAACATCATGTGTGGTTGCCTCTCGCACGTCTCCTACTGGGGACCTGGCCTGCAACCTAGGCATGTGCCCTGACTGGGAATCAAACCGGCGACCCTTTGGTTCACAGTCTGCACTCAATCCACTGAGCTACACCAGCCAGGGCAGAAAATAAATTGTTAATAATTAAGTTTGGGTTATCAGATGATTTACTTAAGGGACATGGGGTCATTTAATTGTGGGAAGGAGACCAGTAACTTTAAATTGCTCATTATATTCATCACTAGTATTTCCCTGATGGGGTTGTAAGACGGAGATCATGGCAGACTATAAATATCTGGCATTAGATTTCTCTTTTTAAAAGATTTTATTTATTTATTTTTAGAGAGAGGGGAAGGGAGGGAGAAAGAGAGGGAGAGAAACATTGACATGAGGGAGAAACTTCAGTCAGTGGCCCCTTGCACGTGCCCCCACCAGAGGCTAACCCTGCAACCTAGAAATGTGCCCTGACTGGGATTCGAACCGGCGACCTTTTACTCTTCCGGACAATGCCCAACCCACAGAGCCACCCTGGCCACGGCAGATTTCTTTTTAAACTCCCAGAAGATCAGGCAACAGCCGACCAATGAAACCATCCTGTGGCCTGAACTGCAAGTTTCTGGTGTAGACCACATTTTATATCTCAAGAATACGTACACTATGAATTCTTTCAATGCATTAATGAAATTTAACTCGAATAGGCAGCAAGTTATGCTCAGGGCCTAGGACTGCTTCTAAAAGTTGAATTTGTCCCCAGAGCCGAGGAGATCCTGGGGCCTCTGAACTAGGCAGGGTGGCAATCTGTTCCGGCAGGTCCATCCCCGCGTGAAGGCAAGCACATGGTCTGACTGTGACATGTATCAGTTTCTAACGTCCTCCTGTGCAGGCAACCCCGAGGGTCACCTGGTAGGTCTTTGCTACCCTCCCTATAGAGCCTTATAAATTCCCTCACCTGTTCTTGCTTACTCTGTTAGCCACTTCCTGTTACCTGCTGCTTCAATTTTTTTTCATTTTATTGATTTGAGAGAGAGAGAGAGAAACATTGCTTTGTTGTTTCTCTTATGGTTGCTTCTTGTATGCGCTGTGACCAGGGATTGAACCTGTAACCTGGGTGTATAAGGATGATGCTCTAACCAACTGAACCACCTGGCCCGAGCCCCGCTGCTCTCCTTTGCATGAAGTTCCTGCTCCCTGCCTGACCACGGTCTTCTGAGGGCTCCTCACGCTTGCTGCTTCTGCAGCCACCTGCCCCACACTCTCCCAAGAACTAACTCCCTTTGCTAATGTGCTGTTTCCATGGTCACGCTGACAGCTGCCCTCTGACACGTGGGAGGGTCTCCAGCTTCTATTCTTAACTCTTTTCATGGGGAGAGAACTGTTTATGCCCCAGAGGAAACCACATTATTTGAGCAAGAAGGAAGTTTGCAACCAGGAGGATCAAATTCACCAAATTCACCTTTTAAGGGTTTCCGGCCAGAGACAAGACAGATTCTAAAGAGTCTCTCTCTCTCTGCTCTGGCATTGCGGTGACCAACAGAAGTGCCTGTCACTCCCCATTGTCCGTGACTTTGAGAAAGACCTGGCTTTCTCCGTTAATATCATGCCTCCCTGCTCACTTCAAATCTATCATGCCCAATGATTCCCTGTGTTATAATCCCCGTGGCCTCTGTAACAATCAAACTTGAGACTTTTTTTTTTTTTTTTTTAACAAACACTACATTCGGAGATAAGGCAGTCATACAAACTTTCCTAAACAAATTGGCTGGGAAAATAGAGGTGCGGATCTTTCCTCTCAAGTGTTCTGTAATTCCCTGCCGATTTTTTTCCCTGTATTACCTAATCCAGATGCTGGCTTTGGCAGCCACTCACACAGGAAGAAACCTCCAAGTTATGTGATTCCTTAGCCCCCCTTACACTCTCTAAGCTCCCCTCCCGCTGCAGGGAATAAGTTGCAGGCCCTGTGGTAGGGCCACTCTTTTGGTGCCTTTAAAATTTTTCCCCCATTTTATTGATTCTAGAGAGAGGAGAGGGAGGGAGAAAAAGAGGGAGAGAGTCACAGATGTGTGAGAGAAACATTGATATGTTGCCTCTGGCATGTGCCCTGATCAGGAATCAAACCGGTGACCCTTTGGTTTGCAGGACATTGCCCAATCAACTGCACCACACCAGCCAGGGCATCTTAGGTGGGTTAAATCTTTCGTTCCCATTGCCCCTCCCTTAGTTGAAGCTGTGGAAGAGACAATGTTTCATGGTGCAGCTTAGATTTTAAAAAATGATGAAGATGGCCCTGGCTGGCGTAGCTCAGTGGATTGAGTGCGGGCTGCGAACCAGGTATCGCAGGTTCGATTCCCAGTCAGGGCACATGCCTAGGTTGCAGGCCATGTCTCCCAGCAACCGCACATTGATGTTTCTCTCTCTCTCCCTCTCCCTTCCCTCTCTAAAAATAAATAAATAAAATCTTAAAAAAAAAATGATGAAGATACTTCTTCCAAGCCCGTTTTAGACCGCCGTGCCAAATGGAGGCAAGTCGTACTGACTTTTTACAGCATGCGTGAAAGGAGAAAGAAAAATGAGCGTATGATCACGTGTTTCTGAAACGATGAACAGAAAGGATGCATTCCCTGAGCCAGCCACGTTTTGTGACTTCCCACAATTACTTACAACAAGCTTCCCAAACCTCGACATCCATACAAGCAGTGATTTCCGTGGCAGATGGGGAGAGACGGGCTATCTGAGTGACAATTGCACAAATGTCCCCAATCTGTTTGCACAGTGAAGGCAGGAAAACAAGTCAGGAGAAAGCGGCTTTCTGAGCTTTCGGTGCCCTAATTCAGTTCTCCTTTCGACAGAGCAAACTATTTCTCAGCACAGCACAACAAGCTGAAGTATTCTAGGTCCAAAGTGATTTGCCATGAAATAAAGTGGATTCTCTCTTAAGACCTCTTTCTGATACACCATATTTCTAGTTAAAGTTATCACACAGTCCGTGGACTATTTTTTCATTTGGTGTCCAGTTCGAGGACTTTTAACCCTTGTACAGGTTTCTATAACCAACGTCATGGCCAGGACCCAGGGTCACTCCATCAGCCCCCAAACTTCTCCCTGCTCTATGTCTGTGGTCACACCCCTTCCCACCCCAGTCCTAGCAACCATGGACCAGTTCTCCTTCCACACCATCCTATCTTTTTTGAGAACATTAAATAAATGGAATCACACAGTGGTTAGCCTTTGGAGACGGGCTACTTTCAGCAGAAAGTCTTTGACATTCACACAAGTCGTTGCACAGACCTGTCCTTCAAGCCTTTTTATTGCTGAGGAGTTACATGGCACACATGCACCACAGCATCTGTTGAAGGACATTTGGGTTATTTCCAGCATTTTTGGCAAGTCTGAAAGGTGCGGCTGTGAACACGTACAAGTTTTTTCTATGAACATAGCCTTTTTTTTTAAATGAACATCTTTCTTTTTAAATTAAATTAAATTTATTTATTTTTAGAGAGAGGGGAAGGGATGCAGAAAGAGAGGGAGAGAAACATCGTGTGGTTGCCTCTCATGCGCCCCCTACTGGGGACCTGGCCTACAACCCAGGCATGTGCCCTGGCTAGGAATTGAACCAGCAACCCACCAGATTGAGTCCGGTGTTCAGTCCACTGAGCCACACCAGCAGGGTGCCACAGCTTTTTTAAAGCCCTATATACATCTTGACATTTATCAGCCTTTCCACCCAAACTCTTCGCTTAGTCTGTTGTGCGCCGCAGTGCTGGAATCTGTCACAGAAGGGGGCAGGAGCTGAAACATTTGGCACCGCCACCTCCACACCCCAAAGCTAGCAGCTTTGGCCCTGGGCCAGTTCCAAGTTAGGGGAAAGTAAAACTAGTCCTTCGAGCCAGTCTTTCAGGGAGCCATCAGGCAGGATAGGACAAAGAATTACAATTCTTTGGGGATGAGGTCCTTTCTGCTTCCACTGGTACTAGGAATTCTGGCTCTTATGTTCGGGGATACCAGTGAGCTGAGCAGTGCAAGGGCGGGGGCGGGGGGGGGCTGAGACTGGGTTAGTTAAAATGCTTTAAAACTCACTTTCCAGAAAACAAAAAGCAACAGCAATGCAACAAGCCCCAGCCACGTCTCTTGAATAAACACTCCACAGACTGCTACAAGTCACTGGCTGGTTTCCAGATTTCCAAAAAAAGTTGATCTTGAACGCTTTTTTAAATCTTCTGGCCAGTTTTGCTATTTCTATGATGAAGGGGTGAAATTCCAGAGTTTCTTACTCGACCATTTTTTGTTCGCTTCATCTCCCTCGAGGAGTTCAGTATGCTAATGAGGAGGAGATACCCCCCACATACACTTGCATGCACTCCGGTTGGGGGTGAGCTCTGTCATTTCTAAATGACTTTATGGGGTTCCTTTTCTTTCTTTCATTTAGATTTCATTTATTTACTTTTAGAGAGAAAGGAAGGGAAGGAGAAAGAGAGGGAGAGAAACATCAATGTGTAGTTGCCTCTCGCACGCCCCCTACTGGGGACCTGACCCGTGACCCAGGCTTGTGCCCTGACCGGGAATCAAACCGACGACCCTCTGGTTCACAGGCTGGCACTCAGTCCACTGAGCCACACCAGCCAGAGCTGGGATTCCTTTTCTAAGCGTCCCCCTCTCTGCAGTCTCCCTGGTGTGTCTAGTTCCCTGGAGCTCCTCCTTTTCAATCAGAAATCTGGGCCTTGAATTAATCTGCTTGGACCTACGCTTCCATAACAATGGCAGCATGATACTGTTCTGAGAATTAAATGAAATTGTGTAAATAAAAGCACTCCGTGAACTGTGAAAGTTCTATAGGTGCAAAATGGCGTAACCATATGAAGTCAGAATAATTGCAAATCCACACAGCCTTTTATGTGGGTCCAGTATGCCTATTAGTTAAATCTTAAAGCAGTTTAACTAAAATGCAGTTTCATTCTAGCATTGTAAATATAACTTTCCATTTTATTCCAATAATAGGTACCATGATATATCAATTTTGGGAACTTTTGTGTTAATCTGCAAAAGAATGGCATAACTTCATTGGACATTCATAGACTCTTACCTATTAAACATAAGGCCCAAGTTCATGTTCTTGTGGTAAGAGTGCCCGTGTATCTTTCCTAAGGACAGAGCTTAGTACTGGGAGTTCTGTAGTAAACTGGTTATTAAAACTTGTTTCATACGCAGTCAGCTTTTCATGCGCAACCAGCACCCTTCACCTGCGAGGCATCTCATAAATTACATGGGAACATTCCTTTAATGAAAGAGCTGGATGTTCACATAAAAACATAATGCTAGTGGAGCGACTGGGTCCAGTTTCTACTTGAAGAAACCCAGGTCTCAAGGCCCCATGGTATTCTCCACTGAGTTCTAAGACCATTCCTGCCCTGTAATTTTACTCCAGGTCTAGAGATCATAAAGTTGTCTAATCCAGTCCAAATTTTACATCCAGCTATTTTAATCCCCGCGGACTTCTTCCTACGGGGCTGCATTTTAAGTTTCATAATTGCAGGGAGAACGCCCAGGATAAAGCCCACCTGTGCTTACCTACAGAGTTTTCCCAGGAGAAAGACTACACCAAGAACACGGCTTAAGTCTTCCAGCTCCTGCCTTTCTCATTCTCTTAAATAAGCAAAATACTGGATAGTTACTAAAAGAATATAAAGCCCTCTAACTCTCTATAATGGATCATTTATATACACGGATATGGCCACGCTTCAGGCCTCCTTGACTTCTGGGATTCGGGTCACCGTCTCAATCATTCCCTGTTTCTGGCCCAGTTCCACTTTCTGTTTGGGCCAGACTCTGTGGTCGGTCACTCAGCGAAGCTCTTACTCACAGCCTGGGTTTCCTCTCCCTTCCTTCCAACGTGATGGGGGTGATCCCTAGCCCTTCATTTAGCACCGCCAGGGCTCTGGGGCTGGGCAGGGACAGCCGGTGCTGCAGGCAACATGCTGGGTTCATGCTGCCACTTACAGACACTCACCGGCCTGGGGTATCCCCACTGCTCGATGCTTGGGATGCTGTGCCCCACGCACCCTTCACTTTCTGCATCCTTGCCCTTGGGATGGAGGTCATGGAAGCCACACTGACTTGGCCCGACACAGAGCCATGTTATCTCATTTCAGTTGACTCCCTTCCTACCACATTCCCCCTAAAGGTGAGTTCGAACCCTCCCTACTGCTTTCAGTAAGGAGGTAAGTCCGTAAGGTTGCCGGCCGGTACTCTTTCCCCTATCCTAGTGTTTCTTCCTGTGTTTCTGGACTTCCGGTTCCTGCCAAACTCCCATCCTCACTTCAGTCTTTTATTTATTCTTGAGGAGAATTGATGTTGTGGCTGGGGTTTTGGGGCCAGGACACCATCATGCTTTTGTCATTCTCTTTGGGAGATAGTTACCTGCACACCACAAGGGCTCTCACTCCGTCCTGTTCACGTGATAAGCTCGGTGGGGGAGGCTGACCCCGCCAGGAGAAGGGAGGTCCACGGCGGTCCCCACTACCGGTCACTGAGTGGGTACATCTAATTCTGGGTTGTGTATTTGGCAAGAACGGCACCACTTCCTCTAGCACAACGTTTATTACTAATAAAGCTGGTATTTTTAAAAAACATCTGTGTCTGATGTCTGCACCTATCCCTAAATTCCAAGTCAGGTAAGGAACAAGAGTGTCATTTACTAAGCACATGAGAACTTCCACATTTAATCCCACCCATCCTCCATCATCCAGGCAACCCTGACCCCTGTTAGTTTACAAGACGAAAACATTCCACCCTGGCTGCTGTGGCTCAGCGGGTTGAGAACAGGCCTATGAACGGAAAGGTCGCCAGTTTGATTCCCAATCTGGGCACATAGGGGCTTGCAAGAAGCAGCCAATCAATGTTTCTCTCACACATTGATGGTTTTTTTCCCTCTTTTTTCCTCTCCCTTCCCCCCTCTAAAAAGGAAAATAAAATCAAGATATTCAGATGGGATCTTCCCAAATTTCTCCCCCATCCCTGCATCTTTCCACCACCTTCTCTACATCCAAGGAATCACCTGTCTCCTTTCTAAGACTGGTGTCTCTTTCAGGCCCTCTCCTGGTTGCCACCTCATTTCTTTCCTTGTCATCTTTCTCGTAAGAGTCTCTGTTACCACCATCTTCCCTTCCTGGTCACTGGGGAGGAGACTGTCCGATAAGGTCTCAAGGCCACAGACAGCTAATTTACATACTGAGCTGAGAGCAGACTACCCAAGACCTTGACCCAGATCCACAGATCTGGCAAGAAACCACTGAACCCGAAAGGTTTGTGGGGAATCAGAACCTGCCATTACAGGGTTGGCTACTCTAAAACCCGTATAGCCTTCTGTTCAAAACCAAATGCATTTCAAATGTAGCCTGCATACTTTGAAATATCACACACATAAAGTGACGTTTTTGTAAGTGGATAGAAGACAGGAAAAAGTAAAAGAGGGAAGACATAAGGAGGCACTGTACTGCACACACTCCCCAAACCTACAATAATCTACTTGTTATCATTACATTTTCAGTTTGGTGCTAAACTTCTTTCAAGCCAAGAAAAAACAAAAGGAAAACTCCCTGGGTTTCATTGTTTGAGGACAGGAAGTAGAATCTCTGACAAAGTGATGTCAGAAAAGATTCTTTCTGACTCAATTGCTCTTGAACCTGGGAACCCCTAACAGGGGGTGTCCAGCCTCACAAAACAAAGCAAAAACACAATGATGTGCTTAACAGTGGATTGGAGAGAGAGTCACAGAAATGGCTTTCAAGTGCTAATTCAGAAGGATCCACATTCCTGATTATTAACCGGTCCGATGAGGCCAGAACATGACCTCGAGTGTGCAAGTGTGCAGGCAGAAGGAATTTATAAAATGTTCTCCTCGGACCAGCCCTCTGTGTTATCTGATGCTATCTCTTCCAAACAGACAACACCTGACAACAGGAACAATTGTTTCGCTGTTGCTGACAGTAAGGGTTCTTCCTGACAATTAACGGGTAGCAGACTCATTTGCATATTGAAAGTGCTCCCAGTTCCTACGAGCAAAACCAAAGCTTCAAACCCAGAGGGACACCTGTTTGGTGCTCTAGAAGGGGACCAAATAGAAATTCGCATTCAAATCAGGGGACAAACTTTTGAGTCATCAATTGTTGAAAAAACCGAGCTCCTACTATGTGGAGGTGTGCAAGGCTCCCCGGCCTGGTCTCAGGTGTGAGGGGCCAGTCTTCCATAGGAACTGGCATTTGAACAGAGATCCGAAGGATGAGGAGGCAGAGGCAGCAGCCTGTGCAAAGTCCCTGTGGCAGGGAGGGAGCCGTGCCTTTGAGGCAATGAAGGCATGCCAGCCAGACCGAGTTCCAGGCAGAGTCCACGGAGTGTGGAATGGATGGAAACCGCAGAAAAGAACCCGGGGAGCTCGGACAGGAGGCGGCTTCAGGGTTCCTCGTGAAAAGCAGTGGTTAAGTTGTACTACCGTGGGGGTGGGGAAGTAAACAGACCTTGACTGTCAGTGAAGAAGAGGGAGGTGTCACCATGATTTGCTGACCGAGATGGGAGATGGCTGGCGGTGCCCCTGGCAGGGCCGAGAGCACAGGAGAAAGTCCACGTCTGGCAGGGAGCCACGAGCGCAGTGTGCAAGGGCACTAGGTGGCACGCTGGGTGGGGCTTTGGGTTGAGCATGCTGCTGCAACCCGGCGTGGGGTCAACAAAAACCTGAGTCATGTTGGAAATTTGCTGTTGAAGGGCTACGTGTTGGATCTGACAAAGGGTCGACATCATGTGATAAAAAGAAATGGTTCAATTGTTAGAAGTTTATATATAACTTTGCAAGCATTCAGGGAAAGCCGTGAATTTGGTTCCTGCACAGTCGTGGAGCACCCTGCATGGAGACCACCGTGCACTGAGGAGCAGCCTGCCCTGAGGAGCATCTTGCAAGGGGGAACAGCTTGCCCTGAGGAGCACCCTGCACGGAGGAGTACGACAAGTGTGTAATTTCTTGTGTGAACACATTTGCAAGACGGAGTCATGCAAATCGCTGGTCCTGGTTTGGAAAGGCGCCCAGACAACAGGGAGGCTAGGACGGGCTTGATGCCAGCAGCGCCTTTCGGAGACGCTCACCCCTAACCAGACCCTGTGGTCCCCATAGTGCTGGAGATGACACAGCTAAGAAGAACAGGAAAATCAGCAAATGGTGACTCAGAAAAGAAAACCGTCAAATATATAAAGTAAGAGAAATGGCAGAAACCTGTGACTAATTAAAAAAGTTCCATTTTAGACGTCGTCCCTGGTGCCAAAAGTTAGGGAAAAATGAGTAAGTTTATTTCCTTGGCTCCTCAGCCGGTTTAGCTTTTCCCAGGCCCCACCTTCTTCGGTGGCTGGTATTCACCTGTGACTCAGCACAGAGCAAGGGAACAGGACGCGCAGGAAGGCGTTCCCATCCCTGGTGGCAGCAGCGAAGGCCAAGGGAAGCGGGAGGGAGCCTGTTTTTACTGCCGGGCACATTGATTCCTATCGCACAGAGCCCCTGGAGGGAAATGCAATGTGGTCGCCAGCCTGATAACCGCATTCCTGGAGCCCAGTCCAAGAATGGCAAAAATTCAAACAATGCTTGGGGGAGGGAGGAGGGGAAGCAGCAGAGTGAAACAAAACACAATTTCCATGATGCACGACTGGCTGTGACTAAATCCAAGTTAATGTCTAATTGCAAAGTGGAAATTTCCGATTGGCAAGATGGGCGTACGTCATCTTCCTATGGAGAAATAGTTGGCAAATCTTTTTTAAAGATTTTATTTATTTTTAGAGAGAGGGGAAGGGAAGGAGAAAGTGAGGGAGAGAAGCATCAGTGTGCTGATGCTTCTCGAGCGCCCCCTACTGGGGACCCGGCCCACAACCCAGGCACATGCCCTGACTGGGAATTGAACCAGTGACCCTTTGGTTCACAGGCTGGTGCTCAACTGCTGAGCCACACCAGCCCAGGCATAGTGGGTATATTTTAAAAGCTCAGTCACCACTGTGAACATTTTATGGGACACGTACCTTATTAAGGCCGAAAGTGGGGGCAGGTGACCCTTGAGTTTGGCGGGTTGGATTACAAGGCGACTAGTTCTAGGAGGTGAGAGAGGTCAGAGACTGGCAGTGGCCGGGGCTGAGGGAGAGTCACTGTCCTGAACATGCACCAGGGAGGCTTCAAGGTGGGTCATGAGCGCTGCTGCGACTTGGTGGCCCTTGACTGGGAACTGCGCTGAAATATTCTTTCAAAGTCCTACCAGGTTTTGCTGCTAACTGGTAAATGTGTATCTGTAAGAGGAAACTTGAACTCTGAGTGCCCAAGGACGAAACTTGAACTCTGAGTGCCCAAGGACGTAAAGATGACTAGAGAGTCTCCTTAGGCTTACTCCTCTACCCTCCTTCTACACACGTTGTTGGTTAAACTCTTGGGAACAATTTATTTTTCAATCAATGATCATGATCTTTACCAAGCTTAAATTGCTTGGAAGTGATAAAGAGTCTGGAAAATTAGGTGATTAAAAAAAAAAAAACATATGTCGTGCAGGTTTCTTGCTCCTGTCTACTCTTTGCTGGTTGCTCTTTGCCAGTTTCCACAAGAGCTACACAATAAAGGTGGGGAACACTCCCCGACTCCTGTCCCTCTTTGTTTGCTCACTCATTGATTCAAGCACCCATGCATTCATTCATTCTGCATTTATTAAGCATCCCCATCCGGATGATGCTGATTCCACTGGGATCCCGGATATAAAAGGGCCTGAAACACAGACTCGACCCCTGTTTAGAGGTTTCCACCCTCTTTGGGGGACAGACACCTGTGCCCCTCTTGCAGTTTCTGGTCTCAGGGGAGCAGAGAGGAGGGAAGCCTTCCCCTCTGCTCCAGGAGGGTGGGGAGAGTGTTGGGGGGAGCAGGAAGACCACAAGGCAGGGGAGGACAGGGGAGGGGAGACAACCCTTGGGCAAGACAACCACAGGGCTGGGGTGAGGAGAAAAGTGGCCTCTGGAGAAGCCACCCAATCCTGCAGCTGACTGTTCCTCCCACAGGTCCTAGGTCTTGTAGCAAAAGGCCCTCGTGCAGGGGTGGGCAAGAAAGCCAGGGCTTTTTTGTTTGGGCGCGGGCCTGGACTACTGGTCATAAATTCACCCTTTACTTCTATATACAACACACAACCACCCCCTAGGAAACACATAAAAAAAAAAACCAGAAAGTTTGAATAAACCAGACAACTGGGAATGCATGTTTAAATGGGCTTTGGCACCCCATCCCTCCCAGATGGGGGCGGAGGAGCCCGCCAACCCGAGGCCCTGAGCGGGCGACACGCGTGGCGCACCTCTCGCAGGTGACACGGATGCGCTCGTCGCTGGACGACTGCTGCTCGTCCTCCTTCTCCTGGAAGTGCTCCTGCACGCACTGCTCCTCGAACTCGTGCAACCTCTTCAGCTCCTCCTCGCTGAGAAACAGCTCTGCGAGGACAGGGTTTGCCGAGTGAGATCTCGCGATAGCTGTGAAGACTCAATCTCCGCGCGCGTCGTTGTGAATTTCACAGCCCAACCTCACCGCGCGCAGTTTTCCCGACTCTCCCGATTGCCCCTTATACAAGAAGAGCTGGCAATCAACAATGATCATCTTCCCTATGGAGCACAATGGCTCACTTTCTAACGCGCGCGCGCACACGCGCGCGCACACACACACACACACTTGCAGCTATTCGGAAAGTGAAGCCAAGCATGATTTTCAGGGAAACCTTTTGCACGTGGATAGTGTCAAGGGCACTGCATGTCTTCCCCATGAACTTTAAGGGAAGCACATAGAAACATTTTGAAAGGAACACTGATTTCACAACAGAGGATTTACTTTCTTTCTTTTTTTTTTAAGATTTTATTTATTTATTTTTAGAGAGGGAAGGGAGAGGGAGAGAGAGAGAGAAACATCCATGTGAGGTTGCCGGGGGGACATGGCCTACAACCTAGGCATGTGCCCTGACTGGGAATCGAACCTGTGATGCCTGGTTCGCAGCCCGCGCTCAATCCACTGAGCTACGCTAGCCAGGGCAGGAGTTACTTTCAAGAACTCAATTTCTCATTTTGTTTTGAGCAGGCTTTCAGTAATTACTGATAAATTAATGGAACTATAATAAAAATCGTCACAAAATAACAGGCGTTGTACAAAGAATAGCAGTTAGGTGAGAGTGTCGCGTTCTTACACATTTGAGGGGTTTGATGAGTTTTCTGAGAGGGTGTCCCATCAGAAAGCCCTTGTGAACTTAGACCTGGACAGAAACCAGAGTGGTACACGTACTCAGTCCGCGGTCCTGCTCCTCTTGATCCCCTTCTCTTTTCTTCCTACAGCGACCACTCAGACGCATGACGATTATGTAGATGTGGCTTAAAATGATCATTGGTGGAGGCAGGACTGGCCGGTCGTGAAATGTCATGATCAGCTGGTACCGCTGGAATTTCCACACTTGATTGGATATGGACTTCACTTCAAAGAAGGTGTTGCTTTTAAAAAGAACACATTTTTAGTTATGTGATTTTCCACAGCAATCGGAGTCACATTGAAATGACAAGACACAGTGAAATGGCCTTGGAGTGCCCCCTAGTTCTAATTCCCAGATAATTGTCTTCAGGTCTATCAATCAATGTGAAGATCATCTACACTCAAAGGCATTTTATTCATATAAATACTAATTGAGAACATGGAAGCCATGGCTAGTGTGGCTCAGTGGATCGAGTGCCGGCCTGCGAACCTAAGGGTCACCGGTTCGATTCCCAGTCAGGGCACATGCCTGGGTTGCAGGCCAGGTCCCCAGTTGGTGGTGTGCAAGAGGCAACCACACACTGATGTTTCTTTCCCTCTCTTTCTCCTTTTCTTCTCCTCTCTCTAAAAATAAATAAATAAAATCTTAAAAAAAACTACAACAAAAAAAGGATATTGAAATCACTACCTACTGCTTTCTTGAAAAGTCACACTGCCATCTACAAATTCACATGCTCAGAAAATTTTATTCCATATATTTAAAGGTATGAGCCATTCAACTGGGCATTTTGAAGTAGTTAAATTTCCATCTCGGACTACTTTATTTTCAGTCACTGAATGGCTTACTCACTGAACTTATTTGATCAAAGATCTGTTATTTTGGATGTTGGGTAGCTACCATCTTTGTCCTTTCGTTTCCAGTGGGAGGAAGTAAGGGCACAATTATTAGAAGTTGGAATCGTGATCTAGCGTGTTTTCTACCAACATGGGGACCTCAGAGAAGCCAGTTAATCTCTCGTGACCTGTGGTTTCTCACCACTCAGACCTGGCGTTTGAATCGCTCTCTCTCTAATGCCCCGGTCGGTGCTAAGATTCTATATTTCTGTCATGGATTTTCCCCCACATTTTTCATCTTAGAAGCTACAATAGTTTTTTTTCAACATTTATTAAGCATGATCACATACATCAATACATCATGCCAAAATGGTCAAGTTCTATAAGAAACTTGATTTTCAATTTGAGCCATTTTTTTCCTAGATCATTTTATTTTCTATTCTATCAATGATTAAGGAAACATTTTATGTAATGTTACAGCAATTGTCACGGCTTAGGAAGTTAACCTTATTTTCTGTGCCTCTGATAATTGAATGAAAGGCGCAACTGAATCAAACCTTCTCTCCCTCAGGGGACTTGCATCTAAGAAAATATTTTCTTGAGATTGAAACATCTCCTCAAGTGTTACAATACTGAGATAAAATTTCAGTGCTTTTCAAATCAACCCTTGATTTATGAACACATTAAGGCTGATTAAGGTGGAACAAAAAAAGACTACAGAAATTCAACCCTTTTCAAAGCCCTGGTGAAATTCTGTGTGCATGCTTGGCGGCCTGGGAGTGTTTGGATGAAACTGAGGATCTATAAAGTCGTTGATAACAAGCACACGGCCATCAGCCATGACACGTACTTGAAGACCGCGATGAGCAGGTTTACCAGCAGGATGTTGGCCACCAGCAGGTAGCACGCCATAATGGCCGGGGTCAGCCAGGCGCCCGGGATGCAGGGAGGCAGCCGCTTGCCTTCCTCGTCATACTGGTTGTCCCCACAGGGAGCTCAAAAAAAGAAAAAAAAAGAGTTTGTCTTTCCACGCTTGCTCTTCCACGGAATGAAAAGAATAACATGAGTTATTCTTCCATAGGCTGTGAGATGACCTATTTCTTTTCTGCTATGATTTTTCTTCTGTGAAAACTATCGATTCATATGAAGATAAGAAACTCTTTTCTGAACTGAGATATAGTCCTGCTTAACTTGCATGTTTGTAAATATTTTCCTGTTTTTTTATTGTATTTCTCACAGAGAAGTTGTTCATTTTTAAGCAGCTAAATCTATCTCTATGGTTTTCTTCTTTACTATTACTCATGAGAAAGGTATTACATCTTCTCATTACTTAATGTCATTTAAATATGTTGTCATTTAAAAATGTCATTATGTTGTCTTCTTGGTTTCACTCATGATTAACTTGGAAAATAATTTTGTTCTCGGCTAGGAGGTAAGGCTCCCTCTACCCCCATATTCCTCAGTCGGCTATTCTGGTGCCATGTTTGGAAAACAATCTTTTCTCTCTCTTCTCATGTGAAATACCACTTTGATCAAATGGGACCTTATCTCCTGGAGAAAAGACAGGAAGATCCCAACAGTGATGGGTGAAGCATCTCCATCAGTTTACAGTCTATGTACTTCTTGCTTCTTTGCAATTTTAAAAAATATTGACGTGAGCCCCGGCTGGGGTGGCTCAGTGGATTGAATGCTAGCCTGTGGCTGAAAGGTGTGGGTTCAATTCCCGGTCAGGGCACATTCCTGGGTTGTAGTCTGGTCCCTGGTTGAGGGGGGTGCGAGAGACAGCCAATTGATGTTTCTCTCTCACATCAACGTTTCTCTCCCTCCCCTCCCTGCTTTCTGAAAATAAAGAAAATCTTAAAGATGTGTGAGAGAGACATCAGTTGCCTCTCGCCCGCCCCCTACCGGAGAACTGGCCTGCAACCCAGGCATGTGCCCTGACTGGGAATCAAACTGGCAATCTTCTGGTTTGCAGGCTGGTGCTCAGTCTACTGAGCCACACCAGCCAGGGCAATAAATAAAATCTTTAAAAAAATAAGAATAAGCTAGGCTAATTCACTTAAAAAAATTTTTTAATAAAGAAGTATTCACACGAGAAAACCAGAGAAGTATTTGCACCCAGGGTAAGACCATCAGGAATTAGCTACAGAAGAGCCTAATTCATACACACATTTCATGGGCTACAGTCATCAGTTCTGCATAAACTTACGATTAATCTCCATGGCGTAGACTACATAGCGATTGAGAAGTGGGTTTTGTTTTTTCGTTGCGACAGGAAGGGAGGAAAGAAAATAAGAGCACAGCTGAGAGAAAAGTAAAATGATTAGCAACACAAGACATGCAAAACCTTCAAGCTTGAGGATGACAGATTTGCATGTAGAAACAGTGATCCATTTAGAATTGTACGCATTACCCATTCTAGGAAATGTCTATATAGCTCATGAATATTTACTTCACCATGTGTATAAGCAATAGCAGAAGCTCAGCAGTTAAAGATACCGTGAGAAACCCGCAAGGCAACTGGCAGATGATCATTTCACCAGACAGGTTAACCAAGAAGGTGCCCGCTACGACCCGACACGAACACCTCCCAGGCACAAATCAATGCAAAATACCCATGCAACACTCAGATCAGGAACCCGAAACCTACATGAATCATGTGACTGAAAATAGTGTAGCTTCCAGGTTCCTCTACCTTCTCTCCTTTCCCAAATGAATGTAAAAAACACCAATAAAAATGTTACAAATTATGTCAGGATGCAGGGACTTTTAGGATTTATGTTTAAGGTTTTCTTTTGTGTTTAGCTAGCTAAAAGTCTTTGAGATCAAATTAGATTTTGGGGGGGGGGGTTCTGGCTTACCAATAATTGATGTTGAGGTTGTTGTGATAATAGCATGTCCTGAACCAGGTTATAAAAGCTAGGTGGAGGCATTGTGTGAACCATTTATCAGTCTGGCTAGAGGCTGTAGGAGAATAGAATGACAATCTTGTGTTTCATACAAGGCGAGGATGTTCAAAACCTTCTCTCCCCAACGGTGAGGGAAGGAGACTTGACTTGGGGTGGTGAACACACAATACAATATACAGGTGATGCATGATGGAATTGTACACCTGAAACCTATATAATTTGATGAACCACTGTTACCCCAATAAATTCAATAAAAAAATTTTAAAAGGATTTTATTTATCTGTTTTTAGACAGAGGGGGAGGGAAGGAGAAAGAGGGAGAGACACATCAATGTGTGGTTGCCTCTTGTGCACCCCCTACTGGGGATCTGGCCCACAACCCAGGCATGTGCCCTGACTGGGAATCAAACCGGCGACCCTTTGGTTTGCAGGCCGACGCTCAATCCCCTGAGCCACACCAGCCAGGGCAATACATTTTTTTTTTTTTAAACCTTCTATTCCCCAGGGCGGGAACATTGGAAACAGCAAAACTGCTGTTGTATCTGACGCTTTATGATACCACAAACATGCGGGTGAAAGTTTTGGTGCTGACAGCACAGCTGGCCTGAAGAGCCTTGGTCACTGTCCGGGTACAGGGACACGTGAGCTCCCCTTCCCTGTGACGACCAGCTCAACCTGGGGAGGAGCTGGGGCCTGCATCCCCCAGAAATCCCCGCAGCACCACGGCTCACTTCCTCTGCTAGCAGCCAGGTTATCGCCCAAAACTGAAAAGCCAGCAGTCTGCTAGTAAAGAAGAAGCCACCGCCCATGTGGAAAAAGAGCATTGGTGGCTTAATGAAGAGGGTGACATGGGACACCAGCATCCTGTCATGCTCACTGTCTCATTCTGCCAGAATGCCGCTGCCAGCTCTCTCTTGAGGAAGAAAGAGATCAGGCCAGTGACACTCTAGGACATTGGGACTGGAACTACAGTCACAGGCTAGGACGGTCTTCACTGCCAGCTAACGGGCCACGAGACTCAGAATTCCAGTCGATAGTTTTAGAGTAGAAGGAATGACCGATATCTCAGAAATCTACCTTTCAAAATCTGCATTCCTTTCTTCAGAAAACCATTTGACGTCTATGGCAGAACACAAAAAAACTACTCTGTGCCCGAATTAACACACGCTCTTCCGTTCATTTGGGTCTGATCATCTGCCTCGGGAGCAGGGAAGAGAACCTTACTATGAATTCTATTCTTACGGTCTATCTGGTCCGCGAACACCTCCCCGTAAATCATCCAGTAAGGCATGTAGAAGATGTTTCGGGCCAGTTTCCAGGAAGGCTCCTCATCTGGGTGCAGAATGGCCTGACGGGCTACTCCGAAACTCATCAGCACAACCAGCATTATGACCACAAAGTACAGCATGTCGATCATCTGAGTAGAAAGAAAATGTGTCTCTTGTTGTCCACACTCACTGGCCAAGTTCACAGGGCCCGTGCTATTTACTGCCCTCCCCAAAGGCATTGTCGGTGCTCAGTTAGGATGAGGAAAGTCTCCTTGCTTTCTCTCCATCCCACCCGCGGGCTATTTTTCTCCTTCCCACCATGCATGCATCTTATTCTACAACATCGCTATCCTCGTCTCTCTTTCGCTTCTCTTGTTGCCCTTAAACAAATATTCTTCCAGTCACTTCCACTGTAAGTGAGAAAGGAAAGGCTTATGGGGAAACGTGTGCATTTGAAAGGAAAGCTAAGGAGTCGGAGGAAGAGATCTCTAAGGAGGTAGGTAACAAGATAATGAATTGACAACACATGCTAGTATGTATTCCATTCATCATTCGAGGGCGGAGTAGTTACAGTGAGCCACACTCTGGTTGCTGGATACTGAACTGGTAGAATTTCTAATTTGGAGCATCCCTGAAGATGAAGGTCCTTGCCTGGATAAGCGGGACTATATATCCTTTCACTTCCAGGCACTTGCAATATAAAGAATTATTCCTAAACTTAGGAGACTTCCTTCCATCTGGGACCAGTCCTACCACTGACACTATTTTAGGGGATGCAAGAAAAATCCACTGGGTCAGTCTTAGTTTCAGATTCTATGGCCTGTTCTGGAGGAACAGTTGCCAAGGATTCGGGTTGACCTAATCCCACAAAGAACTTGTGTCCGTTCCAGGCCAGGGCTCGTGGGCCAAAGATTGTCTGGAATACAGGCGGGGAATGACCCTGGGTCCCCTTTGTCCCTGGCTTCAACTGCATGTTAGGAGGTCATCAGTCAGCTTATTGGGGTGTGTGCGTGTGCATACAGTTGGCCCTTGACTTGTGTCTGTCAACTGGATTTTAAGTTATTTTTTAAGACTATTTATTTATTTAAAGAGAGGGAAGGAGGGAGAAAGAGGGAAAGGAAGTTCAATGTGTGGTTGCCTCTCACACACTCCCTACTGGAAACTTGGCCTGCAATCCAGGCATATGCCCTGACTGGGAATCGAACCAGCAACCCTTTGACTCGCAGGCCGGCACTCAGACACTGAGCCACCCCAGCCAGGGCTGGATTTTAAGTTGCTAATATGTAGGAGAACGAGGTATCTTAAAGCAAAAAAACATTTCCCATAAGAAACCAACTGCAAAGGAAAGACCAAAGGACACCCAGCCTCACGTCCAAACCACAGCCTCGGCGGTACGAACCATCTTTCCGATCATCATCACGTAGGGCCCCAGGTACTTGTTGACGCCGAAGATGTCCAGGACTCGGATGTACCAGAAGATGATGTCCACGCAGTAGATGACTCGGCCGTAGCCCATGTACGGCTGCTTCTGCAGGCGGAGGATGGCCCCGATCATGAACGTGGAGATGGCCACGAGATCGGTGATGTTCCAGTACTCCTGAAGCCAGACTTTGATTTTCTGGCTGAGTTTGCCTGGTTCCGACATGAGGATCTGAAAGCCGGGCCAAGGCACAGTGAGCAGCAGAAGTGCCAGGTGGAGAGTCTCATCTCAGAATCTCGGGCAGACCTCGGGAGTGGTGGCACCTCCCGGGGCATCTGGTTCCCGTTCCTGCTAGGGGCCTGCGAACGCCACTCTACTCAGGCAGACAAAGATATCTAGAAAGGGAAATTCCACGGAATCCTCTGGATTCCTAGAGTCAGTGTTTTGCAAGCTCTCAGGAAATGCCTTCTAAGTTAATATCCTCTGGCTGTAGCTGAAGCAGCTGCCTCTCCTTCTCTTTCCTAATTCTCTGGACGCGCGCCTGTCAGCTGACGCTCCCAGAGGAAAAGGCTCTGGAGAGCAGCTGTGCCCTCGTGGTCCTGGGGAAGGGCAAGCCACCCAGTGGAGTGGGCAGGTCCGGGCCAGGAGATGTTTATTTGCCAGAATTCCTTTGCAGTTTAGATAGGAGAAATCGGGGGGAAGTTCACCTTGATTTCCCCCTACTCCAGTTCTTACCCTTTGAAAACCGCTGATTAAAAATCACTACTTCCTCCCCGAGTAAAATTGCAAATATTTAGCAACCAGCATCGTGGCCAGTGCATATAGAGCTATCCCCAGGGACACAGCTAAGCTGTGCAGTAGGTGGGGTTCTGGGGCGACAGGTGGCACCCCGTTACTGATGGAGGCTCTGGGTAGGTCTCAGGAACACCAGCGGTGGGACGGCGTGGTGACTATTTATGACCCAACAGAGAAGGGATTTTTACAGTTTAACAACCTAAGTACATACGTGCCCTGACAGGGAATTGAACCTGCACGTTTTTGGTGTACAAAATGACACTCCAACTAACTGAGCCAGGGCAATGGAGTAAACTTGGGGTGGGGGCCCCCCCTCCCAAAGGAAAGCCCCTCGGCAGGTAGGATTTGCATGACACGGTCTTGCAATGAGAAGCTCCCTCCGGGCTGAAGGAGGGGGCGGGGGGGGGCGGCCCCCCCCCCTCGAGCACTCACCTCGCGGATTTTCTCCAATGCCAGGGTCACGATGTAGGAGATGACGACCCACTCCTGGAGGCAGGGCCACCGGTCCATGCGCACCAGAATGACGTAGTTGAACAGCAGCAGGTAGCCCAAGTACGAGATCTTAGCCACAGGAAGAAATAGAAACAAAAAACCTGTGAGCAGGGTTGGAGGAGACGGCCTGCTCTGGAAGGAAGCTTGGGAGCATGGTTTCCGCCTGACACATCTTGCAAAGCCGATCTGCGTTTCTGACGGGGCTGATTCAGTTCAAGGGGCCCTTCCGTCCACGTCCCCAGTGCAGGTGGAGACCTTGAGGCCGGTGGGCAGCCATCTGTGCTTTCGCATGATGTGGGTGCCAACATGTCACTCTCTACGTGAAGATGGATTTGTGCTACACTCACCCTCATGTGGAAATCAGGGCCTTGCCCCAAATCATGATAAACAGGGAAACCATTAATAGTTTACTGGTGTGGCTTCTACATTCCTGGAAACTGGACCGTGTGACGGGTCCTCCCTGCCTCTCCGATTTCCCTCCCGAAGCTTCCCCTGCTGACTGACAGGGGTGTAGGAGACTTGAAGGGAAGACAATGAGCTGCCGGCTCAGGCACACAGCGCTGTCCCATTAGCACCGGCAACAGCGTCCCTGTCTTTGTGGCAAGACAAGGGGTGGGCGTGAGGGATGAGATTCAGGGAAGTGGTCTGAAGTTCACTGTCAGAGCTGGCGCAGGCCCCTTCTGAAGTCTTGGGGGTGGGGCGTGGCTAGCCATTGTGTATTTGGATGAGGCAGTCTTTTTATATATGCATATATATGTATGTGTGTGTGTGTGTGTATGTGTGTGTGTGTGTGTGTGTGTATATATATATATATATATATAAACTTGACCAGGATGCAAGCACACTCCTTGCATCCACTATCTATTCTGTGCAGGAGGAGGGGAGGCAGAGTTCTCAAATCACCCGATTTTGTCCCCTGGGAAGTTACTCAACCTACAGCCCCTCCCCCGCACTCACAGGCTGCAGTTATTGGCACCGGGAAGAGCCCCAACATTGGGAAGCCTGGGCTGGGGCCCCCTGGCCTTCTGGCCCTGCCCTCTTCAGCAGCATCTGAGCTCTCCTGCAGGCCAGGGACACCGCTGGTCCCCAGCTGCTTCAGACCGGAACACATGGGTGACGAAGGCTGTGGGCGCGTCACTCCCTGTGGCTGCGGGAAGGTTGCGTAGCCAGGCCCACACCTGGTCTGAGTCCCTGGGCAGCCCCTTCCCCAGGTACCATGTCCCAGAGCTCTGTCTCTGCTCCCAGCCCACCCCAGCATGGCTGGGTCAATGGCCAGGGACCCAGCTTTCCACACCCGTCACCTGCTGGTGGCCGGTCCCTAAAGAAGCCACAGTGCCTGGAGTGGGTGTGGCTTGGTGCTCGAGCCTTTGTGAGTGGTCTTGTCCCCCTGAGAGGTTGTAGCAGCCACAGGGCACTGCCGCCCCTGCTGTGATCACCTGCAGCTGGACCATTCCCCCCAGGGCCTTCCAATCTGCTCCTGTTTCCCTGTCCTCTTTTCCGCCCACCTGCAGAAGCCCCAACAGGGGCAAGGCTAGGGCTGCCCTCTTTCCCAGTGGGCCAGACTCCTGGAGTGGCCACCAAAGGGGCCGGAGGACAGTGTGTGATCAGGCGGGTCAGTGTGGTGTGCACCGCAGAGAGGAGAGGCCTCAGTGTGCTCCCTTGCTCTGGGAGTCACTCATCAAAGTCCAGCCACACTCTGGCAGCAGCGCCGCCAACGTCCTGCAAGACGCCATCACTGGGTTTGCTTCCCCATCACTAGCCATCTTCCTTTACGTTTAAACAGAATTACACCTCGCTAAGTCTGTCTGACTAAAGACATCTAAACAAGTCTTCATCTTAAGCAAATAGAATGTGGCGACTTGGCTTTACGAAGTGTTGTATTTGGTACATCCCTGCATATGTATAAATATAGGACAAGATAGCTAGATCCAGTTTTAGGTGAGGATCTGAATTAGCTCGTTTCATTTTCACAATTCATTTTAATTCAGTGAATTTTAAGCACCTTGTAAAGCCCTTGATTTTTTTCCTTTTAAAAAAGAAATTAGCCCTGGCTGGTGTAGCTTAGTGGATTGAGCGCGGGCTGCGAACCAGGCATCACAGGTTCGATTCCCAGTCAGGGCACATGCCTAGGTTGCAGGCCATGTCCCCCAGCAACCACACATTGATGTTTCTCTCTCTCTCTCTCTCCCCCCTTTCCCTCTCTAAAAATAAATAAATAAAATCTAAAAAAAAAAAAAGAAATTAGATTTGCCGAGGTAGCACTTGTCCATAACACGTACATTTCACGCATGTGTGTGCCCGCGCGCGCACGCGCGAGCCTGCGGACTCCTCACCGGAAGTCCCACCCCCTCCCATCCTTCACGTTTGCCTCGACCCTATCACATCTAACTGTCCCAAACAGGCGACGGGGCCAGTGAGAAGGGGGTCTTACTGTGTAGAACCAGAACTTGACAATGGGAGCGTTGTAGAATTCACAGATCTTTGTCCCGATGGGGACAGTCCTTTGCTTTTTGTGCTCATTCTCCTCATCTCCCTTTCTCGAGCTGGCGTCTGCGTTCGCATCCTGGAAAACACGTCAGGCGGGTGGCTGGCTAAGTGGGAGATGCACCACGCCCCCACACTGTCTCACAGACAGGTGCCTTTAAAAATAAAGAATTATAAAAAAATCAACCAAAGCATCACAAGTTCGATTCCCAGTCAGGGCACATTCCTGGGTTGCAGGCCACGGCCCCCAGCAAGAGCACATTGATGTTTCTCTTTCTCTCTCTCTCTCTCTTTCTGCCTCCCTTCCCTCTCTAAAAATAAATAAATAGAATCTTTAAAAATAATTTTAAAAAAAGAATTATAAAAAAATCCCACCCCACCCCCCAAAAAAGTCCTCAATAATTGCAGCTTCTAAATTCACGGTGAGAGAAACCTCGATGATTTTGACATTTGAGAGACATTTGCAACGAGAGCTATTTGATGCTTATTGGGCAACGGTAGCACTGACCCCAGGTTCCTCCTCCTTTTCCTTGCCGTCTTCATTCTCCTTGGACGTCTGATAGGAGAAGTCGTCGTAGGTGCGGAATTCCAAGAACAGAATGGTGGGCGGGAGAAGAATCCCCATGATGACCTGCGGGCGGTGAGAAAAAGGGATTTTTCGGCTAGGCCGATTCTCCTAACTTTTCCCACCACTGATAGCATTTTTAAAAAAAAATTTCACTCGAGGACATGTTTATTGATTGGAGAGAGAGAGAGAGAGAAGCATTGATGTGAGAGAGAAACATCCATCAGTTGCCTCTTGTACGCACTCCGACTGGGGATTGAACCCGCAACCTTTTGGTGTGCAGGATGACGATCCAAACACCCAGGCCGCCCAGCCCAGGTGAAAACCTTGCTATTTTTTTGTCTCAGTGGCTGCCAAGCTCTGTAAGCCAGGCCCAGTGATCAGGTCAGACTCTGGCATGAGCCTGCCTGGCTCAGGTCCCGGACTTACTAACTCAGATCCTAGACAAGTCTCGACTTTTTAAATCTCGACTCTTCAGTCTCTCCACCTGCAGGACAAGGGTTGGCACGGCATCTCCCTCACGGGGTTGCTCAGAGGAGCAACTGAAACCACCCACAGTAAGCGCTCAGCTCAGCCAGGCGCAAAGTAAGGGCTCCTGGGTGCCACTGATCCTTGTGACAGTGTCCCTACCAGCCTGCGGGCGAGTCACACGCACCTTGAGGCCAGGGTTCTTCCTCATCCGCAGTCTCCCCATCCACATGTCGGTCAGCAGCATCTGGCTGCAGGTGTGAGCGATGAAGTCCCGGTGCTTGGCCGCCACGGCCAGCTTGAGGCAGGTCGAGTTGCTCCAGTTTTTCAGCTCATACGTGAGCAGCTTCATGGCGACCTGCTCGTCCTGCTTGTAGGACTGGTCCAGCAGCTCCACTGCCAGCTGCCCGAAGTCTCTGGACAGAAAGGGGCGGAACAGGGGCTGAAGCCACAGCAGCCGCAGGTTCTTGGTGAGAGAGCCTGGGCCACAGGGACATCACAGGGCCATGACAGACCTCAAGGCGCGTGGGGGTACGTCCCCAGAGGGGAACCACCGGGGCTGGGGCTCCACATGCTCAGTCATGTTGGGGAGGAGGGGATGGCTGTTCTCCCCACAAATGGAGCTTTAGGTGGAGCCCAGATTTGCCCCTCAGGTCCCAGAAACACAGAGATGAGAAGACAAAGCCCCTCCCTCACGTGTTCTCATGCAGATTAGAAAGGTTGCAAAGGGATTAGAGCTCAGAGGAGTGGCCAACCCTTTACAGAGGGGACAGGTGGGCACTGAAAGGGGACCCCAGTGTGAACAAGAGGCAACCAATCAATGTTTCTCTCTGTTTCTCTCTCTCTCCCTCTCTCCCCCTTCCTTCCTCTCCCTAAAAGCAATAAAATCATTTCGTTGGGGGAGGACTGAAAAACAAACCAATCAACAAAAAATGACAGTCGAGAAACACTTCCAAAAAGCCGAAGGAAAAACCTCAAATGCTGGACACAGAGATTTACACACGAGCTTTACACAGCATTGTACCCGAGGGAGAAACACAGGCGGCCCCAAACCCCCGCCAAGGGACAGGCACTCAGGACAAGAGCCTCCCGTCCCCTCCGGACGCTCACTTGGAGTTGTTGTCCAGATCCTGGGAGATGTCATCCACTAGCTCGCTCTCGGAGGACTCGTGCGCCATGGACTTGTAGAGCTTGCACGCCACGAGGGCCTTGGCCATGCTCTCCTCGCCCCGCTGCCACAGGAAGACGGCCATCTTCTGGCGCTTCATCAGCACGGCCCACACCATCAGCTCGTGGAACGGGTACTGGAAGCGACTCACGGCCGGGTCGTCCACGTCGATGTCGATCTCCTCCTCCTTCTTCTTCTTTTTCTTCTTCTTCCCTTTGGCTGGAGGCTCGTCATCCTGAGGGGGCACAAGCACACAGTCCACGGTTTTGCCATAGACGTGGGCGGATAAGGGTCTCAGAGAGACTCGGAAAAGGAACACCCTTCTTAGGGACATCTGGGGTTCCCGCTCGGAGCATTAATTCTTCTGAAAAGATGCCCGTGGCTGTTATGAGGAGTAAACTGTGAGAATGAATGCAAAGGCACGCTGCCGTTTGAAGAACTTGTTCTCCTGTGTGGGCAGTGTTTTTTTTTTTTTTTTTTTTTAAACCACGCCAATGTTGCGGGTTCGATCCCCAGTCAGGGCCCATACAAGAATCAACCAATGAATGCATGAATAAATGGAACACACTGGTGTTTCAAAAACTGACACAATGCTGCAGAAATAAAACAAGAACAACAAGAAGGGGATTCCACACTTAAACACAAAAAGCACCATGGAAGAGATGAAAGCCCACAGTTTATGTCCTCGAGAAACTCTTCCAAGAGCAATTCTGCTTTGCAGACATAGTGGAATCAGGGATCCACCAGAGAAATGTAAACGGGGTTAGAGAAAAATGTCTTCAGTTTCCCTGCCAATGTGTTAGGGATGCAAATGGTTCGTTCTGAAGCAGCTTTGCCTTTGGGTGCGTGGTTTCTAAATGGAACGCCAATGTTTCTCACTTCCCAATGGGGTTAATGAGGGATGGTCCTTAAAATGGGGCAGGATAGGAAAGAAATGTGCGTGCCACTGAGAGAACTGGGGAGGGGAACATGGAAACAACATGGAAATAGGTGGAGCCTAGACTGTAAGCTAAGACTTTAGCAGTTATTTGTTAATGATTCACATGTGTAAAAACAAATGTGTATTCTCAGTTTGTTGGGTCCATTTCTTATACTTACCTGTCTGATCAAACTTGGTCATTATGTTAATCCCCTTGGTAAGTCTTACCAAGCTAAGACTTTAGTACTCAATGGAATATTAAGGATGATATTTGGCCCTGAGCAGTGTGGCCCAGTGGGTTGCATATCGTCCTGCAAAGTGAAGGGTCACTGGTTCGATTCCCAGTCAGGGCACATCTCTGGGTTTCGGTCCCACGGGCAACCAGCAGCCAATTGATGTTTCTCTAACACATGGATGTTTCTCTCTCTTTCTCCCTCCCTTCTCCTCTCTCTAAGAATAAACAAATAATGTCTTTAAAAAAAACAATATTTTTTCTTCTGCAAACACATCCCCATCAATTATCTACTTTTATTTTTTCTCAATTATCTACTTTTATTCTTACTCTGAGAGGCTGTGAATTTCTTCATTTCCTCAGATGAGGAATTTGTGGCCAAAAGACTGAAGAATCTGCCCACAGTGACCCCGCTGGCGTGGCCAGAGTTGTGGGGAGCGGGGCTCTTCAATCCTTGTCCCACAGTGTTCAGGACGGCCCCCATTTTAATAATCCCATAATGAGTTATAACATTTTTATTAAAACTATCATGTCTTGCCTCTGATTTCAATGTTTTTGTTCTAAATTTCTAATTGATTTAAAAGATTTTATTTAGTTTTAGAAAGAGGGAAAGGGAGAGAAACAATGTGTGGCTGCCTCTTGAACGCCCCCTACTGGGGACCTGGCCCACAACCCAAGCATGTGCTCTGACTGGGAATCAAACCAGAGACACTTTGGTTCTCAGGCCTGCACTCAATCCACTGAGCCACAACAGCCAAGGAATATTTTCTATTTTGTCACAGCAAAACTATACAGTAATTTTGAGAAAGTTGATCAATGTAGGTTAAAAATTGACATAATAGAAATTTTAAAATAAACTTAGCTTTATTTTCAAGAATATATTAAATCAAGTAAAGAGTCATTGACAGCTAATGAATTGTAAAACAGAAGGCTGTTTAAGCCTACCTTTCAATAATATAGATTATAAAAATATTAATTGTATGCAAATGCTCTTAAAAATGATTTTAAGATCGCTAGAGAGAGAATATAACAAACAAGGGCTTCACTTCCCTAAACTGCAGAGAACTCCCACAATAAACAAGAAAAAGAGAAACAACCAGAGAAAACAACAAAAAACAGGAACTGGAAATAGAAAGAGAAATGAGCATGTCCAAAATCACAGTGTGTCTCTAAACACACCTCACTTAGAAATGAACTTGAGCCCTGGCTGGTGTGGCTCAGCGGATTGAGTCCCAGCCTGAGAACTGAAAGGTCACCAGTTCAATTCCCAGTCAGGGCACATGCCTGGGTTGAGGGTCAGGTCCCCAGTAGGGGGTGTGTGAGAGACAACTGATTGGTATATCTCTCACACATTGATGTTTCTCTCCTTTTCTCCCTCCCTTCTCCTCTCTCTAAAATTAAGTAAATAAAATCCTTTTTAAAAAAAGAAATAAACTTGAAAACTTAGTAAATACAGAAGCAAATGGAATAACATAATGACCAAGTTTGATCAGACAGGTAAGTATAAGAACTGGACCCAACAAACTGAGAATACACATTTGTTTTTACACACGTGAATCATTAACAAAACTCAGCCAGGCATTAAACCCTCGTTGCTCTGAGATGTTATATCTCAGTGATTTTATGTTAGTCTCCATTCAAGGAATAAAATTATAAATGAACACCAGTAGGATAATGGCAACAATAAAAGTCTATACCTAGAAAAGTTAGAATACACTTATAAACAACTCTTGGATGAAAGAGGCAATTATAAACATTTAGAAATGATGGCAATGAAGGTTTTATTTACCCAAACCTGTGGGATGCCATGAAAACAATGTTCAGAGAAAAACTGTGCCTTTAGTACATTTGTTGGAACACGGGGAAGACAGGAAATGAGCAAACTTCACTTTCAAACTGAGTCGGTGAGAGCAGTACGGTAACTCTACAGAAAACACGTGGAAGATGTGAAGGAAAATGAAAGCAGATACTATTAAAATAGAAAACAGAATAAAGAAAGTTGTTGGGTAAAGCAAAAATGCCAGATACATAGGCAAAATATGGTTAAGAAAAAAAGAGAAAATATAAATTTTGAAATATTGGAATAAGAAATGGCACACAGCTAAAGATATTGAAGAGATCAAAAAGTTAGAATACCATGGGTCCTGGTCAGGTTGCTTAGATGGTTAGAGGGTCATCCTGATACACCAAGGTTGTAGGTTCGATCCCCGGTCAGGGCTCATACAAGAATCAACCACTGAATTCATAAATAAGTGGAAAAACAAATTGATGTTTCTCTCTCTTTCTCTCTCTCTCTCTCCCTCTCTCTAAAATCAATAAAAATAAATAAATAAAAAATTAGAATACTATGTAAAACTTTACACCAATGAACTTGAAGGTCTAGATGAAATCATTGTTTTCCAGGAAAATGTAAATGACCAAAATTAACTCTAGGAAATAGAAAGTCCGAACTGCCCCATATCGTGAAAGTTATTTTAGAAGGAGTGAAAGACAGCTCCCCAGACAGGGCTGAGACCAGGCTATTTTTAGAGGCGAGCGCTACTGCAACTTCACCCAACAGACGTGACTCAAAGGTTTTGAAAGAACAGAAAGTTACGGAAAGCTGCATACCATAACCCTTATGGGACCACAACTCCAGCGACCGCAAGGCCACCACACTAAAGGTCTGCCTTAATTGTGAACACAGAATCAAAACCACCTACTCCGAATCCACCCAGAAACGGGGATGCGATGGAACACAGGAATTTGTGTGAGAAGACTCTTTATAATACTCAGTTTCAGTATTCTGTGCTATGGCCTTTCTCCCATTCATTTAAATATTTTTTTAATGTGCAAAGACTTTATGTCAAGGCCAGTATTTTTTTTCTAAATTACAATTTCATTGCATTTCAATATGTATTCATTTCCACAGCAAATAAATACTACTAGTTGTACTCAGATTAAGATGCGTTCTGACACTGGATGTAAACGTTGGCATCTTACCCAGGCACACCTCAGACCTATGGCAAGTTCAATTCTAGACCACTTAATAAGAAAAACACTTTATTGCTAAAAAATGCTAATCTCATCTGAGCCTTCAGCGAGCCTTAATCATTTGGCTGGTGGGTGGACTTGTCTCATGGTTGATAGTTGCCGACGGATCAGGGTCAGTTGCTGAAGGTTGAGGTGGCTTCTTTTCTTTCTTCTTCTGGAGGACATGCTCATGCGGGGGGTAGGGATGTTTCTAGATTCTTTGAGTTAAATATTACTTTTCTTCCACAAAAGATTTTTTTTTGTTGTCTTGTCATCCCTCTAGTTTATTCTTTTTTTAAAAAAGATTTTATTTCATTTTTTTAGAGAGAAGGGAATGGAGGCAGAGAGGGAGAGAAACATCAATGTATGGTTGCCTCTCGCGCGCCCCCTGGTGGGGACCTGATCTGCAACCCAGGCACATGCCCTGACTGGGAATTGACCTGGCAACCCTTTGGTTCACAGGCCAGAGCTCAATCCACTGAGCCACACCAGCCAGGGCTAGTTTATTCTTTTTATATCTTCAAATCTCATTATTACATGCTCTCTTGAGGGTGGCTGCCCTCCCTAGGGGTCTCAGGCAATGCAGGCAGCTGCGGCACGATCACCCAGGCATCCTTGAGGAAGGAGAGTGCCTGAGAGAGCCTGCACCCCCTACTCAAATATTTTTGTGTCTATGTGCTCTGTTCTTAAGGTTCCTTCTTAAGCGTATTTCTGAATACTTTTGTCCTAATGTCACGGAAATTTTTAGTGGATTTTCCTGAGTTTTCTAGATACAAAATATTTTCTTGCTAATAATTATTTCCTTCCCTTTTAAGGTATTTTTTAAAATATGAATTCTTTAGGTGGTACAGTTTCCAGAACTCTATGAAGAGCCAATGGGGATAACTATGATCTGAACAGTAACAGTCCGCCTCATCTTGTTCTTGATTGTAATAGAAAGGACCCCAGTGGTGCACTGCTCAGCGATGGATTTCCTCTTCCTATAAGCTTTCCATGTATGTTAGTCACATCAGGAAGTATGTTTATTCTCATTTTACTTTGGCAGTCTGCTTCTAGTAAACTAATTTTTTTTTTAAAGTTAAGGAAACTATTCTACATTTTTTCTTTTTTTATTAACGCACCCCCACCCCCTCCTCTGGCAACCATCTGCTCGTTCTTCCGATCTATGGGTCTGTTTCTGTTTTGCTTGTTCATTCATGTCGGTTTTTTGAGATTCCAACTAGAAGTGAAATAATATGGCATTTTTCTTTGTCTGGTTTATTTCACTTAGCATAATACCCTCTAGGTCCATCTGTGCTGTCCCAAATGGCAAGGTTCCATTCCTTTTTATGACTGAGTAATATTTCATTGTATATATGTACCACTTCTTTTTTCTTTTTTATTGATTGATTTTTGGGAGAGGGGGGGAAGAGAAAGAGAGGGGGCAACATGGACTTGTTGTTCCACTTCTTGATGCATTCATTGGTTGTTTCTTGTATGTGCCCTGACCGGGGATCGAACCTACAACCTCGGGGTATCAGGATGACGCTCTAACCAACTGAGCTACCTGGCCAGAGCTATACCATCCATTCTTCTTCATCCATTCACCCATCAGTGGACACCTAGGTTGCTTCCATATCTTGGCTATTATAAACAACACTACAACAAACTTAGGGGTACATATATCTTTTCAAATTAGTGGTTTTGTTTTCCTTCAGATAAAGACCCTGAAGTCGTATTGCTGGCTCCTACAACAGCTCTATTTTTAGGTTTTTTTATTTAATTCTTTACCGTCCATTGAAAAATGATCATGTCACACTGTTTCTCTTCTTTAACTTATTGACATGAGGCAATCTATTAAAGACTTATTAACATTAAATCATATTTGTATTCTTAGAGGACTTTAATTACTTGTTTATGACTTTAACAATATTCCATTGAATGCATTTTGGGCTTATTTATTATTTTTGTGTATATAAGTGCCATTATTCTCCAAGTTTTTTGGTGTGATCTTTGTCTGCTTTTGAAACCGTGGCTTTGCTAATTCTAGAAAATAACATCTAACTTTTCAAAACATCTACAATTACTTTACATAGTTTGACAGAATCATCGAAGCAAATGGTGTGTACTGTACTGGATTGACTCAAGGAAAACAAACTCATTCAGTTTTGCGTTAAACAAGCACAAAACGAAGATGGCGCCCATATTTGACCAAAATACCATAAACTGTGGAAAACAAACCCGACTTACCTCCATCCCCAGGAGTTTAAGAGCTTTAGGCTGCATGGTGAAAGGGGAGAAAAAAACAACAATTTGGTCAGATAACCGATGTTAGTAGGACTTGAGCAGGAGAGTTCGCAAGAGACATAATAACAGAGTAACAATTGAGGATGACGGCCAAGGAAAGGAAATGCCTTAATATGGAAGCTCAGCTTCCATGAGGTCAGCTGAGGGGAAGGGTATGCAGACACGTGACTCTCGTTCCAGCCGGAACCAGAGAAGTTCACTCACGGAAATGAGGGTACGGTGCTGCGGGGTCCAAGTGCAGACCAAGGGCTGTTTGCGTTGGGCTTGTGCTAAGCAAAGGATTTTGACTAGGGTGCAGGGGAGTATGTAGGGGGAGACACAGCCACCACGGCCCATACAATCTGATTTTGGCAGAGGTCCGTGGTCCCCCACGACAGGATGGGGATGACTATCAGCTTGTCAGAGCCTTGGATGCCGAGACAATGACCTTGGCAGTGAATCCTCAGGCTGTGAGGAGCCCTGGGAGTCTCTGAGCAGGGGGTGAGCCACTGATCCGACCCCTTGCTTTGGAAGAAGTAGGTCCTCAGAGCCATTGGATGAAGAGGGCAGCAACAAAGTGGGGGGGGGGCAGATGCAAAGGGGTCCCCTCCTTGGGGGACCTGAGCATCTCTGCTCATTAACGATAAAGGCCAGTGGCCCCAGGTGAAGCCGGGGCATCTGCAGGGACAGTGAGGGCCTCATACCCGAGTCCCTGCAGGAGGAAGGGCAGCCGTGCTTGGGGACGGGGTAAGGAGCTCGACTCCAAACAGGCTGAGTCATTGGGAAAGGCAACAAGGAAGCCCTCGGGACTCCGAGACCACCCAGCACCACACACAGTCACTCAGTGCTACCCTCTTGGGCCCAAACAAGTTGTTGTACAGGGTCCGGAAGCTCTTGCGCGTGTAGTTGCAGCGGTAGGCGCCCCCCATGAGGTACTCCAGCACCAGCCCTATGTCGATGAGGCTGATGTGGTAATCAGGCGGCAGATTGCCCTGCAAGACAAGAGGCCGGGTCTCAGGCCCTGCGAGAAGCGTGGACTTCATCCTTCACCCCTCAGGCACGCAGAGCCATCCCTGGTCCCTGCTCGGGCGCTAGGGTCACAACGGGGCACCAGATGGCACTAAGTCTATCGCTATGTGACTCTGCCGTACTTTAGAAAACGAGTAAACCTTCCCAAGGAGAAGAATGAGAAGTCTGGTAGGAAAGACTGGGCTTAAGCAGAATGGCCTGCAGCGTGCTGGTGTGACCGGAAAGCAGTGATTCGTGCGGCTCAGTGACCCTCCCTTGTCGAAGCAGATGGGTTTGATGGAGTAGGCACTCTGCTAGCCGCTGGCAGGGCAGAAGCCCACTTCCGGGGGCTGGAGTCCACATTTCATGGGTAACAGGAAGGGGGGCTCCAAGGGAGGCTGTGGATGGAGGGACTATCCCTGGGGACCCGGCATCTCCAGTGGCAGCTTCCCATGGTGCCCTGTGACTTTCTGGGGTGGCCCCAGATTTCAGTAAGGACCTGAACCCACAAATGACCTGGTGCAATCGGGAAGTGGGGAGGGGCCAGGGTCCAACAACTATCTCCTGCTGTTACAACTAGACTTTTGCATGACACGTGACCAGAGTATCGGGGAGTCTCTCCTCTATTCCCTCATCTGAGTTAGCTTCTCTGGCTGAGAATATGAATGTACATGCCACACTTAGCATGCCAGGGACTGCGGCGTTCTAGTGGAATGAATCATTTCCGACGTCAACCCCGTTAATTGCTTTATCCTGTGGCTGCATGACTCAAGAAAGACCAGGCTGGAGGGTGAGTGAATGGGGTCCCCCAAGCATATAGACCGTTATACTTCATAGCAGTGGGAAGCGGGTAACAGATGTCACTTCCCAAAGAGGGAACAGAGAGGGACAAGGACAACTGCTTCGCTCCCTGGAACACACAGAGTGACAGAGGCATGTCCTCACAATTCTTCAAGAAAGAGGCACAGTGGCAGGTCGTTTAACGCAGACACATTACTCGAGGTGGCAGGGACAGAAGGTGGCCGGGGCCGCCATAGGTGGGCCCCTCCCCTGGCGGACGCCCTGGCCTTGGCCGTGGGGCCCGCTCCTCACCACTCATTCAGACTATCATGTGAGAGGAGGAGCATTAAACTTAAAAAGGATGATTTCTACTTTTTATCATAAATGAATTCTTTTCATGAAGAGAGGGGTTCATTATTTTTAGGCCGCCAATAAGAGGAGCATATGTTTTAAAAACTTAAAAGTTGTTCTGTGCCCTGGTGGGTGTAGCTCAGTGGATTGAGCGCGGGCTGTGAACCAGGGATCGCAGGTTCGATTCCCAGTCAGGGCACATGCCTAGGTTGCAGGCCATGTCCCCCAGCAACCACACATTGATGTTTCTCTTTGTGTTTCTCTCTCTCTCTCTCCCCCTCTCCCTCCCTTCCCTCTCTAAAAATAAATAAATAAAATCTTAAAAAAAAAAGTTGTTGTTCTGTAACACGTCTTCTTGAGAAGTACAAGTTAGAGAAACAGTCACAGGATTGTAAAGCACGGTGCAGGGAATACAGCCAGTAATATTGCCTTAACTCTGTATGGGGTCGTAGGGGAGACCTGACTTATCGGGGATCAGTCCGTAAGGGATACAAATGCCTAATCACTATATTGTACATCCAAAACTAATTGGAAAATAAATTTAAAAAAAATATGTTACGGAAAGATGCCCATAGGTAAGGAGAACGGTAGAGCAGACTAACCTTTTTAACGTCCCTGACCAGCAGATGCAGAGTATTCGGCGGACCCAGTCTCTGAAAGGCAAGCGTTCAGTCACGTTAACTATGGTTTCCTCTTCAGCTTGGAGCAAAAAACCCACCCTTGGATTTTAAAAACTCTAACAACAATAAATAAATAAATAAGTAAGTAAGTAAGTAAATAAATAAATAAATAAATAAATATATAAAATACCTGCCTGCCATTAAATGGGGGACACTCCCACTGAAATGGTTTTTCAATAATTCCAGGCCCCTCTGGGCACCGCGCTCCCGTGGTAAGTGTGCCCAAGGCTCCCCTTGGTGCCCCCTCCTGGCCTCTCACCGTGTTGTAAAGCTCCTCCAGCCGTGGGATGGTGAGAAAGTGCTGCATGTTGACTCCGTTTTCAATCAGGAGCTTCACAAAGTCCACGCGATCCAAGACCAAAGCGTCCAGCATGGCCTGTTCCAAAGCGTTCACCTGCGAGAGGGAGAAGGGGAGCCTGGGAGTGTCCTCTTGGGGGGACAGGAGGCAGGTTGGAAACATCCCCCAAAGCGTGTTCTGACCCCCTTCTCCCCACCAGATTCTAGAACTTTCTGAATGGGACTCTGTCTGCTTTCTGTCATCAGTAAACACACCTATCTCCCCTCCTCTTTCCCACCAGTTTGGCCTGCTGGTGTATGTCAGACCAACCATCCAAGTTCGATAAAAAGGGGAAAAGGCTCTGGCTCAGTGGATTGAGTGCCAGCCTGCAAGCCAAAGGGTTGCCGGTTCAATTCCCAGCCAGGGCACATGCCTGGGTTGCAGGCCACGGTCCTCAGCAACCTCACATTGATGTTTCTCTCTCTCGCTCTCTCTCTCTGTGTCTCTCTTTCTCCCTCCCTTCCCTCTCTAAAAATAAAAATAAGTAAAATCTTAAAAAAAAGAGAAGAAAAAATATAAATAAATAAATAAATAAATAAAATCTTTAAAAAAATAGAGAGAAAAAGAAGTGATTTTCTCCTTTTCTAAAACAAGCTGAAGACGATGCAACATTACAGCCAAACCGCCACTGCCCTCTCCAGCTTCCAGTTTGTTTTTAATTAAGATGGTTTATTCACTTTTCTCGTAATATAAACATGAGAAAGAAAACCACATGAGTTGCATTCTTTTCTAAATAAAACTGAGATCGGTACCAGAATCTCCAAGCTTCCCCCTCCACAAACAATGGTTTCTGGGTGGTAGATGGCACTATTTTATTTACCATGATTTAGAAATTACATCTCTGTCCTCAGGCATGACAGCACCTGCAGCCCTGGGCATCATGGGAAGGCTTGCTGGGCAGAGTGTGTTTCCTTGACTTAAAGTCCCCTGTGTGGCAGCTGGGCGGGACCGAGAGGGTGTGCAGTGTGCCACCAGGGAGAGTGACAGCGACCGTGCCAGCCACTGATTACGGCAGAGGCCCGAAGCCCTGTCTGGCCTGTGTCCCGTCAGTGACAAGGCCAGATGTGAGTCCCGTCAGCCTACCCTGAACCCAGTTCCAGGCCTCGTGTTTTGTTCGGTTGCAGCTGGGGCATTGGCTGTATTCTCCCAGCTCGAGCACCTGAGCGTCTGCAGGGCAGAGAAACCTGCTGTTGAGACTGATGACCCAGCCTCCTCTGTCAGTGGCTTTATGCCCCCAAAGCAGGAACGTCTGTGACAATCTGACAGCTGCACCCCAGCACAGGTGACACAGGTGCAATCTCATCAACGCCTTCCTGTGGCCTCCTGGGAGCCAGGGCCCCGGGTGGGGCTGGAGTCAAGGCACCTGGGTGCTCCTTCCCTTTGAGGGAGAGAGTGCCCGCCTCTGGAACTTGGGGATCCCAAGACACGGGAGCGGGGACCCCCCACATACCCAGTTCAGCAGCTCAATCTTCCGGGGGTCTGTCTCTTCCTCTACCTCCTCTTTCACCTTCCCTTTCTTCTTGCCTTTTCCTTTCCCTCTGCCGCCCTTTGTGGTTGCCGTGGGCGGCTTCTTGTCCTTCTCCATGACCTTGCTCTCCACCGGGGGGGCCAGGCTGCCCAGGGGCTGCATCCACAGCAAGCAGAATGGGGAAGACATGCACACACGTGCACATCAGCACATGCGTGTACCGTGCACTCCTGCGAACGTGAGTACACTTACACAGAGTCCTCGGGGCCTCCAGGGTTTCGTGAAACAGTTTGAGAACTCCATGCCCTCGGAGCAATCATTGTATTTAATTTTAAGGAGCTATTTTTCTTCCTTTTAAAAGGGTAAAAACTTTGCCGGGGCTGGTGTGGCTCAGTGGATGGAGTGCCGCCTTTGAACCAAGAGATCGCTGATTCAATTCCTGGTCAGGGCACATGCCTGGGTTGTAAGCCAGGTTCCTAGTTGGGGGCATACAAGAGGCAACTAATAGATGTTCCTCTCCTTCTCTTTCTCCCTCATTTCCCTTCTATCTAGAAATAAATAAACACGATCTTTAAAATAAATAAATAAACAAAAGGGTAAAACACACTTTCACCTGCCATGTTAAATATTTTTGTGATATATTTCTTCAAGAAATATATGTGATATATTTCTTATGTTAAATATTTTTGTGATATATTTCTTCAATGAAGAAGTGATAATTTCTTCAAGAACACTGGTTTGAGTCAGTGATTAGCACTGGTAGCTCTAATTTCCTCCTGGTTCTTTGATCTTAAATGACAACAATGTTTAATAATCCTAGAGGATCAAGTGTTGCATCATCAGAACCCCCCAGATCATTTACTGAGACCCGGGGAGGGGGGTTGCAAGGGGAGCACAGAACAAAAGCATCTGGACAAAGTCAGGAGAAATGGCATGAATTGGGAAACGGTCTCACCGGCCAGTGGGGCCCGAAGACAAAAATCTGGCTTCTCGCTATGTCCACGCGGTTCCAAGCCAGCGCCAGGCTCAGCTGGTCTGGAGCTGATGCGTTCGTTCCTGGAAAGGCAAGAACTCAGGCAATTCTCTCCGGGCCCAGACCACCCAGGGTGCAGGGCTGGAACGAAGCATCACTGCCTTTTCTTGTGCCCCAGAGTGACCACCCAGGACCCAAAGCCAAGAGCTCCATCTTCTCAAGGGGCTGCCCGGGAGGAGGCTGGAGGCAACCCAGGGACTCTGGGACCCTTTATGTGGACTTGGGACTGTCAGGCCTCCGCCAGGGCAGGCCAGTGGGTGCTGCGCCCCTGGGCCAGAGGTCAGGGCAGCCTGAGCGACCACTACCATGCAGCCGCACAGAGAACCAGCCCAGCACAGCCGGGCTGCTGACGCCCTCTCCTCTCCTGCTGTTTGTCATTGTCCCAGCAGAGCCCAGAGGCAGGCAGGAAGTGCCTGTCCCCAAGCCACCCCAGGAGTGGTCAGGTTGCAGCCAGACTGTCATTAGGAGAGGAGCGGGGAAATTGGACAAGACACTGCAGGGTGCAGTGATTGGGGTGCGGGGCAGGGAACCCATTTGGTGTTTACTCTCTGTGAGTCGAAACCCTTCATGAACGGGTTGCAGATGGAAACTGGTTCTGACTTCAGCTGTCACGGTCCACGGCTGAAAGCACCCCTACCGAGGACCCCTGTCGTTCTACCTTGGCTTCCTACTGAGATGAGTCTAGGCAGCTGGCTGGCTGGGGCTCCGCCACCAACAGGAGGAGGGAATGGATTACTTGAAAGGACAGGAGGCGCCATCTCCCCACAGCTCACCTTTCAGCAGGGCAGTTAAAATCGCCATCTCCATGTCTTGCTGCCCCTCGGCTCCCATTCTAAACACGGTGACCTGGAAACAGGTTGATGATGAAAACACTGAGTAAAGACACGTTGAGCCCTGGCTGGTGTGGCTCAGTGGATTGAGTGTGGGCTTGCAAACCAGAGGGTCACCGGTTCGATTCCTAGTCAGGGCACACACCTGGGTTGCCCCAGCTGCCAGGTGGGGGGCGAGTGAGGGGCAGCCACACATTGATGTTTTTTTCTCTTTCTATCCCTCCCTTCCCCTCTCTCTAAAGATAAATAAAATTTTTAAAAAAGAAGTTGAATACAAGGGGGGAATTGGGTTGTCTTTTTAATCCTCAACCAAGGATATGTTTATTGATTTTTTCAGAGAGAGGAAGTGGGGGGAGAGAGAGAGGAGAGAAAGAGAGAGAGAAACATCGATGTGTGAGAGAGATATGGACCAGTTGTCTCCCATTTGCGCCCTGACTAGGGATCGAACCCGTAAACTTTTGGTGCACTGGACAATGCTCCAACCAACTGAACAACCTGGCCAGGGCAGGCTGATTTTTTAAAAGGATCACAGGGACTAACACGCAATGATTCCAAGGGCAAAACCATTTGAAACCCGGCTCATCTGGCTTCCAGAGATGATAGCGTTGCCCATGCCGACTCTGAGCCCTTGCCTGGATTTTATTTCATGACCCCATCTGCTCATTCAGGTTCTACACGCCAACATCGAAATTGTTATGGGAGATGACAAAATCATTTCTACTCAGATTTGATACACAATCCTACCTCATTTTTTAAATAAGATTTTTACTTATTTATTTTTAAAGAGAGAGAGAGAAACATCAGTGTGAGACTGCCTCTGGTGTACCCATTACTGGGACCCAGCCTGCAACCCAGGTATGTGTCCTGACCAGGAATCGAACCAGTGACCTTTTGGTTCACAGGCCGGTGTTAAATCCACTGAGCCACACCAGCCAGGGCCTACCCCATTTTATTGTGTTTTGCAAGTATTGAGCTTACAAATTGAAGGCAAGACCTTCCACCAACTAAACGATGACAGACAGCTCGCAGATACCTTGGATGATGGTTAGCATTTGTTAGCAATTAAGTATTTTTGAGCCGAAGCATGCACATGGATTTTTTTAGACATAATGCTGTTACACATTTCATAAATGTGTCAATACGCTGTGAACGGGACTTTCATTATGCATGGGGGAAACTTGCGTGACTTGCTTTATTGCAATATTTGCTTTACCGTAGTGGTCTGAAATCCAACCTTCAATATCTCTGAAGTATGCCTGTGTTTATAAGAAATTTCTAGAATTTTGAAGAGGCTACCTTGTGCAGACAATGAGGGCACTTATCTCTTACGAGAATCATTAAGGAGACACGGAGTGGAAAATAATGACAGGCACATCTCATTTCATTATGCTTTGCTCTGTTGCACCTCACAGATTCTGCATTTTTTTGTTACACGAATTGAAGTTAAGATCCTCCACCAGCAAAAAAATTACAACTCGCTTTGGTGCAGTGGTCTGGAACTGAACCCATGCTATCTGTGAGGTATGCCTGTACTGTATTTAAAAAGTGATGGGATAGGATTTTACAAGCTCACCTAGAAGAGTGGTGTGTGTCGGTCCTCAGATCTTTAGATCCAATTAATATCGCGCACCTTAGAGTTGGTGTGACGTGGCATGACGTCACCTAACCACAACTGAGGTCTGAACGCACCCGTGCCGTCCCGTGGACCTGACAGCCCGTTTGGTGTGGATTTGTATGCCACCTTTTGGAAAAGCTGAGCTGAGACGTGAACAAGCCCGTCACACACACATGGGCAGAATTAGGAAGGAAACACGATTCTCTCAGAGGAGCTGGCCCGGAAATATTTTCAAGACACTTACGAGCTCTTTCTTCTTCATGCACTCCATTATAATTGCGAACAGCTGAAGTGACTGGGTCTTGCTGTAATTAAATGTTTTCTGCATGGTGACCAGGAGCTGGTCCCTGAGGGACTCATTTATTACCCTGTTTAAAGGGAACGCCAAAGAGAGGAAGACAGCACGAGTTAGTCGGTGAGCGGGAATCAATCTGACATCTCTAGTTCCATCTGGTGTCTTTGGTCGGAAACTTTTCCACTGGAGGGGATCCCGGGACAGCAGACGAAAAGGGAGCTGAGTGTGAAACTGCGTTCACACTCGTCCTGCATTCCGGGCTTGTTGCAAACCTTATAAGGGAAAATAAAGCTGGGAGAGAGTGTTTCGCCCAGAGAAGGAATTCTGTAAGAAACCTCGCAGGTCTTCACGGCTCCTTCTTCCGACCTCAGGAAACGGGAGAACGGCGTGCGTCTTTCTTTTTTAACGTTTTTGGAATGGCTAAGGTTTTTCTTCTGGGCCTAACCCAGCAAAGGCAGCTACAACCCCACCCCTGGGGATGGGTCAGAAATCCTACCCTCCTTCCTCAGAGTATTTGTGCGCGAAAGACAGAATGTCCGAGGCGCGTCCACTGCCGTCGCAAACCACCACGGGGACCGGAGGCTCCTCGCGGAGATAGTCCAGGACCACGGAGAAGACGTTAGGGCCGCCTTCCACCACGAGGCCCACGACGGGGACGCCCTGGCCCAGCCCTGCAACACACACCGCGCTCGCCCTCAGGCCCCAGGCCCGCGTCCCGGCACCAGACTCCGCTCTCATCTGAACCTCCCAGATTACAGACTGACCGCCGCCGGACGGATGGGGTGGCGGGTGCGCGTGCGCTCACCGAGACCCGATGGCGGTGGCTTTCATTATTGTATTCAAACCCCGCACTGTGGCCGTGTTGGAAAAAGCAGACTTAAACCCACGGCCTTTCTGAATCCTCTGGCAGGGAGCTCCCTGCACAGCCCAGCTGGCACGCTGGCTGCTTTAAGGGGAGAGACACCAGAAGGTTTCTCTCAGCTGGAAAAAGGTGTCCCTTGCTGCCATGCCCCAGGGTCTGACACAGTGGCCCTGGCCGGTGTGGCTCAGTCGGTTAGGCATCGTATTGCAAAGGGAGAGGCCACAGGTTTGATTCCCGGTCTGTGCACATGCCTGGGTTGCAGTTTCCGCCCCCAGTCGGGGTGCAAACGAGAGGCAGCCACTCCTTCTCTTTCTCCCTCCCTTCTCCTTTCTCTAAAATTAAATAAATGAAATTTCTAAAAAAATAAAAGGAATGACACAGTGAAAGGCACTGGACCAGCAATAAGAGCTCTGTTTACCCTCCTGGCCTCATGCATTACTCATATGACCAAGCCACCACGGGCCGTAAGGGAACATATGTTAAAGGTGTATCATCACCGTGTTCTTTTGTCTCCTAAAGGGGCATCAAATTCGAGTATAATAAACTGTTTGGACACCCAAGTACTTCATAAACCTTAAATGGCTTGTCGGTGTGTTCAGTTCTATAGGTGTTTCTGCCTCCAGTATCTGAAACAGGCAGTGAGTCCAGGGAGGGCAAACCCATGGACCGATGTTAGCGCTTGAGGGTCCTCCCCTCTGTCTCCAGCAGATTACAAGGCTCTCCAGGGACAAGGGAGGAGCAAGCGGACGTGGGTGTCAGAGCCAGCAGGGCAGGCGGGCTCCGGGAGGCCAGAGGCAGCAGGAGGGTCCAAAGAACCTGGGGCTCGGGCGATGGAAGGGCAGCAGAGACACATGAGCCTTGTTCACTGTTTTACCCCAGCCTGGCTGTGACCTTGTATTCTGAGCACCTTCACCAGACGTTGTGGGAGTCATCTGACTGCCTTCCACCAATGCCAAGTGGGAGAAGTGTCCTCGGCCTCACTGTTTGGGAGGCCTTTGGATGACATCTGGCAGCATATGTTAGGAGATCTAAGAATTTCTTTTTTAAAAAATTATTTATTTATTTTTTAGAGAGAGAGAGGAAGGGAGAAAGGGAGAGAAACATTGATTGGTTGCCTCTCACAGGGCACTGAACCTGCAGCCCAGGCTCGGGTGCCCTGAGCAGGAACTGAACGGCGACCTTTCCCTTTGCAGGACAACCAACTGAACTACACAGACCAGCCAGAGCAAGAGCTAGGAATTTCAAGTGGGGGAATTCAGAGCTTCTGGTTTGCTTCCATGACGCCTTTCTACAGTCAGGAACTTCTACGTATTTTGAGCAACTCTTACCAGAATAATCTCAGTTAAGCTCAGTTCAGCAAATGTGCGTGTGAGGGCCCGCTTTGGGCCCGGCCCTGCCTGAGAGAAAGGGGAAAAACGGACCAGGATGACCCGGACCCTGCCTCTGAGGTCCCCAACCCAAGCAAGGCTTAGCATTTCAGACATCCGACAATGCAGTGGCTGAATCCCCTCTGTTTCCAGAAATGGAGGGAAATGCATTCTTTGTGGTTTAGGCTGGACTCCCCAAAGCTCCGTGCTGTGAGAGGCGACAGCTGAGCGCCCCTTTGCTGTCCCTGCCCCACTCAGAGCCCTAGGCAAAGGATGACAAAGGGAAGCCCACCGGTCACGAGGCCAGGCGAAGCTGGGCGGTGTGAAACTTACAAGTCCAGAAAAATGAAAACATGGGCGAACAGAAAGTTCAGTCACCAGCCTATTTGTCAACGGAGAGCGGATCCCTGGAAATCCACGACTTTGCGTAGCAGGCCCTCTCCCCTCCAATCACCATGAAGACAGCCCCTTTAATTGGGCTTCATAATGATCAATTCCAGGTTGTCGTTCACAAAAATCACACCAGTCATGGTAAAGACAAAATACTCTCGAAGATCACTTTTTGGTGATCTACTAAATCTCTAAAAGTCGCTGTTCTACTATAGAGGTCACTGGAGTAGGAGCATGTTCCAAGAGGTTACACCGGTTATGTTCACTCTTAACAGGTTGTTGTTATCACTGCGTCTGGTTGAGGACCGCTCCTTCCCCCCTAACTTGACCTCAACATCCTCCCCCAGGCACATGCCCCCTGGCCTGCCTTGGTCTGGCTGACAGACCATAGCTGGAGCTATTCAATCCAGGGATCACACAACACTCAGAGGATGGAGGAAACCATACAAAGTCTTGGAGAAATGGTTTTTGTTCAAGCATTAAAAAGATAACTACAGCAACTCTAGGGAACCAGAACCATTGGCCAACATGGCAGGCAGTTGCCGTCACCATGGCAACCACTACAGAGGTGTTTCTTGCATCAGCCCTCCTGGCTGATCTGGGGCAAAGCCTGGGGACACAGCTCAGTGGGGTGCGCTTTGCACATGGCTCAGGAAAAGGCTCGAGGCAAGCCGTCTTCCACTGCTCTACCAGGAATCAAGGTTAAGGCTTTAAACACCCCAGGGGCGGTTTCCCTCTGGCGGCCCACTGTCCTTGGCCTTCGCCAGAACTTACTGGTGTTGATCTTCTGCAGAGAGATGTGCTTTTCCAGCTGCCTCCGGAGCTTCCCCTCGGCGCCGTACTTGCCCAGGGTGCCATTGTCAGCCAGGATGAAGTGGGTGTGGGAATTGTTGAGCACAGACAGCTTACTGAGGGGGTTGGACATGGTCTGGTAGGCTCGCGTCACCTGACAAAACGCGCAGCGCGGATCAGAGTGGGGCACCAGCAGGGGAAGCAAACGCCCGTACGCATGCAGCAACCTCACACAGCAACCGCTTCCTCTCACTGCGCGTTTCTTTCTTACCCTTTCTTATTCTCTCAAAGGAACGATTTTTTTTTTTGTAACTGTCTATCTTAAATGAGAAACAATTAAAGCATTTTGGATAATAGCAACCCAGAAACTGTACCCTGGGGCATCGATCACAGAGAAATGAAAACTTACGTTAGCGCCAAGTCCTGTCTATAAAATGTTTACGGCAGGTTTATTGGAAACAGCCAACTGGTAACCACAAATTGCCGATATACACAAATGATCTGGATCTCCAGAGGATTACTGTGCAGTGAAAAAGCCAGTAAGTCCTCAAAGGTTGCATGCTGTCTGATCCATTGACATGCCATTTTTGAAGTGATGAAATTAGAGGCAGGGGCAGATGGTGGTTACCAGGGGGTGGGAGGGAGTTAGGTGTGGATGTCCAAGGGCAACACGGGGCAGGGGGCGGGTAGGGGTGACAAAACCACACGTGTATCTTGATTTCATGGATGTCAAGATCCTGGTCGTGACATTGGGCCATAGTTTTGCAAGATGTTACCTTTTGGGAAAGGGTATATGGGACCTCTCTTTCTTATTCCAGAGGGACAAGGGAATCTACAATGATCTCAAAATAAAGACTGATTTTGACCAATCGCCCATGTCTGAGGGGAAAACCCTTACATCCTTTCCGACCAGGTCTTCCTTATTCTCCACGATGCCCCAGGGAGCGATTCCTATAGCACAGACTCGGCCTCTGGACTTGGAGGAGTGGTCTTTCAAGGCATCCCCGACGTGGCTGATGACACCTGGGAACAGCCAGAAGTCACATGTTTTAGGTCCTTTACCTCCCAGCATCGCACTATTTGTGAACTTCAGGGACCCCCTTCTCTGAGCCACTCCTTTCCCCACGGAACAGCGTTGAGACATAATGATCTGCATCTTCAAAAGAAAGTGCACTGGCCCTGGCCGGGTGGCTCAGGTGCTTGAAGCATCATCCCGTGCACCAAAAGGTTGTGGGTTCGATCCTCGGTCAGGGCACATGTCTGGGTTGCGGATTCAACCCCCATTTGGGGAGGATACAGGAGGCAACTAATTGATGTTTCTTAATCCCTTCCTCTTTCTCAAAACTCAACAAAAACAAAAGCAAACTGGCTGTGAAGGGATTTTCTTTTCAGGTCTCCAAGGATGGAAGTCACTGGGTGTCTTTGGCACTCACTGGCTGTGTTCAGCTAAAGTTGACAGCCAGACTGCCCAGCATGTCCTTCAGCCTCTCTGTGCCTTGATTTCCTCTCCCATGTGCTAGAGACAGGACAGTCAAGAACCTCAACGAAAACGAGGCTCATACAGGGCTCTGTTCAAGGAATGGCATGCATGTTGGGTATCAGAAATGTTGACCATTACAACAATCACACCAAAATTTTTTAAAAAACAACATGCTACTGAATAAAGACTTCACTCCTGTCAATAAGTATGACCAAGATGCAATACCTTTCGGTTTTCAATCTCAATTACTGCGAAGCTCTTTGGGGACCAGGAGTTCTGGGTCTGCTCTTACCAGTGCTGACGCCCCCGGTGAAGATCCAGGCCCCGGTGGTCATGGCGGCCTTGATCAGGCCCCTCCCGAACACCTGCTTCAGCTTGGGCTGCATCTCAAAGTTCTGGAGCCCTCCGTGCACAGATATCAGGAGCTTGGGCAGCTCCAGCTGCCAGTCTTTCACCATGAGATGCAGCAGTGAGTCGGGCTTGGTGTCATAGGATACGCGGATATACTGCAAGAGAGTGTGTGTGATGCTCAGCACCCAGCCTTGGCCTTGGTTTGGCCTCCCGTGTCACAGAGGGACAAGGCCACAGTGCCCGTCCAAGCAAGAGCTGTCTGGCTTTCTGTCCCTCGGGTTCTGGGGCCTCCACATGAGCCTGTGGCCAAGTGATAGAAGGAAACTTCGGAAGGGTCGCCAGATTTAGCAAGTGAACTATAGGCTGCCCAGTCAACTTTGAATTTTTATTTTGGAGATTTTATTTATTTCTTTTTAGAGAGAAGGAAGTGAAGGGAAAAGAGTGGGAGAGAAACATCAGTGTGTGGTTGCCTCTCATGCACCCCCAACTGGGGACCTGGCCTGCAACTCAGGCATGTGCCCTGACTGGGAATCGAACCTGCAACCCTTTGGTTTGTAAGCTGGCACTCAATCCCCTGAGTCACACCAGCCAGGGCAAAATTTGAATTTTATATGAACAACAAATTATGTTTTAGTATAAGCACACCTCATGCAATATTTGGAACATACTTATACTAAAACAGATATCCATCGTTCATCTGAAATTCAGATGTAACTGGGTGTCTGTATTTTACCTGGCAACCCTAATCTTGAAGGATTCAACTCCAAAGCTGGCTCACTTAGAACCAGAACCCTAGAATTTGGACAGGATATTGTTGAGGGAGTGGCCTACAGGCCACATTGAGTGGGAGATGGGAGTAAGGATCATTGGCGTTAGCCAGTGGACTTGACCTTCCCCTCAAGGTGAAGAGGAGGTTAAGGCCTTGGCCCCTATGCATTGCTTCTTTGTTCCGTGCCAACATGTAGTTGGGCACATGGGTGCATTATCCAGGGTGTGCCTGCAGGGATCACAGCGTGGGCACCTCCCCACTCCGGCGGGGCCCATCAGAAAGGCGGGGCCTCCCTGTTCACGTGCCAGTGTGAAGGTCCGTGATCTTCTTGGCCAGCCAAGTACAGGCCGGGGGGGCTGTGGACGGACTTGAGGGGGGAATGTTTCCAGCTCCTAACCCACTGTGGGCGGGTTGAAGGTCCACACATACAAAAGAAACAAAACAAAATGCAGATGACACCAAAAAGCAAAATGCAGTTTCTCTCTTCACCAGAGATGGGAATAATGAGTAAGCCTGCAGAATTGGGCTAAAGCATGACCCGCGGATTCACAAACTTGGTATGGAATTACGGACACTGCACATCCTTTGTAACAGTGGGCCGTTTATGACTCTCACGGCTAAAACGCCGAGTGAGTCCTGGCCAAGGAGCTTAGCTGGTTGGAGCATCTTCCTGACACACCAAGATTGCAGGTTCAGTCCCTGGCCAGGGCACATACAAGAATCAACCAATGAATGCATGGATGGGTGGAACAACAAATTGATGTTTCTTTCTCTCCCTCTCTCTCTAAAATCAATCAATAAAAAAAAATTAAATACTGGGCATGCAGCTCTATTACGTTTATTAAATATTTCATTTGCCATGAAATATCTAGGAAGACAGCCGCACCCCTGAAGACCCAGGCACCCGCCCCCTGGGATTCTGGGAGGCATGGGGCTCAGCCCTCTCTTACCATGGCTTTATTGGAGTATCCCCCACCCTGGAACTCGAGCGTCCCATAGGAATCTGTTGGGGAGCTCTGCGTGTGTTTGCCCACTGACCATTTCTCGGGCTGACTCTCCACCTCCTTGTTCTCCTCCCCATTTTTGCCGGATGTCACACTGGGCAGAGGGGGGATATGCAGGTTGGTGAGCTGGCCACAGCAACACCTGGAAGCAAAGCAGAGTAAAAGAGACTAATACGTTTAAAATGCCGTAGGTTTCAGGTGTACAATTCTGTAACGCATCATCATCATCGGAGTAACATTATGGAACTCTAATGACTTTGCCCTGGGAATATGTCAAGAGCTCACTAGGAGACTGAGGGCCCACCTGGGTGTGAGAGTTCACATCTGGGTGAGAGGTGGCTATGGCAGATAGCGGCCTATTTGTATCTTAACAGAGGAACTTACTCTGTTAAGGCCCAAGTAACTCCATGGCTAATGACTCCTGTGAGGACGGATTCTGGCCACCCTTCTTGGCTCCCCCACCCCAGACACTAGGAAAATAGTTGCTGGTGCTCTGGCCAGGTGGTTCAGTGGGTTGGAGCGTTGTCCTGTACACCAAAAGGTTGTGGGTTTGATTCCCAGTCGGGGTGTGTATGAGAGGCAACTGATCAGTTTCTCTCTCCCTTCCTCTTTCTCTAAAATCAAAGGATATACCCTTGAGCGAGGATTGAAACAAAAAACACATAAAAAAAGAATAGTTGCTGGTAACTGGTGGACAAGTGTGGGTTTGAATGACGTCTCAATTATGGCTTCCAGTTTACCTGTTCGGGTCTTTAGTGCTGGGAATGACAAAGATACACTCTCGCTTGCAAAACGTTTTTTCTATCCAAGCTTTCTGTCCCTGGAAGAGAAAGAAGTGGAAATTAGGCCCACGTCTTCCCGAGCCATCCTCAGAGTTCATCCTTTTGCTTGGGTCAAATGAATATGTCATTTACAGGAAGTTTACCCAAACGTAGCTGAGTAGACACCTGCCGGCTGTCCCCACCCACCTGGGTGACAATGCAGGTCTGGGTCTGCCTTGTCTTCACACACACCTCCTCTAAGGACGGTGGCGGCGGTGGCAACCCAGTGTCACAGAGACCCTCCCCAATGACATCATGGCAGGGGCAGAGGTCACCTCTCTTCCCCGCCCCCCCCGACAGTCCTGGCCCCAGTCCTAGGGTACAGAGACAGCCCAAGCCGTGTTCACTTCCTTCCAGAAGACCCCACGAGCCCCACCCAAACCCAGCCTTTCTGGGGAGACCTCAGAGTCAGCCAGTCACATGGCTTCCTTTGGCGTAACAGGAATGATTATAATTTGAAAACTTCCCCGGGGCCTTCACAAAGCAACACCATACACTTTTCTCTCCAAATAATTTCCTGAGAGAGAATGAGCAGCCGTCAGCCCAGAGGGGGGCATGCAGAACCGTGAGCCTCTGAAGCCCCTGCCCAGCCCTTCTTTATGGAATGTTCTAGCACTCAGGGCATTTTCTGTCTGGGAAGAAAATGTGCTTAACCCTTTGCATTTCACTCCTCACTTCCCAGAAAAGCTGGGAGAGCATCCTTTTTTATTTTTTTGGAGGGGAAAACAAAGTTCAAAGTATTTGGACTATATGCCTTTGACCAAAGACAAGAACTCTGAATCAACACTGAACTTCCTCGAAAAGGCTACTTTTTCAGAGACATAGGATCACAGTCTCGGAGTCCAGGACTGAACACATAAATCAATATATTGTGGATGAGGGGAGTTGGGGTTTTCTCACTGTTGAAGACAGGAGGTTACAAATGGTAAAAACTGCCCTGACTGGTGTGGCTCAGTGGGTTGGGCCTTGACCGGCAAAGCAAAGGGTCGCTGGTTCAATTCCCAGTCAGGGCACATGCCCGGGTTGTGGGTTCAGTCCCAGGTTGGGGCCCCTAGGGGGAAAGATTGGTCTTTCTTGCATTGATGTTTTTCTCCCTGTCTTTCTCCCTCTGTCTAAAAAAAATAAATAAATAACTTTTTTTTTTAATCGTGAAAGTGAGGGAGGGGGGTTCAGAATGAATCCCGGTAGCTTTGGGTTGAAAATGAAATTATCCGTAGGAACACATGGCTTGTAATATGTAGAGATACAGGATAGATATGAAAACAGATACGGGTTTGTGTGGTCCCTCTCTCCACACCCATGCACACGTACACGTGGTGTATATAACGTATTGTGTTAGTTATCGATTGCTGAACATAGCAATGTGTCCCCAAACTTAATGGCTTGAAACAAGCAACATTGATGGTCTCCGGGTTTCCAGGGGCCAGGCAAGGGGTGTGGCTTAGTGGGGTGCATCCCACCGCAGGGTCTCTTGCGCGTAAGGATTCAATCCGGCTGCGGGTGTGGCTGTGGTTCCTCCTTCGGGGGAATGAGACTGGAGGCAATCCGTTTCTGAGCTCCCACGTGGTCGTCGGCGAGATCCAGATCTTCTTAAGGGTCGCTGGCCCAACGCCTCCCTCAGTACCTTGCCACATGGGCCTTTCATAGCCTGGCAGATGACCTCCATCAGAGTGACAACCGCAAGACCCACGCACTACAGAAGCCACGGTCTCGTTACAACCGAAATTCTGAAGTGATTTCTCATCCGTTCTGCTGTATTCTGTTCATTAGAAGAAGCTGCCCAGTCCAGCCCACACGCAAGGGGAGAGGTGAGCGCAGTGAAAGTGCCCGACACCAAGGTTCTGATCGCCAAGACACGCGTCAGAAGACACGTATCAGAAGACACACGTCTGAGACGAACGCCCTGTCAACTGCAAGACGAAGCAGCCACCAGCAACGCAACCCAATGGAAAACAAGGTTGAGCCGCCCCTAAAGGTTCCTTTATCAGAAAGCCCTGGGGGATCTCGGGTCTCCCTTCTCTCTTCTCCTGCGCTCATTCCAGCTCTTCCGCTGCAAATTACTCTGTAAGGAGTGAACCCTTGAAACCAGAGACACCCTACTCTGGGCCCTATAAACACAGAGCTCCGTATGTGCAGTCTCTTTCTCTGTCTGCCTGCCCTTCAACCATGTGATCTTCAGGGGTGCCGTGCACACCCCGGGACCTCCGGGTAATACATCACGTTCCTCAAAGTCCCCTGATGGGTTTGCCAAAGCGCATCTCGTAAACATGAGAGGGACCCCAGGGCTGCTCCAGCCACAGCGTTTATCCCCCTGGGGGTGGCGGGGGAGGGTCTGTGGGGGGTTGAGATGAGTGACCCTCACCTGGGCCATCACTGTGGATAGACTGGGACAGACACACAATCGCCCAGGCGTGAGTATGGGGATGCTGGGATCCTGGGCGTCACGTGCGTACCTTGCACAGACACGTATGTCCACATTCATGTGCACGCATATATCCCCTGGCCCCACCCACGGATGGGGCCGGCAGCAACGACACTCCGGCAGCAGCCATACCGGTGCCTTAAGGTCATTCTCCACAAACAGGAGCCTGGAAGAAATGACTGAACCCAGGACAGAGGCAGAGCAAGGGCAAGAAGAGCCCAGAATGTCTTGTTGGGCCAGAGAGTAAGAACATGGTTTTGGGTTTTGTTTTCTCTTGATGAGAAAAGGACACAGGGCCACTTTGAAGGGCTCCCACTGGCCTTATCGGGGATCACTTGAGCATGAAAATAAATGATCATGGTAAAGAACCACAACCTTCGGCTGAAGTCAGGACCCATGAGGCCACACCAATAGAAATCCGTACATCGAAACACAGGCTGAACTCTTTCTTCCCATGGGGAGTCAGCCACGGAATGCAGAAGGAATGATGAGAAAATCACTGTTTGACAACCGTGGAGAACTTTCATGAGTGCTGAAAGGAATGGGGGAAAGTTTGAAGAGTAAGGGTATACTCACCTGGTCTCAAAGTCTCTCTCACAGACACTCAGTGATCCCAAAGGGGACATCAGCAGCTTGGCGGTGGAGCCTGCTGCTGAGCACCGCCTAAAACAACATAAGCATCCCCAGGAACGGGACGAATGTTCACCATGAGCTTCCCAATAAAATGCCTTGGACAAGAATGCCAAAAATGCATGGTCTGAAACCTGACCAGGACACCTCAGACAGTCCAAATTGAGGGGCATTCTACAAAAGAACTAATCTTTACTCTTCGAAAACGTTAAGGCCCCGAATTCAAGACAAGACTGGGAATGGTTCCAGAAGCTATAGAGACAGGACGGTGGAATGGCCGTCCATTTCTGGACTCCACCGTCTGAGCCCTGCCTTTCCCTACCCTTACCCAGCTCCTGCTCTAGGCCCCTCCTACTACCCCTTCTAAGACCCTCCCTCTGCTCCTGCTCTAGGCCCCTCCCATTGCCCCTTTGTAGGTCCCTCCCCCTGCTCCTGCTCTAGGCCCCTCCCACTGACCCTTTGTAGGTCCCTCCCCCTGCTCCTGCTCTAGGCCCCTCCCATTGCCCCTTTGTAGGTCTCTCCCTCAGCTCCTACTCTAAGCCCCTCCCAGTTCCTCCTTCTAGGTCCTTCCCACTGCTCCTTCTCTAGGCCACGCCCCCTCTACCTGCCTTATTTGTCCTTCCTTTCAGCCCTCCTTTCATTAAGAAACCTGCAAGTGGGCCCCTCCCAGGAAACCGTGTGGAAATGAGAAATGCTTGTCGGGCTCCTGAGCAGCTGGGCTCAAGTCCCACATCCTCAAAAGGGGGAAACGCCACCTGTCCGACAGCATTTAACACGCTGAGGTGGGTGAAGAGCTTGGAAAACAGTGATGCGACTCTCGTTTCATTAATGTCTATTCTGCCGCAGGCAGCCTTTAAATGCCACCGTCACAGGTTGGCCCCAGTCTCCTCGTCCAGCATCTGAGACCCCTAGGGGGAGGGGCACTGGCTTCGCCTCTTGTCCCCAAACCCGGAAGGGGCTTTACGGAGTGAGTGCCCAGAGCCAGCCCCTGCTGGTGGCCCCCCTGGCAAGTGCAGCAGCTGGCGGCTCCAGCCCCCTCAAAGCTGCCCCCGCTTCTTTCTGCTTCTTCAAAAACCCATTATTTTTTTTCTAATGAAAAAGCTAGCGTGTGACTAACACAATTTCCCTGGGGGAGAAAAGCACTTTGCTTTGGTATTAACGATTGATTTTTTTTTTTTTAAGTTTCCTTAAGAGGAATATCCTTGGTGCAGAATTCCAAGTTACTGCTGAGTTTCCAAAGATGTTCTAGAATCTTCTGAGGATAAATAAGAGAGAGATAACTAAGAGGCACTCTTGTTTATGCATCATGCCCTTACAGGGTTCCAGTCTCTGATCAAATGTTCCCTTCTTTAGAGTGGTTCTCACCCCCATCCTGGCTTCCTGTCCTTCATACCCTTCATTCTACTGTCCCCCCACCACTTCCCTCCCCTCTCTCCTCCCACAAAAGCCACAGCAGCCCCGTTTGGCTCTCTGCTGTATCCCCAGGGTCTCCAGGGGTGCCCAGCAGAGAGGAACAGGGCCCTATATCCACAAAGACTCACTCATGGAATAAACGGCCTAACGGCAGCGTTGCCAAGACTGCTCGGCACTTATCAAACACGCCTACGGCAGCCTGTCCCTTGGCCCTGGACACAGAGCAGAAGGGAGGTCACCCAGTGGGCGGAGGAGCCTGGGGCTGGAATGTGGGATGCTGGCGAGGCAGGCCGCCACCCTCTGCGGGGCCTTCAGGCCTTGTAACTGCAGGGGACTCCGGGCACTTGTGAGGGTGGACAAAGCGGAGTCAGGCAGGAAGACTGGCGTGTGGCCTGGGCGGAGTGTTGGAGGTATGCGCTGGCGTAGCGGAGGTGAGGTGGGGGAGCAGATGGGAGGGATTTGGTGGGGGCAGACGGGCCAGCTGGGGACCTGATGCCCATAACGACGAAGGAAAGGGAGGACCCCAGTGATGACCCTTGGGTTTCTGGCTGGCGGAACTGGGTGGCTGGGGCTGCAGTTGGTGGAGGTGGGGCAGCTCAGGACCAGGTGTGGGGAGGAAAGTCAAGCCCTCTCTCTCTCCCTCTCCTCCCTACACCTTAAAATCAGTAAGATTGCTGATGAGAGACTACATAGAAAAAGAGAAAGGTGGCTGGGAACTGAGCCCCAAGGAGCAGAGGACACCGTTGCAGAACAAAGGCCAGGGGGTGAGGACAGACACAGACAGGGTCTCGGGCACCTCTACAGCCCCTCTGCCAAGGGACGAGTGTCCCCGAGGGGCATGCCAGGTTGTGGAGGGAGGTCAGAGGGCACTGTGTTAAAAACCATCGGCACAGGGGCTGCCAGATCATTTTTCCTTTTTTAAGAAAGGAAAAAAGAAGCATCTGCTTCAAACATGACCTGTTAACCTCTGTGCAGTCTGGGCGGCGGTCACCCACATGCTCCTGGCCCTGTTATTCCCTGGGCTATTTTGTAGATTCAGAAGGAAGGGCCCCGGGGGGTGGAGACAGCCAGCATCAAATCCTGGGAGAAGCGTCCTGTGACTGAAAGCCCCGAGGAGTCAGGATAATTTGGCCTTCTGGAAATTGTCCACGCACGTGGGGGTGGCCCTACCAGTAGGGGGTGAAGGAGGGAGGGGGTGCTGCAGGGAGTCAGCCTGGGGAAGGCCAGGGCTGGGATGGGGTGACAGGGAAGGGGGAGGGAAGAGAGGTGAGTGGGGTCCGGACAATGGGTGTGGCTTTGGGCCTGGGCAGTTGCCGCCCTGGGGAAGTGGCTTCCTAAAGTAACAGCTGGTTCCCTGCTGGGCAAGTCTCTGTTTACTCAGTGGCCTTGTTTCTAGGGCCAGAATTAACAGCAAAGCCCACAGTGAAATGACTGTGGACCAGTTTAGCCGAAAGAAGCCACTTGTCTCATGTGTCTATTTCGAGCAGACGCCTCACACCCATCATCCTGCCGTGGCAGGCAGCCCACACGCGGACTGGGTTTGACCCTTTCCTAAGGGAACCTCTGCTGTTATTCACGAAGGCAGGGGTGTGGGCAGGAATCTTGGCCTCTGCCTTCTCTGGAACACCCTGGGGATGGGGAACTCTGGCTGACGTCCCACACTGCGGCAGGTGGCTGCGGGTCCCCACACACCTGGATCTTCCCTTGCCTGTCTGCTGGCTGCACTTGCAGGGGGTGGGGTGGCACCTGGCTACTCAGATAACAAAAAGGACAGGGAACCCCAGTCTGAGGACAGTGGTTCGGCTGCTCTTCACAATTACAAAAAAGATGGTATTTTTTTCTACATTTGTAGAAATAAAGTTGTGATGGACTGAGTGTCTGGGTCCCCACAAATTCATACGTTGAAATCCTAACCCCCCAGTGTGAGGGTGTTACAGAACAGACCCAAGGGGGGTGTACGATATATTATTACTGAAAGGACCCCCTACTAGGTTCGCTATACCAGCTGCCAAAGGAAAGATATCTCTCAATGCCAGAGATTTGTGAAAAGGAAAGGAAATATTTATTTAAAGCTATACAGACTTAGACTAGTGACTTAACGTCTTCATTAAAATATTAAAGTCCTTTAGGGTATACACACACACACACACACACACACACACAGTCCTTCCTTCTCTCTCTTCCCTAATCTGGGGTACCATATCTCAGGAAAAGAGGTAGAAGTCTGTGATTCAGGCTCCTGGAACCATCAGCTGTGTTGCTGCCACGATCTCCAGTTAATCCAAAGCCATGTGGCACCTTCTCCTGGCCCACCAGCAAGAGTCCTTTCACCCCTTTTCTTCCAGGCAAAATCTCTCCTGCTTCCTAAGCCACGTGACAAAAGGGAGCACCCCAAAGCCACATGGTTCTCAGTCTCCCAGAGGAACTCCCCAGAGAGTCCTCTCACCCCCTTCACTACCTGCTGGCACCAGAAGGAAGTGGCCACATGTGAACCAAGAAGCTGCTGTCACCAGACACCAAACTTCCCAGCTCCTTGATCTTGGACTTCCAGCCTCCAGAATAGTGAGAAATAAATTTGTTCAGCCCTGGCTGGCGTGGCTCAGTGGCCGGAGTGCGGGCCTGCAAACCAAAGGGCCGCCAGTTCGATTCCTAGTCAGAGCACATGTCCCCAGTGCCAGGGTCATGGGCCAGGTCCCCAGTAGGGGGTGTGCGAGAGGCAACCACACATTGATGTTTCTCTCCCTCTCTCCTTCCCTTCCTCTCCCTTTAAAAATAAATAAAATCTTAAAAAAAAAAGCATGTTGTTCATACATCACCCAGTCTACGCTATCCTCTTAACATCAGCCCAAACGGACCGAGATAAAGGCCTTTCAGAATTCAGTACATGCATTTTGCCAGAATTCTCTGGGTTTTGTTAAAACTGCGCACAGGCCTACTTGTTTGGGGGTGGATCTTTCTCGATGCAGTCAAATCACCTAAGAGAATATCTTAATTCAAGGTGGTACTACTGCTCAGCGCTGGGGCCTGCCAGGATGACCTCTGACCTCCCCGTGAGTGAGGGGCTGCTGACCTCTGGGTAGAATGCAGGGTGGTGATTAGGCCCGAGCAAGGGCTAAGAGTCAATTAGGAGAAGAAAAAAGGCGAAACAAAAAAAAGCAGGACGGCCACTTCAGAACCATCCAGACACTATACTATTTCATTGTACAGCTCAGCCAGCCTCCCAAGTAATGGGCGGGGCCGGGGCTAAGGCTACTGTATCTTTGATATTTGCTCCTTTTTTTTTTTTTTTTTTTTTTTTTTTACCATTGAGAGGCAAGACCTCCAGGGCCTACACACGAAACAGGCCAGTCACAAAAGGATAAATCGCGTCCGATACCACACACCTGAGGTTCACCAAGGAGGGGAAAGACGTATATACGCTGAAAACTGCACAACTGTGATGTCTGCTGAGGCCGCCGACCCATCTTCGGGAGGGCGGTGGGGCAAACCCAGGCGTATGACGAAGCTCAGCAGGATGCCGGTGGCCCTCACCTGCCTGCCAATCTGTCCACCGGAGGGAGGGCCTGGAGCTGCCACCAATCCAGCCACAGATTCTTTTATTTAAAGACCAAGGACAGCCCTGGCTGAGTAGCTCAGTTGGTTAGAACACTGCCCCCAACATGCCATGGTTGCTGGTTTCATCCGCGGTCAGGGCACATGCAAGAATCAACCAATGAATGAGTACATAAGTAGAACAACAAATCTCTCTCAATCTCTCAATCTCTCCCTCCCCCTCCCCTT